>CM077920.1:1736334-1872049 GCA_039797435.1 Crotalus adamanteus | reverse complement strand
TGGATCTGGGAGGCCTCCCTGGATGGCAGATTCAGATTCAGAAGGTGGTATCTTTAAAAGTCTTTTTAGGGGTGTGAGTTACTCTAAGACAAGAATGAGGAAGAAAAGAATAAGGCCCTCAGCTTCAGGAAGGAAGGAAGGAAGGAAGGAAGGGAGGGAGGGAGGGAGGGAGGGAGGGAGGGAGGGAGGGAGGGAGGGAGGAAGGAAGGAAGGGGAAAAAAGGAAAGAAAGGGAAGGGGAGGAAGAAAGCAAAACAAAAACAGAAAGAAAAGAAAAAGAGAGAAAGAAAGAAAAGAAAAAAGAGAGAAAAGAAAGAAAGGAAAGGAAGGAAAGGAAGAAAGAGAAAGAAAGAAAAAAAGAAAGAAGAAAGAGAAAGAAAGAAGGAGTGAAAGGAAGGAAGGAAGGAAGGAAGGGAAAAAGGAAAGGAAGGAAGAAAAACAAAAGCAGAAAAAAAGAAAGGCGGAAGGAAGGAAGGAAGGAAGGAAGGAAGGAAGGAAGGAAGGAAGGAAGGAAGGAAGGAAGGAAGGAAGGAGGAAAAAACAAAGGAAGGGGAGGGGAGGAAGAAAGCAAAACAAAAGCAGAAAGAAAGAAAGAAAAGAAGAAAGAAAGAAAGAAAGAAAGAAAGAAAGAAAGAAAGAAAGAAGGGAAGGGAGGAAGAAAAACAAAAGCAGAAGGAAAAAAGAGAAAGGAAGGAAGGAAATGGGGAATGAGAAGGAAAGGACGAAGGAAGGAAGGAAGGAAGGGAAGAAAGGAAGGAAGGAAGGAAGGAAGGAAGGAAGGAAGGAAGGAAGGAAAGAAGGAAGGAAGGAAGGAAGGAAGGAAGGAAGGAAGGAAGGAAGGAAGGAAGGAAGGAAGGAAAGAAGGGGAAGATGGTATAAGGATTGCTGCCTTGGGCCGAGGGCTGGACTAGAAGATCTCCAAGGTCCCTTCCGGTCCTAAGACGGGAGCTTCCAGATTTGAAAGGTGCTCAAAGCCTGCCAGCCTCTTCCTGACGTCCGGCCACTCCTGGTCCATCCCGGCCTTCCTCCTGCAACGGCTAAGAGGGAGGAGAGCAATTTCCAAATGGAAACTCATCCCCTCCGGGGTGGGCGCTCAGCATCCCCCCCCCCAACCCCTCCCCATCCACCCCCACCGGGCATCATCTGGATCTGAAGAGCACGGAGAACTTTTGATGCCTAAGCGTCTTTGTTGCTGAGTTGGGTGTGCGCTGCCTGTTTTATTAATGGCTTTTAATTACGTTTCTGACTGTGTTTTTAATTTGTTGGGTTCCATTTTTGCTCATTGTGAGCGCTTCCGAGGGCCCTGTGACGGGCAAAAAGTAGAATATTGCAAAAGAAAGAAAGAAAGAAAGAAAGAAAGAAAGAAAGAAAGAAAGAAAGAAAGAAAGAAAGAAAGAAAGAAAGAAAGAAAGAAAGAAGGAAGGAAGGAAGGAAGGAAGGAAGGAAGGAAGGAAGGAAGGAAGGAAAAAAAGAAAGGAAGGAAGGAAGGAAGGAAGGAAAGAAAGAAAGAAAGAAAGAAAGAAAGAAAGAAAGAAAGAAAGAAAGAAGAAAAGAAAGGAAGGAAGGAAGGAAGGAAGGAAAGAAAGAAAGGAAAGAAAGAAAGAAAGAAAGAAAGAAAGAAAAAAGAAAAGAAAGAAAGAAAGGAAGGAAGGAAGGAAGGAAGGAAGGAAGGAAGAAAGGAAGGAAGGAAGGAAGGAAAGAAAGAAAGAAAGAAAGAAGGAAGGAAGAAAGGAAAGAAAGAAAGAAAGAAAGAAAGAAAGAAAGAAAGAAAAGAAAGAAAGAAAGAAAGAAAGAAAGAAAGAAGGAAAGAACGGAAGGAAGGAAGGAAGGAATGAAAGAGAAAGAAAGAAAGAAAGAAAAGAAAGAAGAAAAGAAAGAAAGGAAGAAAGAAGGAAGGAAAGAAGGAAAGAAAGAAAGAAAGAACGGAAGGAAGGAAGGAAAGAAGCAAGGAAGGAAACAAAGAAGAAAAGAAAAGAAAGAAAGGAAGAAAGAAGGAAAGAAAGAACGGAAGGAAGGAAAGAAAGAAAGGAAAGAAAGAAAGAAAGAAAAGAAAGAAGAAAAGAAAAAAGGAAGAAAGAAAGAAAGGAAGGAAGGAAGGAAGGAAAGAAAGAAAGAAAGAAAGAAAGAAAGAAAGAAAGAAAGAAAGAAAGAAAGAAAGAAAGAAAGAAAGAAAGAAAGAAAGAAAGGACAACCAGGCTTACCCACCCCATTAAACTGCCTTCCCCCCACACAGGGAAACACTTAACCGCTGATATGTTGGTTAAGTTTCACCTGGATTAGTTTTCTGTGGTTGCGCAGGTGGCCCAAGGCCAGCCACTCCCTTCATTTTTAATCCTAATCCAGGTTTGGACACCCCTCCCTAAAGCTGGGCCAGCCTTAGCCGTGAAAGCCAGCTGGGTGCCTAAGCCAATCACTAGGAGATGGTGAGTTCTAGTCCTGCTTTAGGCACAAAAAGCGACTGGGTGACTTTGGGCCAGTGACCAGGAGATGGGGAGTTCTAGTCCTGCCTTGGGCATGAAAGCTGAGTGGGGGGACTTTGGACCAATCATCAGGAGATTGGGAGTTCTAGTCCTGCCTTAGGTATGAAAGCCGATTGGTTGACTTTGGGCCAATCACCCGGAGACTGGGGGTTATAGTCCCGCCTTAGGCACGAAAGCCGACTGGATAGATAGACAGACAGACAGACAGACAGACAGACAGATAGATAGATAGATAGATAGACAGACAGACAGATAGATATGGATGGATATAGTTAGATACAATACATAAATGATAGATAGATAGATAGATAGATAGATAGATAGATAGATAGATAGATAGATAGATAGATAGATAGATAGATAGATAGATAGATAGATAGATAGATAGATAGATAGATAGATAGATAGATAGATAGATAGATAATAAGCTGGATGGATGGAATGGATGGATAGATAGATAGATAGATAGGTAGGTAGGTAGGTAGGTAGGTAGGTAGGTAGGTAGGTAGGTAGGTAGGTAGGTAGATAGATAGATAGATAGATAGATAGATAGATAGATAGATAGATAGATAGATAGACAGACAGACAGACAGACATGGAGGAATGGATGGATGGATAGATAGATGATATAGCTAGACTAGAGAGAGAGAAGGAGAGAGAGAGAGAGAGAGAGAGAGAGGTAAAGGGGTTCAGCCCCAGGGTGGGAAATATGTCCCCCCACCCAGCCTGCTATCGGAGGGCATCGGCTGACTTCATCAAAGGCCTTTTCCCGTCGTTCCGCCTCCCCAATCAGACAATCTCTTTCTGACACACTTTAGTGATCAAAAACTTAATTAAAATTTTCCCCTCCTTTATTTATGTTCCAACGGCTTATTGCCGCGCTGCCCCTCGTCTCCGTCTGTAGTATTTTCCCCCATCGTGGCTAAAAATTACCTTTCATTTGGCCTGTCAGCTGGTTTATGAGCAACCAATTGCTCCCGGGCAGGCCCTCTTGGGCTTTCCAATAACACACCTGGAGGGAGGCACCATCCTTCATTTCTACCTCCAGACCATCTGTGGCTGATTAGGAGCAATAATTATTCATTAATAGTGCCTTCAAGCGTAATTAAGGAAACGGGAGCATGTAATGAGCGTAGTAGGAGACGGGAGCTGGGGCCGGCAGTCCAAGTATCATCCCACCAGGGGCAAATTGAATTCTTCTGCAAAATAAAATGCGGGATCTCAAGAGGTTCTCCAGATGTTTGCAAGCCCTCGTGGACACCTGACATCTCACCTAGGCAGAAGCCTTCAGGAGTAACAATGTTCTACCAATGAGTTGAGGAATGTGGTAGCTGCACCTTGACCAAACCTTGTCAGATACTCATACTCATTGTCCCAAAGCACCTCTTTCTTCTGATCTCAGAGCTGTTGGATTTATGGAAGAGGATGCTTGCAGCTCAGGGCTCAACTCTGGGGTCCCTGGTGCTCTCTGAGCTTGGTGGTTTTCTTGCGGAGGAGGAGGAGGAGGAGGAGGAGGAGGAGGAGGAGGAGGAGGAGGAGGAGGAGGAGGAGGAGGAGGAGGAGGAGGAGGAAGGAGTACTGTGGGGTCCTTGGTGCTCTCTGAGCTGGGTGGTTTTCTTGCAGACATCTCATGACCCAACTAGATAGCAACATCAGTGCTACAAGGGAGTGGAGTTTGCAAGGAGGAGGAGGAGGAGCAGGAGGAGGAGGAGGAGGAGGAGGAGGAGGAGGAGGAGGAAGAATGTGGGGGTCCTTGGTGCTCTCTGAGCTGGGTGGTTTTCTTGCAGGCGTTTCATGACCCAACTAGGTAACATCATCAGTGCTAGAAGGAAGGAGGGTTTGCAGAGAGGAAGAGGAGGAAGCCACACTCCCTTCTAGCCCTGATGATGTAACCTAGTTGGGTCATGAAATGTCTGCAAGGAAAACACCCAGGTCTGAGAGCACCCAGGACCCCAGAGTCCTCCTTCCTCCTCCTCCTCCTCCTCTTCCTCCTCCTCCTCCTCCTCTCTCTTTTCTTAAAAGCCTCTAGTGATGATGCACACACCCACTTCTGAAGGCCACTTCTCTTCCACTGATTAGCTGTCCTCAACTCCCAGAATTCCCCAGCCAGGATGGAGAAACTCCATTCCCTGCCTCATGCTTTTGCTTTCTTTCCTTCTTTCCCTTCCTTTGTTTCTTCCTTTCTTACTTACTCCCTTTCTTGATGCCTTCCTCTTTCTTCTTTCCTTCCTCCCTCCCTTCCTTCTTTCCTTTCTTCTTCTTTCTTTCCTTCCTTTTTTCTTTCCTTCCATCTTTCCTTCTTTCCTCCCTCCCTTCCTCCCAACCTTCCTTCCTCCCTCCCTCCCTTTTTTTTGTTTTCTTCCTTCCACTTCTTCTTCCCTCCCTCCCTCCCTTCTCCCCTCCATCTTCCTTTCTCCCCTCCCTCCCTCGTTTCCTTTCTTTTCTTCCTTCCTTCTATCCATCTTTCCTCCCTCCCTCACTCACTTCTTTCCTTCCTTCTTTCCTTCCTTCCTCCCTCCCTCCCTTCTTTCCTTGTTTCCTTCCTTCCTTTTCTTCCTTCCTTCTCCCCTCCTTCTCCCCTCCTTCCCTTCCTTCCTTCCTTCCTCCCTCCCTTCCTCCCTCCCTTCTTTCTTTGTTCCTTCCTTTTCTTCCTTCTCCCCTCCTTCCCTTCCTTCCTTCCTCCCACCCTCTCCTTCCCTCCCTCCCTCCCTTCTTTCTTTGTTCCTTCCTTTTCTTCCTTCTCCCCTCCTTCCCTTCCTTCCTTCCTCCCACCCCTCTCCTTCCCTCCCTCCCTTCTTTCCTTGTTTCCTTCTTTCTTCTTCTTTCCTTCCTTCTCCCCTCCCTCCCTCCCTTCCTTCCTTGTTTCCTTCCTTTCTTTTCTTCCTTCTCCCCTCCTTCCCTTCCTTCCTTCCTCCCTCCCTCTCCTTCCTTCTCCCCCCCTCCCTCCCTTCTTTCCTTGTTTCCTCCCTCCCTCTCCTTCCTTCCTTCCTCCCTCCCTCCCTCCTTCCTGCAACCCCTCGCCCACCCTCCTCACCGTTCCCCCTCCAGAAAAACGGGTCTTGCTCATCACAACAAGCTTTCCTTCTGTATATGACTGAAGTCTCTTTCAAAAAAAAAAATCCCTTTTGCTAAAGAAAATGCCACCTGAACTTTTAACGTCAGGCAGGACTTTGGGGTGAATCTTCGGACACCCCCGACCTTCCCCCACCAGCGGGGCAGAACCAGAGCAGTCGGACACCCCTGTCTGCCCACCCTGAACCCCTCCTTGGACCAGGCCCGGCCGGCCCCTTGCCACTCTCTCTCTCTCTTGGGGGGGCGTCTGCGGGTGACTGGCAGTTTCTGGGTCAGGGGCGGCCGTGTTGCTGGCGCGTACGCAGCAACAACGCCCGACTTCCCCGGTGCTCCTGCTTGTCAGCACAAATTCCTCCTGCCCGAATCACGGGCGTCAGCAGAAAAAGGCCTCAGCAAAACTGATAACAAGATGTTGTGTTCCCAGAGGGACGCAGGCGTGGGGCCTCCGTGTTGTCCTTCCCTCAGCCTGCCACCACAACCGTTGTTGTTCATGTGCTTCGGATTGCATTTAGCAGGCTGGCAGGGCAGACCCCTGCCCCTCTCCCAGGCTGTCCTCCCAGCCTCCAAAGAGACTGGTGTGTGTGTGTGTGTGTGTGTGTGTGTGTGTGTGTGTGTGTGTGTGTGGAGTCTCATCAGGACCCCGTGCCCAGATGGAGCCAGGGGTGTTATCCACCCAGTCGTGTCCGATTCTTGGCGGTTCTTTGGGCCAGGTGGTCTCCCCACCTCTTCCCATCTCACACCGCATCTTTGAGTTGATCTGCACTCTGGCTGGTGTGCGCTTGACTGCTGTCCGGCCTGGTTTCCTTTCACCATTGACTCTTCCCGACAAAATTGTTTTTTCCGCTGCCTAAGGCAGGACTAGAACTCACCGTCTCCTGGTGATTGGCCCAAAGACACCTATTCAGCTTTCATGGCCAAGGCGGGACTAGAACTCACCGTCTCCTGGCGATTGGCCCAAAGTCACCCACTCAACTATCATGGCCAAGGCAGGACTAGAACTCACCGTCTCCTGGCGATTGGCCCAAAGTCAGCCATTCAGCTTTCATGGCCAAGACAGGAATAGAACTCACCGTCTCCTGGTGATTGACCCAAAGTCAGCCTGCGAGCTTTCATGGCCGAGGCAGGACTAGAACTCACCGTCTCCTGGTGATTGGCCCAAAGTCACCCACTCAGCTTTCATGAGCAAGGCAGGACTAGAACTCACCATCTCCTGGTGATTGGCCCAAAGACACCTACTCAGCTTTCATGAGTAAGGCAGGACTAGAACTCACCGTCTCCTGGCGATTGGCCCAAAGTCACCCACTCCGCTTTCTCAGCCAAGGCGGGACTAGAACTCACCGTCTCCTGGTGATTGGCCCAAAGTCACCCTGCCAGCTTTCATGGCCAAGGCAGGACTAGAACTCACCGTCTCCTGGCGATTGGCCCAAAGATACCTGCTCAGCTTTCATGGCTAAGGCAGGACTAGAATTCACCGTCTCCTAGTGATTGGCCCAAAGTCACCCACTCAGCTTTCATGGCCGAGGCAGGACTAGAACTCACCGTCTCCTGGCGATTGGCCCAAAGACACCCAGCCGACTTTTGTGACTAAGGTGGGACTAGAACTCACCGTCTCCTGGCGATTGGCCCAAAGTCACCCTGCCAGCTGTCCTCCCAGCCTCCAAAGAGACTGGTGTGTGTGTGTGTGTGTGTGTGTGTGTGTGTGTGTGTGTGTGTGTGGAGTCTCATCAGGACCCCGTGCCCAGATGGAGCCAGGGGTGTTATCCACCCAGTCGTGTCCGATTCTTGGCGGTTCTTTGGGCCAGGTGGTCTCCCCACCTCTTCCCATCTCACACCGCATCTTTGAGTTGATCTGCACTCTGGCTGGTGTGCGCTTGACTGCTGTCCGGCCTGGTTTCCTTTCACCATTGACTCTTCCCGACAAAATTGTTTTTTCCGCTGCCTAAGGCAGGACTAGAACTCACCGTCTCCTGGTGATTGGCCCAAAGACACCTATTCAGCTTTCATGGCCAAGGCGGGACTAGAACTCACCGTCTCCTGGCGATTGGCCCAAAGTCACCCACTCAGCTTTCTCAGCCAAGGCGGGACTAGAACTCACCGTCTCCTGGTGATTGGCCCAAAGTCACCCTGCCAGCTTTCATGGCCAAGGCAGGACTAGAACTCACCGTCTCCTGGCGATTGGCCCAAAGATACCTGCTCAGCTTTCATGGCTAAGGCAGGACTAGAATTCACCGTCTCCTAGTGATTGGCCCAAAGTCACCCACTCAGCTTTCATGGCCGAGGCAGGACTAGAACTCACCGTCTCCTGGCGATTGGCCCAAAGACACCCAGCCGACTTTTGTGACTAAGGTGGGACTAGAACTCACCGTCTCCTGGCGATTGGCCCAAAGTCACCCTGCCAGCTTTGATACCTAAAGTGCCACATAAATCAACTTTAATAGAGGAAATTGTCAGTGCTCTTTCACTGAAGGTTTTCAACAAGAGATTGGAGAGTCACTTGTCTGAAACGGTACAGTTGCCCCCTGCTTGAACAGGGGGCTGGACTAGAAGACTAGAAGAGCGCAGAGAAGAACAACAAAGATGATCAGGGGACTGGTCATATAATTAACGGCTGCTGGAATTGGGTATGTCTAGTTCAGTGATGGCGAACCTTTTTGAGACCAAGTGCCCAAAAACTGCCCCACCACCTTCGTCTCCGCTCCGCTCTGCCCACTGGGCCACCCATCACCTCTACGGGCCACCACAGATCACCCAGGAAGGTGAGCAGCGCCATGGCGGCCATGCCCTCCACAGCATCATTTGCACATGACAGGGCGCAAGGGCGGAGTCTTGTCCCCGCTGCCCGGCTACCATGTCCTTGGCTGCGTTGCTTCGCGTGGGCTGCGCCCAGGGGCGACTCTCCTCCGGGGGGGGGGACTGGTGGTGAGGAAGGGGCTGTGGGAGGAGGCGGAGCTGGGGGGACAGTGCGTGTGCCCACAGAGGGGGCTCTGAGTGCCGCCTCTGCCACCCATGCCATAGGTTCGGCACCACTGGTCTAGTTTAAATGAAGAGAAGGACGAGGGGGGATATGATAGCAGTGTTCCAGTATCTCAGGGGCTGCCCCAAAGAAGAGGGAGTCAAGCTGTTCTCCAAAGCGCCTGAAGGCAGGACAAGAAGCAACGGAGGGAAACTCATCAAGGAGAGAAGCAACCTGGAACTAAGGAGAAACTTCCTGACAGTGAGGACAATTAACCAGTGGAACCACCTGCCTCCAGAAGCTGTGAATTTTCCAACACTGGAAGTCTTTAAGAAGAGACTGGACAGCCATTTGTCCGAAATGGTACAGGGTTTCCTGCCTGAGCAGGGGGCTGGACTAGATGACATCCAAGGTCCCTTCCAACTTTATTATTATTATTATAACCTCCAAGGTCGCTTCCTACTCTATTATTCCATGTTCTATGTTCTAAATCAGGGGTGTCAAACTGTCGATTGCATCATATGGAGGCCACGTCCCCACCAGCTCTGGCAATGCAAAAAAAAGTCACAATACGTCGCGACACGTCAGGACGTGACATAGCGAGTTTGACACCCGTGTTCTGAATCAACGCTTTGTTTTCAGCCAGAATTCCTAACAGTTGTGCATCCAGCTGTCGTGGGCGCTTGGAAAGAAGCTTTGCTCCTCACAGCTCCCATTTCTGCATGTCCCAACCAGCGATTCTGCTAATCATCCGGCATTTATTCCAGATTCAATTGGGCCACATTAATTCTAAATTGCGCCACCCGCTATTAACAGCCAAGATTGCCTTTTTAGCGAAGAAGTTGATTATCTGCGGGTTTATGGAGGCTTCCGCCGTTCCTCGGTGACCAGAGCGCGTATCGATTCTTTACTTGTTAACCCTCGTTAAATATGGTTTTAATAAGCAAATTGGTGACTAATCAACCTGCGATTGCCGGCTTGTTAAAGAGGCATTAAAAAAAAAAAGAGCTGGTTAAGAGCGGATACGAAGAGTAGCTTTGAAGAGGCTCGGTTTTGTCCAAGGGGAAAAAGCTGCCTGTCTTTTATGGGTTTGATTTTTATTTTTTACTTAGTAAACTTATTTTTATTGATTAAAATTATTTCAGCAGGCCATTCAGGGGGAGGGGAGGGGAGAGGGAAGGGCTCAGATCGGGACCTGTGATTGAAGCCCTGGAGGCTAAAACATACAAGGAACGGCTGCTGGAATTGGGGATGTCTAGTTTAACGAAGAGAAGGACGAGGGGGGACAGGATTGCAGCGTTCCAGTATCTCAGGGGCTGTCCCAAAGAAGAGGGAGTCAAGCTATTCTCCAAAGCCCCTGAAGGCAGGACAAGAAGCAACGGATGGAAGCTGATCAAGGAGAGAAGCAACTTGGAACTAAGGAGAAATTTCCTGACAGTGAGAACAATTAACCAGTGGAACTACCTGCCTCCAGAAGCAGTGAATGCTCCAACACTGGACGTTTTTAAGAAGAGACTGGACGGCCATTTGTCTGAAATGGTGTAGGGTTACCTGCCTGAGCAGGGGGTTGGACTAGATGACCATCAAGGTCACTTCCAACAAGAACAAGAACATCAACATCATCATCATCATTATTATTATTATTGTCTCCAAGGTCCCTTCCAGCTCTATTCTATTCTATTCTATTCTATTCTATTCCATTCCATTCCATTCTATTCTATTCCATATTTTCTATTCTATTCTATTCTATTCCATTCCATTCCATTCCATTCCATTCCATTCCATTCCACTCCACTCCATTCTACTCTACTCTACTCTACTCTACTCTACTCTACTCTACTCTACTCTACTCTATTCTATTCTATTCCATTCCATTCCATTCCATATTTTCTATTCTATTCTATTCTATTCTATTCTATTCTATTCTATTCTATTCTATTCTATTCTATTCTATTCTACCCCATTCCATATTTTCTATTCTATTCTATTCTATTCTATTCTATTCTATTCTATTCTATTCCATTCCATTCCACTCCACTCCACTCCACTCCACTCTACTCTACTCTACTCTACTCTACTCTATTCCATTCCATTCCATTCTATTCTACTCCACTCTACTCTACTCTACTCTACTCTACTCTATTCTATTCTACTCCATTCCATTCCATTCCATATTTTCTATTCTATTCTATTCTATTCTAATCTGGGGGATTCTGGGAGTTAGCTGGCTGGAGAATTCTGGGAGTTGAAGTGCACAAGTTTTAAAGTTCCCAAAGTTGGACCCCTTTGTCTAGATCAGGGGTAGGCCACCTGGGCTCGTTTATGACTCGTGGACTTCAACTCCCAGAATTCCTGAGCCAGCCAGGTTAGCTTGCAATATTGCAGGCCTGACTCTGCCCACAGCTCGCCTGTTCGATCCCGACCGGCTCACGGTTGACTCAGCCGTTGGTCCTTCCAAGGTCGGTAAAATGTGGGCCCAAATTGCGTGGGGGAGAGGGCAAGATGCCGACGGTGTAAAAGGCTTAGGGAGGGGCTGTAAAAGCACTACAAAGCGGTATATAAGTCTATGGTGCGATTGCTATTCCGTCAGATCTCAAGACAACTCCCTTGCCTGGGGGGGGAGTATGAAGGATTTCTCCACCCCCACCCCCACCACCACCACCTCCTGCTTCTGTCTGGATGGCAGCTCGGCCTGGCCAGCTCCCAATTCTTCTCCTTAACCTCCCCACTTAATAATTCAAAAGAGGGCTTTTCAAATATGACGGATGAGCTTCAGAGACCGACAGGCCTCCCCCCCACCCAGAGAGGTTTCTCCCCCCCCCCTCCAGCCCCATCCCGACCCAGCAGCGCCCAGCAGCCTCTCCCTCTCTGCCCCCCCCCCACAGTCCGGCCTGCCCCACCCCAGTGCCCCATCTAAGATTTACGGACGGGGGAGACTTACATTAGGAGGCCGGTGACTTATTGAGCTGTCAGGAGGAGCGTTTTAAGGCAGAATTATATGGGAGAGGGAAAAGATTTTTACCAAATTAATGAAAAATCAATCTGGCCTCAAAAATCCATTAATGGTCATAATGCACTGGTTACAGATAGGGAGAAAAGGGCAGAATCCAATCGGGCCGCTGAAATATTCCTTGTGGGATGGCGTGGCCGATCTATAACTCATTCAGGGCTCGCTGCTGCTGCTGCTGATTAATAATAATAATAATAGTAAAGTTGGAAGGGACCTTGGAGGTCATCTAGTCCAACCCCCTGTTCAGGCAGGAAACCTTACACCATTTCGGACAAACGGCTGTCCAGTCTCTTCTTAAAAACTTCCAGTGTTGGAGCATTCACCACTTCTGGAGGCAAGGAGTTCCACTGGTTAATTGTTCTCATTGTAGAGGAAGTTGGCGAGAAAGATGATGGACGTACTCCTTTTGGAAAGGGACAAGTCAACCTTCTCCTTTGTCCTATATTTTTTAGAATCAAGATCACGCGAAGGATTAATACCACTTCATAAAGGCCTAGGGAGGCCACACCTGGAATACTTCAGCCAGTTTGGGAAGGTGACCAACTTTTTTACAATGAAACGGAGGACACCAATAAATTGAAGAAAAAAATATTGTAAATAAAAGAAACATTTTATCCATTGCAACAATAATACAGACAACTTGCATGTGCAAAGTTTGCCGGCCGGGTGTTTTGGCGCGCTCAGCACCAATTCCTATTGGCTTTCGAACGCCAATAGCGGGAGTAGCACAGCTCATGCAAAAGTTGAAAAAAAAAACCATCAAAGAAAGGTGCCCGAACGCCGTTCTGAGCGTTCTATGAGAAAAAAAAAGCCCTGCAGATTAGTCTTCAAATATGGAAAAGGAGGACATGTAGAAGGACACTTTTTGAGGGAGGACAGAACTTACAAAAGAAGGACTGTCCTCCCTAAAGGAGGACGGTTGGTCACCTTAAGTTTGGGTCACCATATCACAAAAAAGAGGTTGAGAGTTTGGAAAAACCAAGAGGATCCAAGGCCTGGAGGCTAAAACATACGAAGAACGGCTGCGGGATTTGGGTTTGGCTGATCTAAGGAAAAGAAGAAATAGGGGAGACAGGATAGCAGCGTTCCAGTATTTGAGGGTCTGCCACAAAGAAGAGGAGGGGGTCACATTATTCTCCAAAGCACAAGAGGGCAGGACGAGAAACAACGGATGGAAACTGATCAAGGAGAGAAGCAACCTGGAATTAAGGAGAAACTTCCTGACAGTGAGGACAATCAACCAGTGGAAGAGAACTTGCCTCCAGAAATCGTGGGCATCACTGGAGGATTTATAAAAAGAGACTAGACCAGTGGTTCTCAACCTGTGGGTCGGGACCCCATTTGGGGTCGAACGGCCATTTCACAGGGGTCGCCAAACAACGCAGTCCGCCATTTCCCCCCCCCCCTTTTCCTTAGCTGTGCTACTCCCTTTTATTCCATTGGCTTTTGAAAGCCAATCGAATAGACTCTCTTGAATAGAGTCTAATTCTATTGGCTTTCAAAAGCCAATAGGAATTGTCCAGGCTGTCTCTGCCCTGCTGAGCCCGCCAAAAGTCCCATTCTGCAAATGGTGCTGTACCAGTTGAGTAGTCCTCGACTTACGACCGGTTGAGTAGTCCTCAACTTATGACCGGTTGAGTAGTCCTCGACTTACAACCGGTTGAGTAGTCCTCGACTTACGACCGGTTGGGGGTCGCGGCATTAAAAAGGTTGAGAACCACTGAACTAGACATTCACCTGTCTGAGATGGTATAGGTCAGTCAGTGGTGGCGAGCCTATGGCATGGGTGCCAGAGGGGGCACTCGGAGCCCTCTCTGTGGGCACATGTGCTGTCGTCCCAGCTCCACCTCCCCCCACGGCCCCTTTCACATCAGCAGCCCCCCCAGAGGAGAATCGCCCCCAGGCACGGCCCGCCTGGAGCAGCGCAGCCAAAGACATGGGGCCCTTGAGCCCCATTGCAAACAGATGATGCTGCGGGGCACGGGTGGAGGGCATGGCTGCCATGGCACTACTGGGCCAGAGCAGGGAAAACACAAGCAACATTTCAATACTTGCAATATTGAACACTTCAATGTTTCCAATACTTGAAGGGCTATCACAAGGATGGGGGGGGGCGCAACCTCTTCTCCAAAGCGCCAGAGGGCAGGACCAGAAGCAACGGATGGAAACTCATCAAGGAGAGAAGCAACCTGGAATTAAGGAGAAACTTCCTGACAGTGAGGACAATTAACCAGTGGAACAGCCTGCCACCAGAAATTGTGGGCGCTCCATCACTGGAGCTTTTTAAGAAGAGGCTGGACAGTCACTTATCTGAGATGGTATGGATTCTCCTGCTTGAGCAGTGGGCTGGACTAGATGACTTCCAAGGCCCCTTCCAACTCTGTTATTCAGCAAGGGTCTCCTGGCTTGAGCAGGGGGTTGGACTAGATGATCTCCAAGGACCCTTCCAATTTTGTTATTCTGCAAGGGTCTCCTGGCTTGAGCAGGGGGTTGGATTAGATGACCTCCAAGGCCCCTTCCAATTCTGTTATTCTGCAAGGGTCTCCCGACTTGAGCAGGGGGCTGGACTAGATGACCTCCAAGGCCACTTCCAACTCTGTTATTCTGCAAGGGCCTCCTGGCTTGAGCAGGGGGCTGGACTAGATGACCTCCAAGGACCCTTCCAACTCCTTTCTCATTCCTCTGATTGCTTTACAATGTAACTCAGAATCTCTGTTTGGAGGGGGGGGGAAGGGATTTTTCCTGGCTGTAAGACCCAGCCTAATAAATGCTTTGATATATGGCCAAACGAATTTATTCAACCAACCATTTCAAATGCTACCGTAACTCTGGATGAGCTGAACCCCCGGAGGAAGCGGCACCTTCCGTGTTCCGGGTTGTAAATAACTCTGTCAGTTTCCATTTGGAATGGACTCGGTTGCCAGCCTCCCAATCACGACTTGATTTAAAGGCTGAGGAGACCCCGAAAAAAATTACTCCCCTTCCTAAAACCCTACTCCTAGTGGTGAACAGGATTTCCAGCGGGGGCAACAGTCCTCAACTTACGACCACAATTGCCCCCGAAATTTCTGTGAGACCTTTTGTTAAGTGAGTTTTGAGCCATTTTGCGATCTTTCTTGCCAGAGTTGTTAAGCAAATCACTGCAGTTCTTATGTTAGTGACACGCTTGTTAAGTGGGTCTGGCTTCCCTGTTCACTTTGTTTGGAAGGGACCTTGGAGGTCATCTAGTCCAACCCACTGGTTAATTGTTCTCACTGTCAGGAAGTTTCTCCTTAATTCTAGGTTGCTTCTCTCCTTGATTAGTTTCCATCCGTTGCTTCTTGTCCTGCCTTCAGGCGATTTGGAGAATAGCTTGACTCCCTCTTCTTTGGGGCAGCCCCTGAGATACTGGAAGTCTGCTATCATGTCCCCCCTGGTCCTTCTCTTCATTAAATGAGACATGCCCAATTCCAGCCACCGTTCCTTATATGTTTTAGCCTCCAGTCCCCTGATCATCTTTGTTGCTCTTCTCTGCACTCTTTCTAGAGTCTCCACATCTTTTTTACATCATGGTGACCAAAACTGGATGCCGTATTCCAAGTGTGGCCTTACCAAGGCCTTGTAAAGTGGTATTAACCCTTCACGTGATCTTGATTCTATCCCTCTATTAATGCAGCTCAGCACTGTGTTGGCCTTTTTGGCAGCTGCAGCACATGGCTGGCTCCTATTTAAGGGATTGTCCACTAGGACTCCAAGGTCCTTCTCACAGTTGGTACTATTGAGCAAGTTACCCCCTATACTATACCTTTGGTACATTTGGTTTTTCTTGCCTAAATGTAGAACTTTACTGCAATCGTCTTCTCCAGTTTAGCTTTTTCCTTCTTCCTAATCCTAAGAACAGATCTCCAAATTGTTCCTTGGATCAAGACCGCTTTAAATTGGCTACCAGAAAATGAAATTTAAGAAGGCCAAGACGTCTATTCAGACTCGTGGCAATGCCTGTCAGCGTCTCTGTTCTTCTTCTTCTTTTTCTTATTGCATTCAAAGAAAAGTAGAAAATTTGAGAGAGAGCTCGCAAATGCAAAGCAAAACCCCCTTAAGAATCATGATTTTTATCGAATGATAATATAAAAACAAAAGAGAGTGTTTTAAGGAATAAAAATAGGTCATTTTGTAAACAACAGAAGACTGTATTTACACGCACCGCAAGAGACACAGTTCCTCCTACGGAGTCTCTTTTAATGTCAGTCCATGTTTTTATCCGTTTTAAAGTCTTTAGTACCTGGGGAAGGCACAACCTTGGCCTCAAGCGTTTGGGCAATTTCTCCCAGGCCCAGCAAATAGTTTTGCCTTTATTTTTTTTATTTTTATTTTTTAATTATTTTATTATTTTATTTTATTATTTAATTTTATTTTACTTTATTATTTAATTTTATTTTACTTTATTATTTAATTTTATTTTTTATTTTATTATTTTATTTTATTTATTATTTTATTTTATTTTAATAATAATAATAATAGTAGTAAAGTTGGAAGGGACCTTGGAGGTCATCTAGTCCAAGCAGGAAACCCTACACCATTCCGGACAAATGGCTGTCCAGTCTCTTCTTAAAAACTTCCACTGTTGAAGCATTTACTGCTTCTGGAGGCAGGCTGTTTATTATTTTACTTTACATTTATTGTCTTCTGGTGATTGGCCCAAAGTCACCAAGCTGACTTTCATGGCTAAGGGAGGACTAGAATTCACCGTCTCCTGGTGACTGGCCCAAAGTCAATCCAGGCGACTTCCATGGCTGATGTAGGTCCGGAATGCAAAGTCTTCTGCTTTCCAGACTGGTTTTTCACCCACGAGACCACACTGTCTCTCAAGCAGGCCCTGGTGCCAAGGTCATCTGCCTGGAGCGAGCTGTGGGGGTGACAGCGATGGCACCCCGGTTCACTTTGTGTCTGCTGGCAGCTGGGAAGAAGGTCCCCTTGTCACCGTCTCCCAGATGCTCCCACCTCCAGCAGAAAGAGCTTCCTTTCATTGGAAGAGGATCACATTTCCAGTCACTCAGCAGTTTTTCATTTGCAAGGACCTTCAAAGGTTAACATTTAGTCATGGGAGGAAGAATTTTTCTTCTTCTTCTTCTCCTCCTCCTCCTCCTCCTCCTCCTCCTCCTCCTCCTCCTCCTCCTCCTTTTTCTTCTTCTCCTTCTCCTTCTCCCTCTTCTTCTTCTTCTCCTCCTCCTCCTCCTCCTTCTCCTCCTACTCTTCTTCTTCCCCTCCTCCTCCTCCTCCTCCTCCTTCTCCTCCTACTCCTCCTCCTCTCTCTTCTTCTTCTTCTCCTCCTCCTCCTCCTCCCCCTCCTCCTTTTTCTTCTCCTCCTTCTTCCTCTTCCTCTTCTTCTTCTTCTCCTCCTCCTCCTCCTCCTTCTCCTCCTACTCTTCTTCTCCTTCTTCTCCTTCTCCTTCCTCCTCCTCCTTTCTCCCTCTACTCCCCCTCTTCCTCCCTCTCCTCTTTCTTCTTCTTCTTCTTGTCCTCCTCCCCCTCCTCTTCTTCTTCTCCTTTATCCTCTTTCTCCTTCCTCCTTCTCCTCCTCCTCCTCCTCTTCTTCTTCTTCTTCTTCTTCTCCTTCTCCTTCTCCTTCTTCTCCTTCTCCTTCTCCTTCTCCTTCTTCTTCTTCTTCTGTAGTTTTATTTCAAAGACCTCTTCGTGGGGGCAGGGAGGAAGGAGAAAGGGATTTCAGCCTGGGTCAGCGATCTCTGCTGGAGGAAACCCTTTGGAGCAAAGGAGATTAATTTAGCCGGAGGAAGAAGGCAAGGCAAGCTAGAAAGGAGCAGAGAGGAGGGCAAAGGGGGTCCCTTTCATAAGATCCTGGGGAGGCCCAGAGAAATTAATCAGCCGTGTCACCAGCACACACGTGCAAAAAGGCCAACTCAGCGGCCAACGAGAGGCAAAAACTGGTAGGGCTCCTAGCTCGGAATAAAATGGGATCGGGTCACAGGTTTACTGAGTTGCTGTCACCTGAACTTTGCTCCACAGAGAAATCCTGGGACAGTGGGAAAGGGCTCTTGGAGGTCATCTAGTCCAAACTCAGTGCAGGACAAGAAGCGACGGATGGAAACCAATCAAGGAGAGAAGCAACCTAGAACCGAGGAGAAACTTCCTGACAGTGAGAGCAATAGGTTTTAAAGAAGAGATTGGATATCCGATTGTCTGCAATGGTATAGGGTCTCCTGTCTCGAGCAAGGGGTTGGTCTAGAAGACCTCCAAGGTCCCTTCCGATTATTTTGTTATTCTGTTAAAGATCTCGGTTATTAACAGGGCTCCCCCCCCTCCCTGTGCGGACTTAAAAATCTTTCAGGGGATGGGAAATTATTAACTGCTTCATCAATTGCCGCGGTAACTTAGAAATTACTATGGAGGCCATGGGGACTGGGGAGTGGCTGTCAAATGGCCCACTAGTTCTCAAACTCAAGATCTTGTAGCCCTCAGCAATCTTTCTCAACCTGGGAGTCCAAAGATGCTGGACTCAAATTTTCATCGTCCAAGACAGCCAAGACAGCCAAAAAAAGTGCTCCGTTAAGCAGGTTCACAAAGGCGTAGGTGTCGGGCGCTATGTGCTTTGAACAATGATCCAGAACGCGTAGAAATCCAGAAACGCAATACCTCTCAAAAGCAGCCACACTTCTAAATACATCTCATTAAAGCAGCTGTGTCTTTTCCTCCCCACCCCAGCTTTACGTGGAAGCTTGACAAAAGAGGCAGCTGCTTTCAAGAAGCCATGTGTTCTCACGTACCAAGGAGAGAAGCAACCTAGAACTAAGGAGAAACTTCCTGACGGTGAGAGCAATTAACCAGTGGAACTCCCTGCCTCCAGAAGTTCTGGGTGCTCCATCACTGGAGGTTTTTAAGAAGAGACTGGACAGCCATTTGTCTGAAATGGCATAGGGTTTCCTGCCTGAGCAGGGGGTTGGACTAGATGACCTCCAAGGTCCCTTCCAACTTTATTATTATTGATCATTGCACAGTCAGGCAGATGTTCAGACTGGATTTGGCATTTTATCTACCTATCGAGTCCTTACCCAGGACCTGGGATAGGCAGATGTGGATGTTTGATGGTATTACAGATATTGTCGCAGGATGGAAGCAGTTCCTAGTAAGGCCACATTATTATTATTATTATTATTATTATTATTATTATTATTATTATTATTATTATCATCATCATCATCATCATCAGGGGACTGGAGGCTAAAAGATATAAGGAACGGTTGCTGGAAAATGGGTGTGTCTAGTTTAATGAAGAGAAGGACGAGGGGTGACTTGATAGCAGTCTTCCAGTATCTCAGGGGCTGCCCCAAAGAAGAGGGGGTCAAGCTATTCTCCAAAGCCCCTGAAGGCAGGACAAGAAGCAACGGATGGAAACTAACCAAGGAGAGAAGCAGCCTGGAACTAAGGAGAAACTTCCTGACAGTGAGAACAATTAACCAGTGGAACCACCTGCCTCCAGAAGCGGTGAATGCTCCAACACTGGAAGTTTTTAAGAAGAGACTGGACAGCCATTTGTCTGAAATGGTTTCTGAACCTCTTTTGAAGCACACATAGCCTGTCTATTTCGACAAACATTGTTCTCATTGCTGTTGAAGTTATTGCCAAGGAAATACACCTCAGCTCCATCACAAGAGTGAGGAAGGACGGCTTTATTCCAACCAGGATTGGCTGGCTATGAGTTTGATATTAAAGTAGGAGTCCCTCTGAGTTCCCACGAGCTCAGTTTTACTAGGAAAAGAAGACCACCAGGTTGAATAGTTACAGCCGCAACAGAGGTGCCATTGGAAGATCTGAGGAATCAAGCTGGTGGACGGATTGTTATGGAGAACTCTATCAAAGTGGTTGTCAAGAATCAATACCAACTTGATGTTGGTCTATATCAGAGGTGGGGAATTATGAAGAGAAGGACCAGGGGGGACATGATAGCAGTCTTCCAATATCTCAGGGGCTGCCCCAAAGAAGAGGGAGTCAAGCTATTCTCCAAAGCACCTGAAGGCAGGACAAGAAGCAACGGATGGAAACTCATCAAGGAAAGAAACAACCTAGAACTAAGAAGGAATTTACTCACAGTCAGAACAATTAACCAGTGGAACAACCTGCCTCCAGGAGCTATGAATGCTCTAACACTGGAAGTTTTTAAGAAGAGACTGGACAGCCATTTGTCCGAAATGATATAGGGTCTCCTGCCTGAGCCAGGGGTTGGACTTGATGACCTCCAAGGTCCCTTCCAACATTATTACTATTATTATAATTATTATTACTACTACTACTACTACTATTATTATTATTATTATTAACAAGGGGCCACAATGCTCATAAAAAGACTACAGGATTTGTTAATTGTCTGGCAAAGAAAAGTAGAGAAGATGTCGAACAGCAGAACTGAAGAAGCTTCGTGGATGAGAAGCAAAACGTCTTCAAAAAAAGTCAAGATAAATCCAGCTGCCCCTTGAAAAAAGCACCTTTGGAACTAAAGCCGTCTTCTTCATCACCCCCGAAATCCACGCGGCTGGAGAAAAGGCGGCTTGGATTAAGCGGCTGGTGGAGCTGCCCAACCTCAAACCGTGGTGAGGATCCACCACCAGGAAGTTCTCCCCACCACCATCTCCCTCCCTCCCTCTCTCGCCCGCAGGCCCTGCTGGGACCTGACTTGAAGAAGACTTGTAATTGAGGCTCTCCTAATTACAGGAGGTTGAAGCAGTGCCTGACGTAATGGAAGGAGGGGGGGGTGGAGAAGATGCCTCAGGAAGACTCCCCCGAGGTCCCTGCATTTTGCACTCCGACCATTTAAGTGGCGGGTTGGGGGGGAGAGGAGGGATGATGGACTTCAATAAATGGAAGGAGCGCCCGAGTTACTCGCAAACAGGAAGACCGGCCATACATTATTCGCTCTTACTTTAGAAGAGATGAAGCTACTGGCTGGTTGACGTTTTGCAGGCCGCTGAGGGCCTCTGAGACAGGGAGGGGTATGGGGGGGGGCTTTGGGGAGGGGGCTGCCTCAGATTGACCCACCAGGACCCCAGCTCACCTTGAGGAAAGACAGTAAACCTCAGCTTGCAACGGTACGTTTAGTGAGGGTTCGAAATTACGACGGCACCTGATGACCGGTTTTCAGCTTTACGGCCGCTGCGTCATCCCCACGATCACCTGATCAAAATACCGACGCTCGCTGACCCACTCAGATTTATGAGGGTGGCAGGATTCTGGGGTCGCGTGACCCCCGTTTTGCGAGCTTCGGACAAGCCAAGTCAAAGATAGCAATAGTACGTAGACTTATATCCCACTTCCCAGTGCTTGTACAGCCCTCTGTAAGCGGTTTACAGAGTCAGCCCGTGGACCCCCAACAATCTGGGTCTTCATGTTATCGACCTCAGAAGGATGGAAGGCGGAGTCAGCCTTGAACCTCGTCAAGATTGAACTGTTGGCTGTGGGCAGAGTCAGCCTGCAAGGCTGCGTTGTAACCACTGCACCATTAGTTGGGTCCTAGAAATGTCTGCTAGAAAACCACCAAGTTCAGTGACCCCACCAAGGACCCCACAGCCTTCCTCCTCCTCCTCCTCCTCCTCCTCCTCCTCCTCCTCTCTGCAAACCCTACTCCAGTGATTTTTAAGTCCTGTGAGCAATGAAGAGTGACGAAGGCTCATCTTGCAAGCAACAGTTTTTTATTGTTAACAGCTCCTTCAACAACAGCACTCTGCGAGGCACGCAGGCCTCTTAACTGGCTAGAGTCCCGGACATAAAAGATACACTTGCAGAGAGCTTTTGCGCCTTGCGCAGGCGCGCAGGGCTGGCGCTTCTCAGTCTGGTCCTGGGCAGCTTTTGCAATTGCTCGGGACCATTGCAACGTCCCGAGCCTGCTTTTGCAGGCTCAGGACACAACAGTGATTGTGAACCTTTTAGAGATCGAGTGCCCCAAAATCACCCTGCCCCTAGCCCGTACACGCTCTCTGCCCGCTCCACCCCCCCTACCCCTGCTCGCCCCTGCTCTGCCCCCGCCCCACCTGCCCACGCCTCCACAGCAAACCGCAGCAGATTGCCCAGGCAGCCCTGCAGTGCCATGGCAGCCACGCCCTCCACCTGCGCCCCGCAGCAGCATCGCATGATGGGGCACAAGGGCGGAGTCTTGTCCCCACTGCCCAGCTGCCATGTCTTTGGCTGCGCTGCTCTGCGCGGGCTGCACCTGGGGGCAACTCTCCTCCGGGGGAACTGCTGATGATGGGGCCGCGGGGGGAGGCAGGGCTGGGGCGACGGCACGCATGCCCACAGAGAGGGCTCTGAGTGCCGCCTCTGGCACCCATGCCATAGGTTCACCATCACTGCCCTACTCCCTTCTAGCACCAATGATGTTACTTAACGGGGCAATGAAACGTCTGCCAGGATCACAGAGCACCAAGGACCCCTCCATTCAACCCTGAGCTACCGATATTCTCCTTCATTGGTGCTCACAACCCAGCCTGTTTCACAAGATTGTTGTACCAATTGCTGCCCTGCACTCACAAAGACAGACGAAATACCCCAGGGTGGGGCAAAGAAGTCAAGATGGCAGCTATGACAGTGTGCTCAAAGCTCTGGGTTCCGAAGAGTGCAGTACTGCAGGCCACTTTAGCTGACTGTGTTCAGCAGGTCAGCGGTTCAAATCTCACCGGCTCAAGGTTGACTCAGCCTTCCATCCTTCCGGGGTATGTAAAATGAGGGCCCAGATTGTTGGGGGCAATGTAAAATATATATATATATACATTGCTTACTGGTGTACACCGCTTAGAGAGTGTTTGCACTTAAAGCGGTATATAAGTCTCATAAATAAATAAATAAATAAATCAAGATTGCCATCTCGACTCTTTTGAAGACCACCACACAATCCCTTTTGCTTAAAGAAAAAATGAGATATGAAGTCAACAAGCAAATAATAAATACATGGTCCCTTTTAAGGGGAGGATATGAATATTTTTTTCCCCCTATTCAACTAGCACAAATCCTTCTGGACATAGTCAAGAACTTCTGGAGACCCTGATCATCTTGAGGCTTTTAGTTTAATTGCAGCAAAGCAATTCTGGAGGAAAATAATATCCCTGGGGGCAGCAATGCCAGAAGAAGTCTGACTATGTTACCCGGAGGGTCATAAAAAGGATCATTAGAAGATCTCAAGTGGTCCTTCTGGATTTTATGTTTTTCTGAGAGTCAGCTGTATCCGTAGGAAGAAATGCAGGTTAACACTCTTATTGATCACTTCCTGAGTAAGAAGCTTCCTTCACTAAAAGGCACAAACATAACTATATGTCTCCCCAACTCCCACTAGCTAGAAGAATCAGAGAAGGACGTCAACTTTGGTGGTAGGACTACAGATCCCATCCACTTCCAAAAGGACAAAGATGATCAGGGGACTGGAGGCTAAAACGTATAAGGAACGGTTGCTGGAATTGGGTATGTCCAGTTTAATGAAGAGAAGGACGAGGGGGGGACATGATAGCAGCCTTCCAATATCTCAGGGGCCTGCCCCAAAGAAGAGGCAGTCAAGCTATTTTCCAAGGCGCCTGAAGGCAAGACGAGAAGCAACAGATGGAAACTCCTCAAGGAGAGAAGCAACCTAGAACTAAGGAGAAACTTCCTGACAGTCAGAACAATTAACCAGTGGAACAACCTGCCCCCTGACTTAACAGAATTAACAGGACTCGTGGACTTCAACTCCCAGAATTCAGGGCTGTCTGGAGAATTCTGGGAGTTGAAGTCCACAAGTCATAAAAGGGCCAAGTTTGAAGACCGCTGACTTAACAGAATTAATAGAACTTGTGGACTTCAACTCCCCGAATTCATGGCTGACTGAGGAATTCAGGGAGGAAGTCCACATCATAAAAGGGCCAAGTTTGAAGACCCCCAACTTAACAGAATTAACAGGATTCGTGGACTTCAACTCCCAGAATTCAGGGCTGGCTGGAGAATTCTGGGAGTTGAAGTCCACAAGTCATAAAAGGGCCAAGTTTGAAGACCCCCGACTTAACAGAATTAACAGGACTCGTGGACTTCAACTCCCAGAATTCATGGCTGACTGAGGAATTCAGGGAGGAAGTCCACATCATAAAAGGGCCAAGTTTGAAGACCCCCAACTTAACAGAATTAACAGGACTCGTGGACTTCAACTCCCAGAATTCAGGGCTGGCTGGAGAATTCTGGGAGTTGAAGTCCACACATCTTAAAATGCCCAAGGTAGGAATTTGGTTAGCTGTGGAATTTGGGGAGTTGATGTCCACACGTTCTGTTAATTCCGTTAAGTCTTCAAGTTCTCCAGGTTGGAGACCCCTGTCCTACACTGCTCCATCTCCCGGGCCTGCCTCTTCACACACAACTCCATGGCCCAAGCTACACACCCCGGAAGCAAAGTCTTGCCAATCTATCTATGCAATCAACACAATTGAGGGGGAAAAGATTCCACGCTCAACATCTCTGCAAGCAACCGAGTTGGACCGATTCTTCCTCTGGGTCTTTCCTGCCTCTTTGGGAAGGGGACCCAAATCCATCTGTTTTAGGGGTCAGCGGGGTTTCAGGTTTCCACCAGGTGGGCCAGTCAGCATCCGGCCTTCCTCAAGGGAAGCGCAAACTCAGCCAGCGAGCCCCGAAAATAGCCGATCAGCAGGTTACAAGGGGAGCTGAATGACGCTGGAGGAGGAGGAGGTCCAATGGCGGAGACAGTCTGGCCGAAGAGTCGGCCAAGTCTGCCGGGAGCGCAGCCAAGGAAGGGAAGGGAAGAGGTGGGCTCGCCTTACGTGGCAAGCGGCGGGAAAGGAGCGTTATGAGCAGAGCCCAAAAGATGTGGGAATATTACGGCCTGCATCTCCAGCCTTCGGTCCTCGTTTCCCAGGCTTACTCAGCCTCTTCCAGGCATTCCTCTCGTACGCTTCACGCATGCGGGCAAGTATGCAGCTAGCTAGTTCACAATTGGCCACACAGTTCATTTAGACACCGTTCAAAGTTACAAAAAGCGACTCAGGACCGTTTTGCACACAGCCGTTGCAGCATCCCTAGGGTCACGTGATCAAAATTCAGACGTTTGGCAACCGGCTCGTAATAATAATAATAATAACAATAATAATAATAATAATAATAGTAATAATAATAATAAGCAGCGGCATGACAAAGCAGCAACAATGGTGCATTGGAAGATCTGCAAAAAATATCATTTGCCTGTAAGCAGAAACTGGTGGGATCATAAAATAGAGAAAGTCATAGAAAATGATAAAATTAAACTGCTATGGGACTTCAGAATTCAAACAGACAAGCACTTGCAACATAACACCCCAGACTTAACAATTGTCAATATAGGTAGACAAAATGCCAAATCCAGTCTGAACATCTGGCTGACTGTGCGATGATCCATAATAATAATCTGTGTGGATGATGATGATGATGATGATGATGATGATGATATTAGAAGTGACCTTGGAGGTTATCTAGTCTAACCCCCTGCTCAATCAGGAAATCCTATACCATTTCAGACAAATGACCGTCCAGTCTCTTCTTAAAAACTTCCAGTGTTGGAGCATTCACCACTTCCGGAGGCAGGTGGTTCCACTGGTAAATTGTTCTCACTGTCAGGAAATATTTTTCCTTAATTCCAGGTTGCTTCTCTCCTTGATTAGTCTCCATCCGTTGCTTCTTGTCCTGCCTTCAGGTGCTTTGGAGAACAGCTTGACTCCCTCTTCCTTGGGGCAGCCCCTGAGATATTGGAAGGCTGCTATCATGTCCCCCCTTGTCCTTCTCTTCATTAGAATAGTTATGAAGGTCGCAGTGTCCCGGGGTCATACGATCCCCTTTCGTGACTATTTTTTGGAGAAGCTAAGTCAGAGGGGGAAGCCAGGTACACTTAACAATGGTGTTACTAATTTAACAACTGCAGGTATTCACTTAACAACTGTGGCGAGAAAAGTTGTAAAATGGGTCCATCCATCCAACCATCCAACCAACCATCCCTCCATCCCTCCTTCCCTCCCTCCCTCCCTCCCACCCACCCACCCACCCACCAACCAACCAACCAACAAACCAACAATTCATCCATCCATCCAACCATACATTCATTCCTCCCTCCCTCCCTCCATCCGTTCCTCCATCATTCCTCCATCTCTCCATTCCTCCATCCAACCAACCAACCAACCAACCAACAATCCATCCATCCCTCCGTCTCTCCGTCCCTCCCTCCCTCCCTCCCTCCATCCAACCATCCATTCATTCCTCCATCCCTCCCTCCATCCCTCTGTCCCTCCATCTTTCTGTCCCTCCATCCATCTCTCCATTCCTCTGTCCATCCATCCCTCCATCCATCTGTTCCTCCATCATTCCTCCATCCCTCCATTCCTCCATCCATCCAACCAACCAACCAACAATCCATCCATCCCTCCGTCCCTCTGTCCCTCCCTCAAGCCAACCATCCATTCATTCCTCCATCCCTCCATCCCTCTGTCCCTCCATCCTTCCATCCATCCCTCCATTCCTCTGTCCATCCATCCCTCCATTCCTCCATCCCTCCATCTACCTATCCATCCCTCCATCTCTCCATCCCTCCATCCCTCTGTCCCTCCATCCCTGTCCCTCCATCCATCCATCCGATCCTCCCTCCATCCATCCATCCCTCTGTCCCTCCATCCTTCCATCCATCCCTCCATTCCTCTGTCCATCCATCCCTCCATTCCTCCATCCCTCCATCTACCTATCCATCCCTCCATCCATCCCTCCATCTCTCCATCCCTCCATCCCTCTGTCCCTCCATCCCTGTCCCTCCGTCCATCCATCCATCCAATCCTCCCTCCATCCATCCATCCCTCTGTTCCTCCATCCTTCCATCCATCCCTCCATTCCTCTGTCCATCCATCCCTCCATTCCTCCATCCCTCCATCTACCTATCCATCCCTCCATCCATCCCTCCATCTATCCATCCCTCCGTCCCTCCATCCCTCCATCCCGCTGTCCCTCCATCCCTCCATCCATCCATCTGTCCCTCCATCCCTCCCTCCATCCATCCATCCGTCCCTCCATCCCTCCATCCCTCCATCCAGCCACCCACCCATCCATCCATCCAACCCACCCACCAAGCAAGCAGCCATGTTCTCTGAACAGACAAATGTACGCAAGAGCCAGGAAGAGCCTCCAGCAGCCCTAAAGACGTCAGGACTTCCTCTTCACCTGTCTTGGTCAAACACCTCCCATCACCCTTCGGTTTCAGCTCATGTTTGGGGACATTTCCAGGCAGGAAATCGAAAGAAAAGTTGCCCTCCCCCGCTTCTGGTTCTTAAGACAGCGAGGGGGGGGCTCTTAGACAGCAGCTCTGGACTCCACCTATCCATCAGCTCGGCCTCCCGACGGTTCTGTAGGCCAAAGCCCTCCGTATCTAGGACCATTTACCCAATCAATGGGACCCTCTTAGACACCCCGTACTCCAAAAAGAACATTTGCCCAAATGAAACATTTATATATGCATTTGATCTCGAAAATGTAATTACCGGGGCCCCAGCCATTGATTGTGTCAGGGATATATTGACAGGTGTCTGTGATTGATAGGCTCTTGCACCAAGAGTCCTTATCTGACTTCCTCAGCAGCCGATCTCGGCGGACAGGGACGGAGGGAGCGCTGAGGCCCAGCTCCCTCCAGCCTCTTCCTGTAAAATGCCCTCCAACGCCATCAGGCTGGAGACAGTGTTCTGGGGAACCCCGTTTTGATGAGGATGGCATTTTCCGGTGGGTGGGAGGGTGTGGGTCTGCAGGGCTACACCTGCCCTTTTGCACCACAAAAAAGCAATTCACCCATCTTTAGGCTAGTCTGAAGACAGGAAGGACGGGGGGGGGGGAGGACATGATAGCAATATTTCAGTGTTTGAGGGGCTGCCACAAAGAAGAGGAGAGGGTCAACTTATTCTCCAAAGCACCCGATGGCAGGACAAGAAGCAACGGATGGAAACTAATGAAAGACAGAAGCAACCTGGAACTACTTACAGGGAGGACAATTAACCAGTGGAACTACTTGCTTTCAGAAGTTGTGGGTGCTCCAACACTGGAAGTTTTTAAGAAGAGACTGGATAACCGTCAGAATAGAGTAGAGTAGAGTAGAGTAGAGTAGAGTAGAGTAGAGTAGAGTAGAGTAGAGTAGAGTAGAGTAGAGTAGAGTAGAAGAGAAGAGAAGAGAATAGAAAATTAGAATAGAGAAGAGTAGAGTAGAGTAGAACAGAAGAGAAGAGAATAGAAAATTAGAATAAAATAGGATAGAGTAGAGTAGAGTATAACAGAACAGAACAGAACAGAATAGAATAGAATAGAAAATATGCAATAGAATATAAAATGGAATAGAATAGAATAGAATAGAATAGAATAGAATAGAATAGAATAGAATAGAATAGAATAGAATAGAATAGAATAGAAAATATGGAATAGAATATAGAATGGAATGGAATGGAATGGAATGGAATAGAATAGAATAGAATAGAATAGAATAGAATAGAATAGAATAGAATAGAATAGAATAGAATAGAATAGAAAATATGGAATAGAATATAGAATGGAATAGAATAGAATAGAATAGAATAGAATAGAATAGAATAGAATAGAATAGAATAGAATAGAATAGAATAGAAAATATGGAATAGAATATAGAATGGAATAGAATAGAATAGAATAGAATAGAATAGAATAGAATAGAATAGAATAGAATAGAATAGAATAGAATAGAATAGAATAGAATAGAATAGAATATAGAATGGAATAGAATAGAATAGAATAGAATAGAATAGAATAGAATAGAATAGAATAGAATAGAATAGAATAGAATAGAATAGAATAGAATAGAATATATGGAATAGAATATAGAATGGAATGGAATGGAATGGAATGGAATAGAATAGAATAGAATAGAATAGAATAGAATAGAATAGAATAGAATAGAATAGAATAGAAAATATGGAATAGAATATAGAATGGAATAGAATAGAATAGAATAGAATAGAATAGAATAGAATAGAATAGAATAGAATAGAATAGAATATAGAATGGAATGGAATGGAATGGAATGGAATGGAATGGAATAGAATAGAATAGAATAGAATAGAATAGAATAATAACTTTATTGTCACTTTGCATGTACACTAATCGGCATACATTAAAATGAAATTTCCTTGCATTCAGCTCTCAAAGGGTCCCCACCTCCGATATACATTGCATAAATATGACAAAAACAAATAAATAAATCCAGACTTATGGCATACCCCCACATATATGATATGGAGAAACAACAGCCTAGTTCAGGTTATGTACACATGTGCATGGCTCCAGGTGGAAGCTGTCCAAGGAGAGGTTCAACCTGGAAATAAGGAGAAATTTCCTGACAGTGAGAACAATCCAGCAATGGAACAGAAGTCGCCTTCAGAAGTTGTGGGAGCCCCATCCCTGGAGGCTTTCAGGAAGAGACTGGATTGCCATCTGTCAGAAATGGTATAGGGCACAGGTTGGCAACCTGCAGCTCTGGAGCCGCATGCAGCTCTTTGAGCCTTCCCCTGTGGCTCCCAGCCTCCTCTGCCATTTGCACTTGCACTCTCTCTCTCTCTCTCTCTCTCTCTCTCTCTCTCTCTCTCCCTCTGTGTGTGTGTGTGTGTGTGTGTGTGTTTGTATGTAAAAAAGAGAGCGCACTCACAGTGTTCTCCTACGAGCTGAAAAGCTTATTGGGTGGGGCTTCTCCCTTCGCTGCGTCTCTGCAGGAAGCAGGAAGCAGGAAGGGCAGGAGAGAGCTTGCTAGCCCAGCTCTGCTGGCTCAGGAATTCTGGGAATTGAAGTCCACGAGTCATAAAAGAGCCGAGGTTGCCTACCCCTGAGCTTGTTGGAGAACAGCTTGAAGCCAGCTTGCCAGATGAGCAGAAGATCGGAGAAAGGGAGAGAGAGGGGGGAGAGAAAGAGAGAGAGGGGGAGAGAGAGAGAGAGAGAAAGAGAAAGAGGGGGAGAGGAGAGAAAGAGGGAGAGGAAAGAGAGAAAAAAAGAAAGAAAGAGGGGGAGAGAGGGAGGGAAAGAGACAGAGAGAGACCCTTTTGACATCTAAAATGAAGATAACACTGCATATATCCTTTTTTACCTTTATTATAGGTGTGTGTATATATGTGTGTGTGTGTATGTATATGTATGTGTGTATATATATATATACACAGTACACACACACACACACACACACACCTATAATAAAGGTAAAAAAGGATACATGCAGTGTTATCTTCATTTTAGATATCAAAAGGGTTTTGCGGCTCCTGGTGTTTTGTTTTCGGTGGGAAACGGGTCCAAGTGGCTCTTTCAGTGTTTTGGGTTGCCTACCCCTGGTGTAGGGTCTCCTGCTTGGTCAGGGGGTTGGACTAGATGACCTCCAAGGTCCATTCCAACTCTGTTAATTATGTTATGTTCACTTAACAATGGAAGGTGGGGCTGAAATTAGGATCCAACCAGAAGCGTGCCAACTCCTTCTTGTCCTGCGCAGAAAAGAGAGCCCGGATCTTCGAAACCCCCACCTGCCCACCAGTTTCTGGGACCGCCAGCCTGGCTAGCACATGGTTCCTGTTTCAGCCGTGTATGTTCCCAGCCCGGTAGAGCAGTTCCTGCAGGAGCCGGTACGTTACATGCGGTGGTGGGATTCAACAACCGGTTCTCTGTGTGTGCATGCCGCTTCCGGAAGTCCGTTCTGGGCCTGGGCAACAAAAAATTAGCTACCGGTTCTGCCGAAGTGGTGCGAACCGGCTGAATTCCACCACTGGTTACATGCCACGGCTGAAGTGCCAGCTCAGCAGAAAGGGCCATGGCGTTGCTCTTGAAGGGGCACGCGGATTGCATCCGTCAGCAGCATCTCTGGACACACACACACACACCCCACACACAAAGACACACTCCCCAACTAAAAGTGCAGACCCCGGAGGAGCACCAGGTGGAGCACAATCACACGGGATGAGTGGCACCCAGATGCCTTGCAGGCGTCTACAAACACCGCAGGTCATTGGCTGCCAACCGTATCACAAAAAAGATGTTGAGAGTTTGGAAAAAAATCCAGAGAAGAGCAACTAAGTTGATCCAAGGCCTGGATGCTAAAACATACGAAGGGCTGCAGGACTTGGGTTTGGTTGGTCTAAAGAAAAGAAGAAATAGGGGAGACACGATAAGCTGTGCTCCAGTATCTGAGGGGCTGCCACAAAGAAGAGGAGGGGGCCATGTTATTCTACAAAGCACCAGAGGGCAGGACAAGAAACAATAGATGGAAACTGACCAAAGAGAGAAGCAACCTGGAATTAAGGAGAAACTTCCTAACAGAGAAGACAAATCAACCAGTGGAACAGCTTGCCTCCAGAAATTGTGGGCGCTCCATCACGGGAGGTTTTTAAGAAGAGACCACTAGACATTCACCTGTCTGAGATGGTATAGGTTCTCCTGCTTGAGCAGGGGGCTGGACTAGAAGACCTCCAAGGTCCCTTCCAGCTCCTATTCTATTCTATTCTGTTCTGTTCCGTTCTGTTCCATATTTTCTTTTCTATTCCTATTCTGTTCTGTTCAATATTTTCTATTCTGTTCTGTTCTGTTGTTCTGTTCTATTCTATTCCATATTTTCTTTTCTATTCTTATTCTGTTCTGTTCAATATATTCTGTTCTGTTCTGTTCTGTTCTATTCTATTCTTTCATTTAATGGCCATTACAACAGTACTGAATAAATGGCTTGTGCCTGTTTCTCAGGACCACTGCAGCATCCTGACGGTCACAGGATCCAAGTTCAGATGCAACTGACTCATATTTACGACGGTTGCAGTGTGTCAATTGAAGATGCAATTTTCAGGCTGATGTCCCAAATAGAGCAAGATGGATTTCACTCGGCAGGCCGTGCTGTGATACACACAAACACACACACACACACACACACACACACACATTCTGATTGATTGAATATAATATTGATTGATTGACTGATGATCATTAATAAATGTAATAAATAAATATAAGGATGTTTATTTGTCATAAATAAACACAAAGGTGTATTTATAAATATGGCTTATAAAGATCACAAATAGGAAGATTGATTTGATTATAACTGCACGCTTATAAGATTGATTAGATTGGAAGATAAGGCCCAGGGTCCCCTTGTCGGTGAAAGGGACAGCACAATCTGGCTCCCAGAAGTTGTGGGTGGTTGTCAAGAATAGACTGGAGAATAGACTTCAGCAGGGTGGCGTAAGGACTCCTGCCTTGAGCAGCGGGTTGGACTAGATGACCTCCGGGGTCCCTTCCCGCTCTGCCCTTCTGTTCTTTTTGGATCTTTTTAAGTTCAGCCCCTTGGCTGATTTTGGTGAATCTCTTTCACGTTCACACCCAGGAATAAGGAAATTAATAAGTTAAAGTCCCCGTGGTGACGTTAACCCCGGTCACCTTAGCTGCGCCTTGCATTCTTAATTACTGTTTAGGCCATTAAATGGGTCTTGCCATTTGGGAGGGGGCAGCAAAGCAAAGCCTGCACGTTTATTCTGCAAGAGCACGGAGTCAGGGGGGACCCCGGCTGTTATGGGCACCCCCTGCTCCTTCCATCCAACTGAGGGGGGGGGAGAGTCCTCTCTGGTCGATTTCCACTTTCAACGTCCTAAAACCTCTTGGCTGAATTTCCAGCTTTGGGAAAGGAGATGTTTAACTGAGTCAGGGAAAGACTCCAGCGGCTTCGTTCACGCTCCACTGACTTGGTTTAATGTACTAGGCAATAAGCCGGATCAGTGAGTAACCAAGTTAAGCCATCCAAACGGACAGACTGGATTCGTTTCGCGGGCTCAGCCACGAGCGAGTGGCCACATCTGCACCACATACGACACTTGTTTTGTCCCAAAGGTGCTTCTTTCACGAGGCAACCGGAACGTCTTGTTTTTCTTCTGAAGACATTTCCCTTCTCATCCCAGAAGCTTCTTCAGCTCCAACTGGATGGTGGGAGAATGGAAGGATTTATACTCCTTGCAGACAGCCAGTCCTTGGCCTCCTTTTAGAGCAGTGGTTCTCAACCTTTTTAATGCCGTGACCCCCAACCGGTCGTAAGTCGAGGACTACTCAACTGGTCGTAAGTCGAGGACTACTCAACGGGTGCAGCACCGTTTGCAGAATGGGACTTTTGGCGGGCTCAGCAGGGCAGAGACAGCCTGGACAATTCCTATTGGCTTTTGAAAGCCAATAGAATTAGACTCAATTCAAGAGAGTCTATTCTATTGGCTTTCAAAAGCCAAGAGAATAAAAGGGAGTAGCACAGCTAAGGAAAAGGGGGAAAAAAATGGCGGACTGTGTTGTTTGACGACCCCCGTGAAATGGTCGTTCGACCCCAAGTGGGGTCCCAACCCACAGGTTGAGAACCACTGTTTTAGAGAGTCGTTGAGGCCACTTGGAGGCTTACCTGTGTCCTCAGGGTCACCTGGGCGGTGCAAATGGGTGGGGAGCCTTTTTTGGAGCTGCTGAAAGGACCGTGTGGTAGACTGGAGATAGTTGATGTCGTCTCCCTCCCCCTCTGTTGACGGAGGGGTGCTCAATTTGGAGATAGATGGCCTCTTGGACCCCTCTTTCAAACCAGCGGTCCTCTCTGTCCAAAATGTGGACTTTGCTGCTGTGGGAAGTAAGCCCCTCCCCAGAGAAAGAAACATTTTGGAAATATTAAAAGGCAGAATATTATATTTCCCCAGAGCAGCGGTTCTCAACCTGTGGGTCGGGACCCCATTTGGGGTCGAACGACCATTTCACGGGGGTCGCCAAACAACGCCGTCTGCCATTTTTCCCCCCCTTTTCCTTAGCTGTGCTACTCCCTTTTATTCTATTGGCTTTTGAAAGCCAATAGAATAGGCTCTCTTGAATAGAGTCCAATTCTATTGGCTTTCAAAAGCCAATAGGGATTGTCCAGGCTGTCTCTGCCCTGCTGAGCCCGCCAAAACTCCCAGTCTGCAAACGGTGCTGCACCAGTTGAGTAGTCCTCGACTTACGACCGGTTGAGTAGTCCTCGACTTACGACCGGTTGGGGGGTCGCGGCATTAAAAAGGTTGAGAACCATTGCCCCAGAGGATCTTAAAGGCAGAACACTGCCCCCCTGCAAGTCTCTCTGCCCCAAACAGAAACCAGGTCTGCAGAAATGTAGATGTGATAATCTTGTCAGCAAGCTTGGATTAGAAAGACAAAAATCTCTAGAATCAACAATCCCTCATACCCCAAAAAATCCAACACTCATCAGCCACAGCCCCAGGGAAGCAGGTTATGACCTTTGGGACATAATAGGATTAACCCACCACCATCAGAATCCCAGAAAGGCACACTCTGACTCAGGTCAAAGTTCACGCCACAGGAACAACTCCAGACACAAAAGCCCAAGAAGGTATAAAAACCCACCACTCCCGGCAACATGTGGTCAGTTTTTCCCAGAGCCATCTTTCTGTCTGGCTCTCGTCTTCAATAAACTCCAACCTTTTTTCTAAAGCAGTCTCCATGTTTTGATTATTCCCGGCTTGGACTGGACCCCGATGAAGATTTTTCTTTCAACACTGCCTTCAAAAGAGCGGCCTTTGTCTTTTAAAGGCAGATGGGCTGCTGACTCTTATCCTGGTGGGTTTGTTCTCCTGTGTTGTGCCAGGCGGTTGTAATAGTAATAGTAGTAAAGCTGGAAGGGACCTTGGAGGTCATCAAGTCCAACCCCCGGCTCAGGGAGGAAACCCTACACCATTTCGGACAAATGGCTGTCCAGTCTCTTCTTAAAAACTTCCAGTGTTGGAGCATTTACTGCTTCTGGAGGCAGGTAGTTCCACTGGTTAATTGTCCTCACTGTCAGGAAGTTTCTCCTTAATTCTAGATTGCTTCTCTCCTTGATTAGTTTCCACCCGTTGCTTCTTGTCCTGTCTTCAAGCGCTTCGGAAAATAGCTTGATTCCCTCTTCTTTATGGCAGCCCCTATGAGGTGGTTGTTTCGTTTCCACAATGTACAGATCTGCACATGGCTCACTGCATTGTACTGCATATGCCACTTCAAACCCAAGTTTGTGTCTGGGTGTTTTATCCTTTATCCTGAAATCAATTTCACCAGTAACATCACAATTTTGCAGACTTCTGATTTTTTTTTTTTTTTCCAGAAACACTTCAAGATTTTGGGGCCCATCTCGGAAACCATGTCAGTCTTAGCTCCAAGAACGTGAAGAAGTCCATTCTCCTGGGGGATTTTTTTTTTACTGAATTCAACCAGATGCTGGTTAATACTGTATAACCTGGTTATTGAATCAACGTTTCTACTGTTGCCACAATGGACTGGACCAATGAAACGCCTTAACTAAAAAGGATCTGTTTCTCAAAGCTTGCTAAGTAACCAAAATTCTTAACCCAAACTAAGAGACCTCAAACTTACTATGGATAAAAAAGTACATCACCTGGGACCAATTAAATGTGTTGTGTAAACCATATCATAATGTAATTAAGCAAGCATTGGGTAAATTGCGATTAAGGAGGAACAACGTACACCAATGTTTCTCAACCTCGTCTCTGCAGACTCTTCATCATCCATGGTTGCCCCAAAGGAGCTTTATTTTTTCCAAAAGGCAACTGGACTTTTGTGGTTTTTCCTTTGCAAACATTTCGCTTCTCATCCAAGAAGCTTCTTCAGGTGATTTTGGACAAGAAGTGAAATATTTTGAAAAAAACAAACCAACTAATTTTAGTTGCCTTATGGAAAAAAGCACCTCACCTCTGGTATGTTTCTCAATTTTGGCAACTTAATAATAATAATAATAATAATAAAGTTGGAAGGGACCTTGGAGGTCATCTAGTCCAACCCCCTGCTCAGGCAGGAAACTCTACACCAGTGATGGCGAACCTTTTAGAGACCGAGTGCCCAAACTGCAACCCAAAACCCACTTATGCATTGTCAGGTGCCGGGTGGGTGTGGCCCATTGGGTGGATGTGGCCCATTGGGTGGGTATGGCTGTGGTGGTAACAGCAAACTGGGTGGGACTAAAAAGTTCAATCAATCAATTCCAACTTTGCGAGATCTTTTTTTTTTTCCCACAAGAGGTGGAAATTGATTGATTGATTGATTGAACCTTTTTTTTTTTTTGCACATGGCGGCGGAGGCCTAAAGTGAAAAGGTTTTATAAAACCCAGCTGAAGGCCTAGGACTGGGGCGACGGCGTGCGTGCCCACAGAAAGGGCTCTGAGTGCCACCTCTGGCACCCGTGCCATAGGTTCGCCACCACGGCCCTATACCATTTCAGACAAATTTGGCTGTCCAGTCTCTTCTTAAAAACTTCCAGTGTTGGAGTCCACTTGAAAGTGTGTGGACTTCAACTCCCAGAAGCCTCCAGTGGATGGGGACTTCTGGGAATTGTCAAGGTTGAGACACACTGGCTTACACAATGTACAGCTGGTCCTCAACTTTCCACAGTTCATTTACTGACCATTTGAAGTTACAACAACACTGAAAAAGTGTATTATGACCATTTTTCACCTTACAACCGTTACAGCATCCCCCCACGGTCATGTGATCAAAATCCAGAATCCTTGACAACTGACTTCTGTTTATGACGGAGGCGGAGTCCCGCGGTCACGTGATCTCCTTTTGCGACCTTCTGAGAAGCAAACTCAATGGGGGTAGCCAAATTCACTTAACAACCCTGTTACTAATGTTGAAGGAAAAATATCTTCATCAGGGTCCAGTCCAAGCTGGGAATAAATAAACACGGAGAGTGCTTTAGAAAAAAAAGTTGTAGTTTATTGAAGAGGAGAGCCAGACAGAAAGATGGCTCTGGAAGAAAAGAGAGAGAGCACATGTAGTAAGGAGTGGGTTTTTATACCTTCTTGGGCTTTTGTGTTTGGAGTTGTTTCCTGTGTCCTTAACTTTGACCTGAGTCTGAGGAGGAGGAGGAGGAGGAGGAGAAAAAGAAGAAGGAGGAGGAGGAGGAGGAGGAGGAGGAGAGGAAGAAGAAGAAGAAGAAGAAGAAGAAGAAGAAGAAGAAGAAGGAGGAGGAGGAGGAGGAGGAGGAGGAGGAGGAGGAGGAGGAGGAGGAGAAGAAGAAGAAGAAGAAGAAGAAGAAGAAGAAGAAGAAGAAGAAGAAGAAGAAGAAGAAGAAGAAGAAGAAGAAGAAGAAGAAGAAGTCTCCCCTTTTTACTTTTACATATTTAATATATACCACAGGAGTCATTTCTATAACAAAAAACCTATCCAATCAGTAAATCCCAAAATCCGAATTTTACTTTGGTTTTCTGTCTCAAGCCCAAAGTCCAGAAGCAGTTTCCAAAGAGAAACAAACCCAGATATATTCTTCCCTTTAAATTAATTTAATTTAAGCCGTCAATTTGGCCATCTCTCTCTCTCTCTCTCTCTCTCTCTCTCTCTCTCTCTCTCTCACACACACACACACACACATACACAGTCACACCTTCAGTGCTGTGCAATAGCCAGACTGCTTTCCTTTTGCATGGCAGCTATTTGCTGAGCCGTTTGTGGCTTTTCCGGAGCGGAGATATTTCTCTGATCTTCTCCTGCAAGTGGAGGCCCCCATCTTAAATCCCCTTCCCTGCAGCACTGCCCCAGGGCTGCTCCAGATGTGGGCCTCTCCCGCTGCTAAAACTGCAGCAACAAGGCAGAAACATTCCCAGAGGTGGGTCCTGGGGTCCCCAGAACTGGCCGGCGAGAGACACAACTGCCTTGGCACAACCTGCAAAATATATACCAGTGGTTCTCAACCTGTGGGTCGAACGACCGTTTCAGGGGGGTCGCCAAACAACGCAGTCCGCCATTTTTTTCCCCCTTTTCCTTAGCTGGGCTCCTCCCTTTTATTCTATTGGCTTTGGAAAGCCAATAGAATAGACTCCCTTGAATAGAGTCTCATTCGATTGGCTTTCCAAAGCCAATAGGAATTGTCCAGGCTGTCTCTGCCCTGCTGAGCCCGCCAAAAGTCCCATTCTGCCAACGGTGCTGCACCAGTGGAGTAGTCCTCGACTTAGGACCGGTTGAGTAGTCCTCGACTTACGACCGGTTGGGGGTCGCGGCATTAAAAAGGTTGAGAACCACTGCTATATACGGTAGCAAGGACCGCGAGTTATTTCCTTGCCTCTGCACCAAAGGCTGCATCATTCAGTTGTGGTGCTGCATCACTCGGGACCTTTGCCCTCTCCCATCCCTTTCCCACTTCGAGGGCGGGTCATTCCTCCCTCCAGCCCAAGACTGACCAGTGGGCAGTTTAAGAAGGAAGGACCGGACTTTAAACCTTATTATTATTAAGGGATGGAGTTAGCAGAGAGGGCAAACGTGATGGTTTTGATTTGAGATAAGAACATATCTAGCTTTGTTTCTGCTTGGAAACCACTTCTGGACTATGTAGGGTTTTGCTGATTAATCTAGTTTGTGGTTACCGGAACGGCACATCCTTGCAAAGATGGTGAAGTCAAAAGCTGAGGTGGTCATTTTATTTGGTATTTTACCCCGCTGGAAAAAGTTTGAGAGTTGAAGCTTTCCTATGGTTTCCGCTGGTACCTACAGCCTTGTCTCCCTCTTCTTTATCACCTTTCTCTTCACTTCTATTTCATGTTATAATTTTAATAACGTTCTTTTTTAAAGGAAGGAAGGAAGGAAGGAAGGAAGGAAGGAAGGAAGGAAGGAAGGAAGGAAGGAAGGAAAAGGAAGGAGAAGGAAGGATGGAAGGAAGAAAAGAAAGAAGGAAAGAAAGAAAGGAGGGAGGGAGAGAGGGAGAAGGAAGGGTGGAAGGGTGGAAGGAAGGAAGGAAGGAAAGAAGGAAAGGAAGGAAGGAGGGGGAAGGAAGGATGGAAGGAAGGATGAATGGATGGAAGGAAGGAAAGAAGGAATGAAAGGAAAGAGGGAGAGAGGGGGAAGGAAGGATGGAAGGAAGGAAGAAAAGAAGGAAGGAAGGAAGGAAGGAAGGAAGAAAAGAAGGAAGGAAGAAAGGAAGGAAGGAAGGAAGGAAGGAAGGAAGGAAGGAAGGAAGGAAGGAAGGAAGGAAGGAAGGAAGGAAGGAAGGAAGGAAAGAAGGAAGGAAGGAAGGGTTGTGCAGAGAGCCACAGCTGAAACCTCAACAAGCAAACAAATGTTCCGGGTCACACAAAACGACACAACCTATTTTGCAGCCTCATCTGGCGGCACTGTGCCGACAGGACCCCCGAGGGAAGGAAGCAAGGGTCCCTGGCTGGCAAAGCCCACAGCCTTGGTCCCCACTGCTCCACCCGATCCCAGGGCGCTCTGTCTGTGCTCAAGGGCTCTCTGAGCATGTACAAAATGCAAAGTCAGCGGACTTGGAGGCGCAAGGTGTGGCAAGGTTGCCTCTCGCAGGGTGTGTGTGTGTGTGTGTGTGTGTGTGTGTGTGTCTGGAGAGGGGAGCCAGCCCAGCTTCCTGTCAGAGCCGTGTAGCAAAGGCCTCAGGGGGGACCCCACTTTCTTTCCTTGGTTTTTAATTAATGCAACGGAGAGCCCGGCGTGGGGGGGCTCGGAGGGAGGCAGAGAGGGGAAATTGCCCCTCCGAGGGACACACACTGACAACCTTGTCATCGCCGATTAGCGGGTAATGACCTCGCTGACATACGCTGTTATTAATCAAATTAATAAACGCATTGATGTGATTCCCGGCCGATGGGCTGAGTCAGCGTCAAAGGGGGTCCCTGGGGAAGGACGGGGAGCCGGGGGGGGGGCAGTTGAAGGGAGGGCTCATTCCCCAGCCCCCTCCTGCTTTGCTAATTAAAACACATGTTTACAAACAGCTGCACTTGCCGCACAAAAACACAACCCCTGCATGGGGTGGGAGGCATCAGGAATTTTGGGGGGGGGGCAGAATTAAACTGTTGGCATCGCTCCAAGCAGGAATGAGTTTAAATAGCCCCCCCCAACCAAAATAAAAAATAAAAACAAATCCAAGGCAAACACAATCCGCACATTAAAAAAGAGAAAAAAAAGAGGGAGGTTTGTTAAGCAAGTTTTCTGACTCGTTTTACGACCTTTCTCGGCCAATGGTCGTTAAGTGCATCGCCGCAGTCCTTAAGCCGGTCACGCAGCTGTTAAGTGAATCCAGCCCCCCCCCCATTTAACTTCGCTTGTCAGAAGGTCGCGGAAAGGGATCGCCTGACACACACACACCGGGAATTTTGGCCACGGGACCCAAGGGGGAGGGATGCTGCCACGGTCATAAGTGTGAGTCCCTCTTTTCAGTGCTGTTGTAACTCTGAACGGTCACTAAACGAATTGTCGAGAACTTCCTGTATTGTTGCAGGAGAACGTATGGATGAGATAATAATAATAATAATAATAACAACAACAACAATAATAATAATAATAATAAAGTTGGAAGGGACTTTAGAGGTCATCTAGTCCAACCCCCAGCTCAGGCAGGAAACCCTACACCATTCGGACAAATGGCTGTCCAGTCTCTTCTTAAAAGCTTCCAGTGTTGGAGCATTCACCGCTTCTGGAGGCAGGTTGTTCCACTGGTTAATTGTTCTCACTGTCAGGAAGTTTCTCCGTAGTTCTAGGTTGCTTCTCTCCTTGATTAGTTTCCACCCGTTGCTTCTTGTCCTGCCTTCAGGTGCTTTGGAGAATAGCTTGACTCCCTCTTCTTTGGGGCAGCCCCTGAGATTCTGGAAGGCTGCTATCCTGTCCCCCCTCGTCCTTCTCTTCGTTAAACTAGACCTCCCTAATTCCAGCAACCGATCCTTATAGAGAGGGAAGAAAGGCTGGATGGGAGGAAGGGAAGGGGCTGGGGTGCAAGGGAGGCTGAGGGGGGGGGGGCTCCCGGGGGCATCCAGGTCCCTGTCTTTGCAAGGAGAATCCCAGCCGGAGGGCTTCCCCAGAAGAGGGGCCGGAGGGGGGGGGCTTCCCTCACTCAGACCGCCATCAGCCGGCCGACTGACAGGCTGCAGGAAAAGCCTGGATTGCAGCCCAACAGATCAATAATTCCGCCCATTAAGATACGTCTTCCTCCATCGCAGGGCTAATAATATTTAACTGACAGGATAGGCTCTCTTAGGCATCTCTTGGTCTGAGATCCAGGGAAGGGGAAGGGGAAGGAGGAAATAGGGGAGGGGAGGAAATAGGGGAGGGGAGGGGAGGAAATAGGGAAGGGAAGGGAAGGAAAGGAAAGGAAAGGAAAGGAAAGGAAAGGAAAGGGGGAAAGAGGGAGAAAAGGAAAGGAAAGGAAAGCAAAGGAAAGAGGGACAGAGGGAGGAAAGAAAGGAAAGGAAAAGAATAGGGAAAGGATGGGGAGGGAAGGAGAGGAAATTGGGAATGGGAGGGGAGGAAATAGGAAAAAGAAAGGAAAGGAAAGGGAAGGGAAGGGAGCAGGGAATAGGGAATAGGGAAGGGATGGAGAGGAAGAGAAGGGGAGGAAATAGGGAAAGGAAAGGAAAAGAAAGGAAAGGAGACGGAGAAAGGGAAAGGAAAGGAATAAGGAAGGGAAGGAGAGGAAAGGAAATAGGAATTGGAGGGGAGGAAATAGGGAAAAGAAAGGAAAGGAAATAGAGACGGGAAGGAAAGGAAATAGGGAAGGGGAGGGGAGGAAATAGGGAAGAGAACACAGATGGGATTACTAAACGAGGGAATAAGGGAGTGTACAGGAATGATGGATACGTTCCTTATATTGGAATAACTCGGTTGTCTGATTTTCATTGGCTAACAAAGTTTATAAAGCAGTGCCGCTAACTTCCTAAAGTGTGACACTCCTGAACAAAACTGCTGCCAGTGTTCAGATGGTGTTCCCACTCAGGACTTTTTCGATTGGTAATAAAGTGCCGTACCTTTAAGAAGCCTCTGTTTGAGTGCTCATGATTGGATTCTTATGATTTCTCACATTTAAGTAAGGGCCAGTGACCTTACATACTGTATTTCAATGGGGCTAAGCATTGGAATGGCATCAAAATTATCCAATATAAACAGACTAGAAAAGTTCCTTCTCTATGTGATGTAGGACCACACCTGATGGATGTATAACTGGCTGACAAACTGTACTCAGCGAGTAGTCCTCAATGGCACTACATCCACACGGAGGGAAGTAAGCAGCGGAGTACCACAAGGCTCCATCTTAGGCCCAGCACTCTTCAATATTTTCATAAATGAGGGAATTGAAGGGGAACTCATCAAATTTGCAGATGACACCAAACTGGCAGGAGTAGCCAACACCCCAGAAGACAAACTAAGGATCCAAAAAGATCTTGACCAACTTGAACAATGGGCCCTATCCAACAAAATGAGTTTCAATGTGGAGAAAAGCAAAGTTTTACATTTAGGCAGGAAAAACCAAAGGCAGAAGTACAGATTGGGCGAGACCTGGCTTAAAAACAGTTTTTTGTGAGATGGACCTTGGAGTCCTAGTGGATGATCCCTTAAACTGAGCCAGCCGTGTGCAGCAGCAGCCAAAAAAGCTAACACAATCCTGGGTTGTATAAACAGAAGCATAGAATCAAGATCACGCGAAGTATTAGTACCGCTTTATAAAGCCATAGTAAGACCACAGCTGGAATACTGCAGCTAATTTTGGTCACCCTATCACAAAAAAGATGTTGAGAGTTTGGAAAAAAAATCAGAGAACTAAGATTATCCAAGGCCAGGAGACTAAAACAGATGAAGAACGGCTACGGGACTTGGGTTTAGTTAGTCTAGAGAAAAGAAGGACTGGGGGGGGGGGCATGATAGCATCAATGACTTAGATGAAGGAATTGAAGGGGAACTCATCAAATTTGCAGATGACACTAAACTGGCAAGAGTAGCCAACCCCCCAGAACTCAGGATACAAAAAGATCTTGACCAACTTGAACAATGGGCCCTATCCAACAAAATGAGTTTCAATGTGGAGAAAAGCAAAGTTTTACATTTAGGCAGGAAAAATCAAAGGCACAAGTACAGGTTGGGTGAGACCTGGGTCAAAAACTGCAACTATGAGGAGGACCTTGGTGTCCTAGTGGACAATCACTTAACTACGAGTCAAAAAAGCTAACACAATCCAGGGTGGTATAAACAGAAGCACAGAATCAAGATCCCATGTAGTACCACTTTAGAAAGCCTTAGTAAAGTTTGCATTATAGTGCCAAATATCTGTAGCTCTGGTGTAGGATGAGGGTGGAGGTACATTCTCCAAGCTTGTGCGCTGGTTTCCGAACATTTAATTACCAGGCTAGGTAACATCTTAAGCAAAATTTAGGGCAGAGGTAAGCAACCTTGGCTCTTTTATGACCCGTGGACTTCAATTCCCAGAATTCCTGAGCCAGCATGGGGGAACTATGGCCCCCTCATGATTCATGGACTTCAACTCCCAGAATCCCTGAGACAGCCATGCTGAGGGGAAAGGGAGAGGTTTCCAAGCTGAGCCATGCTGGCTAGGAATTCTGGGAGTTGAAGTCCACGAGTCAAGAAGTAGCCAAGTTTGAAGACTCCTGTCTTAAATCTAACAAACAAAATGGAGGCTGACTGAGGAATTCTGGGAGTTGAAGTCCACCAGTCATAAAAGAGCCAAGGTTGCCTACCTCTGGTTTAGGGGGTGTCTGTGTCGGTGTGCTTTTGCTTATAAGGCCTTCAGGTGTGGGTGTGTCGAGTGAGGGTCTTGTGAAGAGTGTGGGTGTGAGTCACCATTGAGTCTTGTGTTGGGTCTTATGATCGCCCTAGTAAGGCCACACCTGGAACACTGCGTCCAGTTTTGATCAACACGTTACACATTACAACAAAGATGTTGAGATCTGGTTTCAAAGAGCAACTAAGATGATTAAAGGCAGGAGATCAAAATATATGGAGAACAGTTGCAGGAATTGGGGATGGCCAGTCTAGAGAAAAGAAGGCATAGGGGTCACCTGATAGCAGTCTTCCAGTATCTCAGGGGCTGCCCCAAAGAAGAGGGAGTCAAGCTATTCTCCAAAGCACCAGAAGGCAGGAAAAGAAGCAACGGATGGAAACTAACCAAGGAGAGAAGCAACCTGGAACCAAACTTCCTGACAGTCAGAACAATTAATCAGTTAGGTTGTGGGTGCTCATCACTGGAGGTTTTTAAGAAGAGACTGGACATCCATTTGTCCTGAATGGTATAAGGCAGGGCTGTCCAGTCTTGAGGATTTTAAGATTTGTGGCATTCTGGGGATTGAAGTCCACAAGTCTTAAAGGTCCCAAGGTTGGACAGCCCTGGTGTAGGGACTCCCACTTGAGCAGGGGGCTGGACTAGAGGACCTCCAAGGTCTTCTCTGTTATTCTGTAGCCTATAACTCCCAGCCATCATTTGGGGAACCCCACTAGCGGGGCAAAGTGTTGCAAATGGAGCCAAGCAAAATAGGTCACCCTGCCTTTATTTCTCTGTTTTTCTGTTTATTGGATTTTTCGATGGCCACAATTCTGACGACTCTCAGAGGCTTACGGAAATAGCTCAGCCTCAGTAGAGCAATAGAACGAATGCAGCGGGAAAGTGAGAAAAACATGAGCATTAATTTCCAATTAAAACCATATTCAGAGAAGCATTTGCATTTCGAATGGCGCTGCGTTAATTAATTTATTTCGAAACCCCCGGTGGAAGGGCTCTGTGGTGACCCGTGGCTGGAATGCCGGCAGGGCCAGGGCACACCACACACACCCTGTGCCAGACCTGTGTGTGCAGAAGTGAACCCCAAGTGGACACGGGGGTCCCCTGGGGCTGCCACGAGCAACACGGCAGGAAAGGAAAAGAAGTAAATGGATGGAGGAGAGAGAGGAGAGGAGAGGAGAGGAAAGGAAGTGGAAGAGAGGGAAAGGGAAGGGAAGGGGAGGAGAGGAGAGGAGTGGAAAGGAAAGGAAAGGAAAGGAAAGGAAAGGAAAGGAAAGGAAAGGAAAGGAAAGGAAAGGAAAGGAAAGGAAAGGAAAGGAAAGGAAAGGAAAGGAAAGGAAAGGAAAGGAAGAAAGTGGAAGAGAGGGAAAGGGAAGGGGAGGAGAGGAGAGGAGAGGAAAGGAAAGGAAGTGGAAGGGAGGGAAAGGGAAGGAGAGGAGAGGAAAGGAAGTGGAAGGGAGGGAAAGGGAAGGGAAGGGGAGGAGAGGAAAGGAAGTGGAAGGGAGGGAAAGGGAAGGAGAGGAGAGGAAAGGAAAGGAAAGGAAGTGGAAGGGAGGGAAAGGGAAGGGAAGGGGAGGAGAGGAGAGGAGAGGAAAGGAAAGGAAAGGAAGAAAGTGGAAGGGAGGGAAAGGGAAGGGAAGGGGAGGAGAGGAGAGGAAAGGAAGTGGAAGGGAGGGAAAGGGAAGGAGAGGAGAGGAAAGGAAGTGGAAGGGAGGGAAAGGGAAGGGAAGGGGAGGAGAGGAGAGGAAAGGAGAGGAAAGGAGAGGAAAGGAAAGGAAAGAAAAGGAAAGGAAGAAAGTGGAAGGGAGGGAAAGGGAAGGGAAGGGGAGGAGAGGAGAGGAGAGGAAAGGAAAGGAAAGGAAGAAAGTGGAAGGGAGGGAAAGGGAAGGGGAGGAGAGGAAAGGAAGTGGAAGGGAGGGAAAGGGAAGGGAAGGGGAGGAGAGGAGAGGAAAGGAAGTGGAAGGGAGGGAAAGGGAAGGGAAGGGAAGGGGAGGAGAGGAGTGGAAAGGAAAGGAAAGGAAAGGAAAGGAAAGGAAAGGAAAGGAAAGGAAAGGAAAGGAAAGGAAAGGAAAGGAAGAAAGTGGAAGGGAGGGGAAGGGAAGGGGAGGAGAGGAGAGGAAAGGAAAGGAAAGGAAGAAAGTGGAAGAGAGGGAAAGGGAAGGGAAGAAAGGGGGAAGGAGAAGGGGGAAGGGAAGAAGGAAGGGAAGAAGGAAGGAAAAAGGGAAGAGAGGAAGAAGGGAAGGAAAAAGTTCCCCAGTATTGTCTGGTGGCTGAGATATGGCCTCTCAGGGAGACACCCCCCCCCGCAAAGATAATTGTGTTTGTGTGTTTGTTTGTCCGTGTGTGTGTGTGTGTGTGTGTGTGTGTGTGTGTGTGTGTGTCCTTGTCCTTCCCCCAGACCCCCCCTGCGCCAGTTCCGCTGCCCCTTCCCCTTTCTTCCCAGGGAGGGGCAGGTCGGGGAGGCGAAAGGCAGCCGGGTCCTTCATGCCTCTCCTGGGGGGTGACCCCTCTGCTCCCCCGTCTCTCCCTGCAGATGCGCCTCAATTAAATTCGGAAATACATTTTTTAATACGACTTTCACCTCAGCTCCCTCTCGGGCTATTAAACCCATTATGGCAGAGTTAAGTAAAGAACATGCTTTGGGTGGGTGGGGGGGGGGAGAAGAGGGGGGGCCGCGAGATGGAGAGATGGGCCTGCAGTTGTCAGCTCGTGTTTATGGCCCCCGCCAATGTTGCCTCGATTAAAGATTCAGGAGCCATTTCCGACCGGCTGGACGGCTCAGAACTGTCCATTAGAGATTGGGCACCGGCGAAGGGGGGGGGAGGCTGGGGAGGGGGCTGGCCAGCACCCACAGCCCGTGGCCACGAAACTCTGTGGGGCGCAAAAGGGTGGTTAAGCCCTTGGAAGGCCAGCAGGCAAGGAAGGAAAGGGGACCTCAAGGAAATTTTGCTGGATGCAAGACAGGTTTAAGTCCTCGCCGTACGACCGCCACTGAGCCCAAAACTTCCGTTCGCTGAACGAGGACAGCGGTCGGGTGGATTTGGCCTCAGCTGACAATCTTTCTTGCCACAGCGGTTAAATGAATCGCTGCTGTCATTAAGTCAGACACGCGGCCATTAAGCGAACCTGGCTTCCCAGTTGACTTTGATCGTCAGAAGGACACCAAAGGGGGACCGCGTTTATGACGCTGCAAACCATCATAAATGTGAGTCAGTGAGTCAGTTGCCAAGCGTCTGAGTTTTGACCATCTAACCGTGGGGATGGGGCAACGGTCGTAAATGTGAACCACAGTCATGTCACTTTTTCAGTGGCATTGTAAAGTCAGACAGTCACTAAACGAACGGTTGTAAGTCAAGGACTGTAGAATAGAATAGAGTAGAGTAGAGTAGAGTAGAGTAGAGTAGAGTAGAGTAGAATAGAATATAGAATAGAATAGAATAGAATAGAATAGAATAGAATAGAATAGAATAGAATAGAATAGAATAGAATAGAATAGAAGGGACCTTGGAGGTCTTCTAGACCAGCCCCCTGCTCAAGCAGGAGAACCTATATACCATTTCAAACAAGTGACTGTCCAGTCTCTTCTTGAAAATCTCCAGTGATGGAGCGCCCACAATTTCTGAAGGCAACTTCTGTTCCACTGGTTAATTGTCCTCCCTGTCAGGAAGTTTCTCCTTAATTCCAGATTGCTTCTCTCTTTGTTCAGTTTCCAACCATTGTTTCTCGTCCTTCCATCTGGTGCTTTGGTGAATAATTTGACCCCCTCCTCTTCTTTGTGGCAGCCCCTGGAATACGGGAACACTGCTATCATGTCTCCCCTATTTCTTCTTTTCTTTAGACCGGCCAAACCCAAGTCCCGCAGCCGTTCTTTGTATGTTTTGGTCTCCAGGCCTTGGATCATCCTAGTTGCTCTTCTCTGAATTTTTTCCAAACTCTCAACATCTTTTTTGCGATATGGTGACCAAAATTGGCTGCAGTATTCCAGGTGTGGCCTCACCAGGGTTTTATAAAGGGGTACTAATACTTTGGGTGATCTTGATTCTATACCTCTGTTTATACAGCCCAGGATTGTATTAGCTAAGTGAGAAAAAGAAGGAAGGGCAAAGTCCTTCTGGACCCAGTCCCAGAATTAGGAGGTCACCTTAGATGTTGTAGAACCTTCCCAAGATTCATGGGGTTTGATGGTGGTTGCTTCCTTCCACATAAACAGATGGGGTGGAAAGAGACTTGGACCATCCAAGGTCCTATGTGTTATGAAACCCAGCCATGGGCTGGAATTACCCAGCATGCTTCACTTTGAATCCCCCAAGAGGCTGAGCCAGAGATAGACCCAACAGGTTGACTTCCTACAACACGCCAGTGCACAGAAAACTAAGACTAAAACTAGCCAGGTTTCAGAGGTTGGGCAACCTGGGCCATTAGGCTTTCAATTGACGAGGAGGTGTCTTCACGTGTCCTGCAACCTGACCCAAGCCATTTCTGAGCCATCATCCGCTTTCTCCTGTGGGCTGTTACTTGTCCTTCTCTTCATTAAACGAGACATACCCAATTCCAGCAGCCATTCCTTATATGCTTTAGCCTCCAGTCCCCTGATCATCTTTGTTGCTCTTCTCTGCACTCTTTCTAGAGTCTCAACATCTTTTTTACATCGTGGTGACCAACACTGGATGCAGGATTCCAAGTCTGGCTTTACCAAGGCATTGTAAAGTGGTTTTAATACTTCACATGATCTTGATTCTATTCCTCTGTTAATGCAGCCCAGCACTGAGTTGGCCTTTTTGGCAGCTGCAGCACACGGCTGGCTCATATTTAAGTGATTGTCCACTAGCACTCCGAGGTCCCTCTCACAGTTACTACTATTGAGCAAGGAACCACCTGTACTATACCTGTGCGTTTGGTTTTTCTTGCCTAAATGTAGAACTTTACTTTTTTCATTTTATAATAATAATAATAGTAATAGTAAAGTTGGAAGGGACCTTGGAGGTCATCTAGTCCAACCCCCTGCTCAGGCAGGAAACCCTATACCATTTCGGACAAATGGCTATCCAGTCTCTTCTTAAAAACTTCCAGTGTTGGAGCATTCACCACTTCTGGAGGCAGGTTGTTCCACTGATTAATTGTTCTCACTGTCAGGAAGTTTCTCCTTAGTTCTAGGTTGCTTCTCTCCTTGATTAGTTTCCACCCGTTGCTTCTTGTCCTGCCTTTGTTAGTTAGTGCCCAGTGTTCAAGTCTGTCCAGATCCTCCTGTATCCTAAGCCTGTCTTCTGGAGTGTCGGCTATTCCTGCCAGCTTGGTGTCGTCTGCAAATTTGATGAGTTCCCCATCTATTCCCTCGTCCTTCTCCTTCTCCCCTCCTCCTCCTCCTCCTCCTCTCTGCAACCCCCCCTCCCTTCTAGCATTGATGATGCTACCTATCTGGGTTATGAAACGTCTTCCAGAAAACCACCCAGTTCAGAGTGCGCCAGGGATCTGAGTTACAAAGATTCTCCTTTATTGATGAGCAGCTTCGTTTCCAGCAGCCCAAAGTTGATAATCAAACTTCTGTTATTTCGTGACATGCGAGTGAAGCCTAAATACAGAATACTTAGTTCCCCCCTCCCTTTTTTTTGTTATCTTCTCAAAAAAAATAAATAAAATGGGTCTGCTCGTCAAGACCGAAACAATAGATTTGGCCGGGCAAAATGGAAGTCAACCCCAAGAAATGAACGTGCAGCTTTAATGGGCAATAACGTTGCGCCGAGGTTTTTCTCGGCATGCTCAGATTTGAAGGGAGCTTTGCATTTTATTTCCAGGGAAATCAAACGCAAATCAATACTGCTTAGAGCTGAAACAGGAGCTAAAGAAATTCCCCACTGCCTCCAAATTTGATTCTAGCTTCTGGGGCTTGAAATATTTGTCCACTTCTGCGCCAGGTGGACTCTAAAAGTCTCCAATGTTATTTTCTCTGCCCGGGTTAGGTGCCCTGGGAGACTGGATTGCTCGATTCACGTGGAGGGGGCGGGAAGACACAGATTGCCCCCCTCCCTCGTGGCCACTATCATTTAGAAGAGCTGTGAAGGCCTGGCTCTTCACTCAGGACTTTGGCTACGGGAGAAGGAGACCCCTTGCTTCGTTTCATCCAGCTCTCCATCTTTTTATCTTTGTCTTTTGCAGATTTTGCTGTAATTCCTTTGTTTAACTGTTACGACCCACCCACGGTGGCCGACAGTCGGACGCCGGCATAGTAAAAGGGACGGACGGGCTTAGGAAAAGCCACCCATCTGCCTTCACCCAAGGTGGTTAAAAGCTTGGCTGGTTTGGATTTTGGTGAGCTCAAGAGCACCCGTGCTCACAGCGTAAGATTTGTGGAGGCGGCCTGGGGCCTCTGAAGATCTGCAGGCTCACCCACCTTTCACCCATCAAAGAGAATATTGGTCGCTCAAGTGAGGGGGTCCCAGGTGTTCCCTGAGCGTGACTGTTTTCTTGCAGGCGTTTCATGACCCATCTAGGCAACTTCATCAGTGCTAGAGGGGAGAGGAGTTTGCAGAATAGAGAAGGGTAAAGGAGGGAGGGAGGGAGGGAGGGAGGGAAAGAAGTGAGGAAGGAAGGAAGGAAGGGAGGGAGGGAGGGAGGAAGGGAGGAAGGAAGGAAAGAAGGAAAGAAGGAAAGAAGGGAAAGAGAAGGAGGAAGAGGAGGAGGAGGAAGAGGAGGACTATGGAACCATGCTCTCTGAGCTTGGTAGCTTCCATGCAGATGTTTCATTACCCAGCTAAGTACATCATCAGTGCTAGAAGGGAGTTGGGCTTGCAGAGAGGAGGAGGAGGAGGGGGGGAGGACAATGACTGTGAGGTCCTTGGTGCTCTCTGTGCTGGGTGGTTTTCTTGCAGATGTTTCATGGTCCAACTTGGGAACACCATCAGTGCTGAAAGGGAATAGGGTTTGCATGGAGGAGGAAGAGGAGGAGGAGGAGGAGGAGGAGGAGGAGGTGGTGGTGGTGGTGGTGGTGGTAGTGGAGAACTGTGGGGTCCTTGCTGCTCTCTGTGCTGGGTGGTTTTCTTGCAGACGTTTCATTACCCATCTAGGGAACACCATCAGTGCTGAAAGAGAATAGGGTTTGCATGGAGGAGGAAGAGGAGGAGGAGGAGGAGGAGGAGGAGGTGGTGGTGATGATAGTGGAGAACTGTGGGGTCCTTGCTGCTCTCTGTGCTGGGTGGTTTTCTTGCAGACGTTTCATTACCCATCTAGGGAACACCATCAGTGCTGAAAGAGAATGGGGTTTGCATGGAGGGGGAGGGAGGAGGGAGGAGAAGGAGGAGGAGGATGACGACTGTGGGGTCCTTGGCGCTCTCTGAACTTGGTTGTTTCCTTGCAGACATTTCATGACCCATCTAGGGAACATCATCAGTGCTGGAAGGGAGTGGCGTTTGCTCCCTGTTCCTATACAAGTGACCTGCCCTGTCAGGGTCAGTGGCGCCTCCTTAATAGGCCTGATCACCCCCTTTTTATTCTAACTCAAACTTTTCCAAACTGGAAGAGAGTCTCCAGCCAACCAGCTTCAATGCCTCGCGTTGAATTTCGGAAGCTGACGCCCCCCAATCCGGAGCCTGGAGGCCCACGCCAGGCTTCCTCCAGGAGGGCCACCTTACGGGCAGCCCTGCACTCTCAAGGCCCACCTTTGCAACAGGAGGGGGAGGAGGAGGAGGAGGAGGAGGAGGAGGAGGAGGAGGAGGAGACCCTGATTGGAGACCACCTGAGCAGAGCCCTCTCCGCTCAGCAAAAAAAAAAGACCCCCAGTGCTCAGCCCGACCTTCCACACAGCAGCTACAACACGCAAGTCCCCAGCAACGTGCAATTGCTGGCATGCCCATTTTTTTTGCAGCTGCAAGGCGAGGAGGGGAGCGGAGCCAGCGGTTCCTTTTCTGGGAGAAATCCAGAAACTGATGAGAAAGCAGATGTGGGGGAAAGGAGCCTATCCAAAGCAGAGCTCTGCTGCCCTCTACAGGCCGCTGCTGGTGTCGTGGCTGAATGGCCAGCCAGCCTTGGTTGATCCCCAACGGTGAAGGAGAGATCACCAGATGGCACAATCTAGGACAGGGGTCTTCCAACTTGGCCCCTTGATGACTCGGGGACTTCAACTCCCAGAATTCCTCAGCCCGGATGCTTTAAGACAGGGGTCTTCCAACTTGGCCCTTTGATGACTCGGGGACTTCAACTCCCAGAATTCCTCAGCCAGGATGCTTTAAGGCAGGGGTCTTCCAACTTGGCCCCTTGATGACTCGGGGACTTCAACTCCCAGAATTCCTCAGCCAGGATGCTTTAAGGCAGGGGTCTTCCAACTTGGCCCCTTGATGACTCGGGGACTTCAACTCCCAGAATTCCTCAGCCAGGATGCTTTAAGGCAGGGGTCTTCCAACTTGGCCCCTTGATGACTCGAGGACTTCAACTCCCAGAATTCCTCAGCCAAGATGCTTTAAGGCAGGGGTCTTCCAACTTGGCCCCTTGATGACTCGGGGACTTCAACTCCCAGAATTCCTCAGCCAGGCCTGGCTGAGGAATTCTGGGAGTTGAAGTGCACAAGTCATCAAAGGGCCAAGTTAGAAGACCCCTGACCTAGGAGAGCAAAGCCATCAGGACAAGATTCAGCACCTCCATCTGCCTTTAGAAGATGAAGGCTGCTCTTTCGAAGACAGCAAAGTCCACATTCTGGACAGAGAGGACCGCTGGTTTAAAAGAGGGACCAAAGAGGTCATCTATCTCCAAATTGAACCCCCCTCCCTCAACAGAGGGGGAAGGAAAGGACCTCATCTATCTCCAGTCTACCACACAGTCCTTTCAGCAGTTCCAAGAAGGCTCCACCCCCACTTGCACTATTCAGGTGAGACTGAGGACACAGGTGAGCCTCCAGGTGGCCTCAATGGCTCTTTAAAAGCATGCAAAGGACCGGCTGTCTGCAAGGAGTATAAATCCTTCCATTCCCCACTGTCCAGTCAGAGCTAAAGAAGCTTCCTGGATGAGAAGCGAAATCTCTTCAAAGAAAAACAAAGGAAGTCCAGTTGCCTGGTGAAAAAGTGGGATTACCACAGTGGTTCTCAATCTTTTTAATGCCGTGACCCCCAACCGGTCGTAAGTCGAGGACTACCCAACTGTCGTAAGTCGAGAACTTTCCCTGCCCGGGAGCGCCGTGCATGCGTGGTGCCGCCCCTTGTGCCGGCCAAGGCATAGCTGGCAAGCAGCAGAGACGGCGCAGGCCGACCACCAGTTGTGCCACCAGCCGGCCCAGCCCAAGGGAGGTAAGGCACCCGCCAGACCCACGCGCACCAACAACCCTCCCTGCGCCCGCCAGCCTCCCACCTCCCACCCTCCTTTACTTACATTTTTAGTAGTTGCTCAGCAGGGAGGGGTGGAAACTTCCAGACAGCTCGCCTTCGCTGCAGACAACTTGCAGCACCGTTTGCAGAATGGGACTTTTGGTGGGCTCAGCAGGGCAGAGACAGCCTGGACAATTCCTATTGGCTTTGGAAAGCCAATAGAATTGGACTCTATTCAAGAGAGTCTCTTCTATTGGCTTTCAAAAGCCAATAGAATAAAAGGGAGTAGCACAGCTAAGGAAAAGGGGGGGGAAATGGCGGACTGCGTTGTTTGGCGACCCCCGTGAAATGGTCGTTCAACCCCAAATGGGGTCGCGACCCACAGGTTGAGAACCGCTGGATTACCAGGACCTGGATGGCGGAGAATCTCCATAGACAGACCACCAGATTCCTGGGGGGGAGACCACCAGGAAATCCCAGGGCGAGGGACTGAGTCAGAAAGTGCCAAAAGGATCTCAGAACAGGCAGTGCAAACTGCATTTACGCTACCCAGAAGGTGAGCATTAGCCAAAGAAAAAAAGCTAATTCAATCCTGGGTTGCATAAACAGAGGCATAGAATCAAAACCACGTGAAGTGTTGTTGTTGTTAGTTGCGAAGTTGTGTCCAACCCATCGTGACCCCATGGATGTTCCTCCAGGCCTTCCTGTCCTCTACCATCTTCTGAAGTCCATTGAAGCTCACGCCTCCTGCTTCAGGGACTCCATCCAGCCACCTTGTTCTCTGTCGTCCCCTTCTTCTCTCGCCCTCCATCTTTCCCAGCATCAGGCTCTTCTCCAGGGAGTCCTTCCTTCTCATTAGGTGGCCAAAGGACTTGAGTTTCAACTTCAGGATCTGACCTTCTAAGGAGCAGTCAGGGTTGATCTTCTTCAGGACTGACCGGTTGGATCGCCTTGCAGTCCAGGGGACTCGCAGGAGTCTTCTCCAGCACCAGAGTTCAAAGGCCTCAATTCTTTGGCGCTCAGCCTTTCTTAGGGTCCAACTTTCACAGCCACACATTGCAACTGAGAAAACCATGGCCTGGACTATATGCGCTTCTGTTGGCAGGGTGATGTCTCTGCTTTTTAGTAGGCTCTCTAGATTTGCCATAGCTTTCCTCCCCAGGAGCAAGCGTCTTTTAATTTCTTGGCTGCAGTCCCATCTGTGGTGATCTTGGAGCCCAGGAAGATAAAATCTGTCACTAGAAGTGTTAGTACCACTTTGTGAAGCCTTAGTAAGGCCACACCTGGAATATGGCATCCAGTTTTAGTCACCACGTTACAAAAAAGAGGCTGGGACTTTGGGAAAAGGGCAGAGATGAGCAAGTAAAATAATTAAAGGCCTGGAGGCTAAAACATATGAAGAAACCATCTTGCACCCCCCCCCCAAATGGAGGGACCCCTGTTATCATCAGCCTGTTACTCCTTTAGCTGAACTGAAGGTCCCTCTTGTTCTGGTTTGTGTCCTGCTGCCCCCTTGTGGCCATTTGCAAACCTCACTGTCCCATCCTGGCCCTCGCCAGAGCAGCTCCAGACCAGCTCAGGCCCCCATCTGGCTGGACCCAAAGGCAGCAGCAGCAGTCCAAGCCTCCGGCAAATGAGGCTGTCTATTGCAGGGCATCGTGCCAGGACAGCATTCATCATCATCATCATCATCATAAATAATAATAAATAATAATAATAAATAATAATAAAGTTGGAAGGGACTTTGGAGGTCATCTAGTCCAACCCCCTGCTCAGGCAGGAAACCCTACACCATTTCGGACAAATGGCTGTCCAGTCTCTTCTTAGAAACTTCCAGTGTTGGACCATTCACACTTCTGGAGGCAGGTAGTTCCACTGGTTAATTATTCTCACTGTCGGGAAGTTTCTCCTTAGTTCCAGCTTGCTTCTCTCCTTGATTAGTTTCCATCCCTTGCTTCTTGTCCTGCCTTCAGGCGCTTTGGAGAATAGCTTGACTCCCTCTTCTTTGGGGCAGCCCCTGAGATATTGGAACACTGCTATCCTGTCCCCCCTCGTCCTTCTCTTCATTAAACTAGACATACCCAAATTCCATCAACCATTCCTTATATGCTTTAGCCTCCAGTCCCCTGATCATCTTTGTGGCTCTTCTCTGTACTCTTTCCAGAGTCTCAGCATCTTTTTTACATCGTGGTGACCAAAACTGGATTCAGTATTCCAAGTGTGGCCTTACCAAGGCTTTGTAAAGTGGTATTAACACTTCACGTGATCTTTCTGCTTTTATTTTATTTTATTTTATTTGCCATGGGCATCTTCTGTATGAATTCAACGGGCTGGTGTCCTCAAAAAAAAAAAAAAAAAGCTAAGTCAGGCTGCACTTGGATGATTTTTGGATGGGAGGCACAACTGCAGGCTAGACCAGGGTTCTCCAAACAGGGCCACTTGAAGACTGGTGGACTTCAACTCCCAGAATTCCCCAGCCAGCACGTTGTTCCACTGATTAATTGTCCCCGCAGTTAGGAAGTTTGTCCTTAGTTCCAGGTTTGGTTCTCTCCTCCATGAGTTTCCATCTGTTGCATCTTGTCCTGCTCTCAGGCACTTTGGAGAATAGCTTGACTCCCTCTTCTTTGGGGCAGCCCCTGAGATACTGGAAGACTGCTATCATGTCACCCTACTCCTTCTTATGTCTTTAGACAGAATTTAGACAGGCACACCCAAAAGCCAGGGTTATAACTAACTGACGGTAGCCGGTTGTAAATGTGCAATTGCTAGATCTATAACAAATCCATCTGGTTTTGGGAACACAACCAACAATTATACTGGTAGTCATTCTTAAGTAGTCAGATAAAAACCTCACAGGCATATTAATCTCTCACGCATGGCTTAGTTGCTGTTAACCCCAGGAAGGACAGCTCCATAGCAAGGCAGCATTTAGGGCAGGGGTCTTCAAACTTGGCTCTTTGATGACTTGTGGACTTCAACCCCCAGAATTCCTCAGCCAGCACGTAAAAACATTCCATTCTATTCCATAGTCTATTCCTTTTTCTAGTCTTATTATTATTCTTATTCTATTCTATATTCTATTCCTTTTTCTATTCTTGTTATTCTTATTCTATTCCTTTTTCTATTCTTATTATTCTATTCTGTTCTATTCCTTTTTCTAGTCTTATTCTTATTCTATTCTATATTCTATTTTCTATATTCTGTTCTATTCTATTCTATTCTATTCTATTCTAATTCTATTCTATTCTACTCTACCTCCCCTTCGTAATTTTGAATTATTTTGATGCAATTTTGACCTGAAATTGGAGCCAATGAATACTCAGGACTTAAATTTTCCTTTATTAGGGATCCGATTCTGGTAAAAATTAAGCTCCTTTCATTGCTGAGGCTTTCTCCTCGTAGACCAGCGTAATCCTCGAATTAGGACTGCAACGGAGGCCAACATTTCCATCGCTAAACAAAGCAGTTGTTGGTCACGCCCGATTTTGCAATCTTTTCGGCCAGGGTTCTCAAGCAGACCACTGCGTCACTCCGGGACCACCTCTGCTCCCACGGAGACAGGTGCAGTATCCCATGGTACAGGCAGTCCTCAACTTATGACCAAAACCGAGCCCCAAATTTCCGCTGCTTAGTAAGACAGCTGAGTGAATTTTGTCCTGTTTTACAACTTTTCTGGCCCCGGTTGTTAAGCGAATCACTGCAGTTAATAATATGGTTGTTAAGTGAATCTGGCTTCCCCCCCCTTGACTTGGCTTGTCAGAAGGTCGCAAAAGGGATCATGTGACACCCACCCCCCCCCCCCCCGGGATGCTGTGACCGTCACAAATATAAGTCAATTGCCAAGCGTCTGAAACTTCCTGACAGTTAGAACAATTAACCAGTGGAACTCCTTGCCTCCAGAAGCGGTGAATGCGCCAACACTGGGAGTTTTTAAGAAGAGACTGGGCAACCATTTGTCTGAAATGGTATAGGGTTTCCTGCCTGAGCAGGGGATTGGACTAGATGACCTCCAAGGTCCCTTCCAACTTTTATTATTATTAATTTTGATCACATGACCAAGAGGATGCTGCAATGGTGTGAAAAACGGTCATTAAGTCACATTTTTCAGTGCCATTGTAATTCTGAATGGTCACTAAACAGACTGTGGTAAGTTGAGAATTACCTGTGATTTTTTTTTTTGGTCTAGAATTGCCCCGCAGGAGTTTAATAATCTCCCCTTCCCCAAATAAAGCGTGCATCTTTCTGCTTTCTTCTCCCGGGGCGCCTACGATGCGGATCAGCAGTCAGCAAAACCTAACAAAGAAATAAATCTCCTTGTTATTCCCTAACTGCCACATCAGCAAAAACTTCATAAAACCCGTTTCTTTTTTAAAATTTCTTTTTTAAAACCCTTTTTATTCATTGGAGGATGCGCAGGCACCCAGTGTTCGTAGAAACAACCCCATAGAAGCGTTTTTGCCCCACTTAAAAGATGGCACCCAACACGCCAGGTAAAAACATGTCCTGAAGACATTTTCAAATACTTCAAATAGGTAATTTTTCTTTTTTTAAATCCCCGACTCTGGGGGCTTCGCAAAATGTTGACGAGTTGCTGTCGTATTTGTGCAAAGAGGAAAAAACAGGAGTTGTCGTAGCAATGCTGCTCTTTTGAACCAACCAACACAGGTCCCCAGTTGTTTAATTCGCACACACCTTTCCAAACTAATCGTTTCCACGTTTAGACTTCAGTTGGCATGGAACCAAATCATTTTTGACGTCTTATATTCTAGAGCAGGAAGAAACGACGGCGTTTATGACTTGCGGACGCCTTTTGTGGCTTGTGGACTTCAACACCCAGAATTCCTTGCTGACTCAGGGATTCTGGGAGTTGAAGTCCACACGTCATAAAGGGGGCCATCACAACCCACCTCTGTTCTAGAGCAGTGTTTCCCTCTTTCCAGATGTATGGGCTTCCATTCCCAGCATTCTCCAATGAATTGGTCAACTTTCAAATGAGTGGACTTCAACTCCCAGAATTCCTTGCTGACTCAGGAATTCTGGGAGTTGAAGTCTACAAATAAAGGGGGTCATCGTTCCCCATCTCTGTTCTAGAGCAATGTTTCCCCTTTTTCCAGATTGTGGGCTTCCATTCCCAGCACTCTCCAATGAATTGGTAAACTTTCAGATGAGTGGACTTCAACTCCCAGACATCCCCAGTCAGCTTCGCCGGTTGTGGCATTCTGGGAGTTGAAGTCCACTCATCTGAAAGTTGCCGCAGTTGAGAAACATAACTGTTCCAGACATCCGATAAGCAACAAGCAGAGAATGTGCCTCCCAAATAGCCCGTTCTGACTTTTCCAGACCACGGCACTTTTAAAACGAGAGGTAGACGCCCACTCTCCTGTCCAGAAAATTAAAATCTGCAAACAAAAGACCCCTCCCCAGGGCAGAAAATCTCAGCTCCTCTTCACCTGACCTCCGCAGCTCTATCCTGCTGGGAGCCCCAATCTCCCACCACGAACCCCCATCTCCCACCGCGAGCCGATTCCGCCACAAAGAAGCCAGAAGCATTAAAAAAGACCCGACAGGTGTAACAAACAAACAAACCAAGATTTGTGCACTGGAGCTGAAAAAAAAAAGGTTTTCCAGAGGCTAAAACTGCTACCTGTGGGCATCCTCTCCATTTTACCTGGAGGGAAAAAAAAAAGGCATTCGGTGAACACTGTGAACAGTCCCTGAAAGAGCAAGGACAACAGGTTAAGAGGCGTCTCTTCGGCGCACACCGTTTTCGCCGTGTGTAACCGGCGGGCGAGGCGCCCCGGAGCGTGCCAGGCTTGCAAATCCCTCTGGTGCAAGTCCAGAAGTGATTCCAGAGTGAATCGTGTCCCTTTCACGTTCTCAACAGGAAAAAAATTTCCAGCAGGAGGAGGAGGAGGAGAAGAAGAAGATCCAAAGCGAGGGCAGTCACGATACCAGTCTGGACGGCTTCCGCTCCGTGCTCAGCTGCCCCCTTGGTCGCTGGGCCGGGGCAGATCCGGGCAGCTGGCGGAGGAAAGATCCTTGATCATCTTCTGCTTCTTCCTCTGGATGAGTTTCCCTCCCGTGAAGCCCAGCACGCCGCCGCCCAACGCCGCTGCCAGTCCCGCCACTTTAAAGCCGGCCAGGAGCCCGATCGGCCCCCCCACGATTCCCCCAAGGAGGGCGCCGGCCACCGGGAGAGCAGCCAGCTTGTAGGTGGCAGCCTGGAAAAAAGAGAGGGGCAGAAAAAGGGGGTCGTTGGAAGAGCATCATCAGGCAAGATTGCCCTCCCCCCCCCCCGGCTCCAGCAGTTCTGTGGGAATTGGAGACGAGCAGGAAATGGGTGGCCGGTCCCCTCTGAACACGGGAAGGAAGCGGATAGAGAACAGAGGTGTCTCTCATCGTCCACACAGGCCAGCAACACCCTTTGACTCAAAAGAGCCCTGGCTGCAGCCCCAAAGAGGGAAGAAATCGACCAAAGAGAATATTCGTATCTCAGGGATGAACGGCGGGGGTCCTGGGTGCCCTCCGAGCTGGGGTGGGTTTCATGCAGACGTTTTAGGACTCAACCAGGGAATGTCATCAGTGCTACAAGGGAGTGGGGTTTGCAGAAGGGAGAGGAGGTGGTGGAGGAGGAGGAGGAGGAGGAGGAGGAGGACAGCTGTGGGGTCCTTGGTGCTCTCTAGCTTGCTTTCTTTCTTGCAGATGTTTCATGACCCAACTAGGTAACATCATCAGTGCTAGAAGGGAATGGGCTTTATGGAGAGGAGGAGGAGGAGGAGGAGGAGAAAAGGACTGTGGGGTCCTTGGTGCTCTCTGAGCTGGGTGGTTTTCTTGCGGATGTTTCATGACCTAGCTAGGTAACATCGTCAGTGCTAGAAGGGGGGAGGAGGAGGAGGAGGAGGAGGAGGAGGAGGAGGAGGAGGAGGAGGAGGAGGAAAGGACTGTGGGGTCCCTGGTGCTCTCTGAGCTTGGTTGCTTTCTTGCAGATGTTTCATAACCCAACTAGATAACTTCATTAGTGCTAGAGTGGAGCTTGTAGGGGGGGAGGAGGAGGAGGAGGAAGAAGAAAAGAGGAGGAGGAGGAGGAGGAGGAGGAAGAAGAAAAGAGGAGGAGGAGGAGGAGGAGGAGGAAGAGGAAGAAAAGAGGAGGAGGAGGAGGACTGGGGTCCTTGGTGCTCTCTGAGCTTGGTTGCTTTCTTGCAGACGTTTCATGACCCAGCTAGGTAACATCATCAGTGCTAGAAGGGGGGGAGGAGGAGGAGGACTATAAGCCGAGGACTGCCTGCAGTCCTTTTGGCTTCCAAAGTAGCGATACGGATCCATGACTGGTTTTTAAAATGAGTTGATTTTTTTTTTTAAATCTTTGATTGGCAGCTGCTTATAACACTGAAAAACAGGCGGCTACACGAACGTTTTACATAAATAAATGACTAAGACAGGAATCCACGGGCAGGCCTGGGGCGGAAGTGGCCTGGCAATGCTTGTGGATACCCTGGCCCAAACGCGCCAAGACCAATCGGGTCCTGTCAGCAGGAGTAGCTGACTGTGGAAGGTGGATAACGGAGTCCTTTCAGCTGGCGACCAGAGAGCAGTTGCTGCAGACGCACCTTGGATAAGTTCCTGGTCCCCTCTTCCACGTTGGCGACGGCATTGCAGACGTTCTCTTCGATCCGGTCCACCTTCTCCTGCTGGGTCTACAAGCAAAGCACGGGCTCGTTTATTTATTGAGCATATGGCACATAAAAATGATGATGATGATAATAATAAAGTTGGAAGGGACCTTGGAGGTCTTCTAGTCCAGCCCCCTGCTCAGGCAGGAAACCCTATAGTTCCTCCTGGTTGAGCAGGGGGCTGGACTAGAAGATCTAGTCCAGCCTAGACTAGTTTAATGAAGAGAAGGACCAGGGGGGACAGGATAGCCGTCTTCCAGTATCTCAGGGGCTCCCCCAAAGAAGAGGGAGTCAAGCTATTCTCCCTGAAGGCAGGACAAGAAGTGACGGATGGAAACCAATCAAGGAGAGAAGCAACCTGGAACTAAGGAGAAACTTCCTGGCAGTGAGAACAATTAACCAGTGGAACCACCTGCCTCCAGAAGCGGTGAAGGCTCCCACACTGGAAGTTTTTAGGAAGAGACTGGACAGCCCTTTGTCTGAAATGGTATAGGGTTTCCTGCCTGAGCAGGGGGTTGGACTAGATGACCTCCAAGGTCCCTTCCAACAAGAACATCAACATCATCATCATCATCATTATTATTATCTCCAAGGTCCCTTCCAGCTCTATTCTATTCTATTCTATTCTAACCTGGGGGATTCTGGCAGTTGAAGTCCACAAGTTTTAAAGTTGCCAAAGTTGGACCCCTTTGTCTAGATCAGGGGTAGGCAACCTTGGCCCCTTCATGACTCGTGGACTTCAACTCCCAGAATTCCTCAGCCAGCATGGGGGAACTCTGGCCCCTTCATGACTCGTGGACTTCAACTCCCAGAATTCCTCAGCCAGCATGGGGGTACTCTGGCCCCTTCATGACTCGTGGACTTCAACTCCCAGAATTCCTCAGCCAGCATGGGGGAACTCTGGCCCCTTCATGACTCGTGGACTTCAACTCCCAGAATTCCTCAGCCAGCATGGGGGAACTCTGGCCCCTTCATGACTCGTGGACTTCAACTCCCAGAATTCCTCAGCCAGCATGGGGGAACTCTGGCCCCTTCATGACTCGTGGACTTCAACTCCCAGAATTCCTCAGCCAGCATGGGGGAACTCTGGCCCCTTCATGACTCGTGGACTTCAACTCCCAGAATTCCTCAGCCAGCATGGGGGAACTCTGGCCCCTTCATGACTCGTGGACTTCAACTCCCAGAATTCCTCAGCCAGCATGGGGGAACTCTGGCCCCTTCATGACTCGTGGACTTCAACTCCCAGAATTCCTCAGCCAGCATGGGGGAACTCTGGCCCCTTCATGACTCGTGGACTTCAACTCCCAGAATTCCTCAGCCAGCATGGGGGAACTCTGGCCCCTTCATGACTCGTGGACTTCAACTCCCAGAATTCCTCAGCCAGCATGGGGGAACTCTGGCCCCTTCATGACTCGTGGACTTCAACTCCCAGAATTCCTCAGCCAGCATGGGGGAACTCTGGCCCCTTCATGACTCGTGGACTTCAACTCCCAGAATTCCTCAGCCAGCATGGGGGAACTCTGGCCCCTTCATGACTCGTGGACTTCAACTCCCAGAATTCCTCAGCCAGCATGGGGGAACTCTGGCCCCTTCATGACTCGTGGACTTCAACTCCCAGAATTCCTCAGCCAGCATGGGGGAACTCTGGCCCCTTCATGACTCGTGGACTTCAACTCCCAGAATTCCTCAGCCAGCATGGGGGAACTCTGGCCCCTTCATGACTCGTGGACTTCAACTCCCAGAATTCCTCAGCCAGCATGGGGGAACTCTGGCCCCTTCATGACTCGTGGACTTCAACTCCCAGAATTCCTCAGCCAGCATGGGGGAACTCTGGCCCCTTCATGACTCGTGGACTTCAACTCCCAGAATTCCTCAGCCAGCATGGGGGAACTCTGGCCCCTTCATGACTCGTGGACTTCAACTCCCAGAATTCCTCAGCCAGCATGGGGGAACTCTGGCCCCTTCATGACTCGTGGACTTCAACTCCCAGAATTCCTCAGCCAGCATGGGGGAACTCTGGCCCCTTCATGACTCGTGGACTTCAACTCCCAGAATTCCTCAGCCAGCATGGGGGAACTCTGGCCCCTTCATGACTCGTGGACTTCAACTCCCAGAATTCCTCAGCCAGCATGGGGGAACTCTGGCCCCTTCATGACTCGTGGACTTCAACTCCCAGAATTCCTCAGCCAGCATGGGGGAACTCTGGCCCCTTCATGACTCGTGGACTTCAACTCCCAGAATTCCTCAGCCAGCATGGGGGAACTCTGGCCCCTTCATGACTCGTGGACTTCAACTCCCAGAATTCCTCAGCCAGCATGGGGGAACTCTGGCCCCTTCATGACTCGTGGACTTCAACTCCCAGAATTCCTCAGCCAGCATGGGGGAACTCTGGCCCCTTCATGACTCGTGGACTTCAACTCCCAGAATTCCTCAGCCAGCATGGGGGAACTCTGGCCCCTTCATGACTCGTGGACTTCAACTCCCAGAATTCCTCAGCCAGCATGGGGGAACTCTGGCCCCTTCATGACTCGTGGACTTCAACTCCCAGAATTCCTCAGCCAGCATGGGGGAACTCTGGCCCCTTCATGACTCGTGGACTTCAACTCCCAGAATTCCTCAGCCAGCATGGGGGAACTCTGGCCCCTTCATGACTCGTGGACTTCAACTCCCAGAATTCCTCAGCCAGCATGGGGGAACTCTGGCCCCTTCATGACTCGTGGACTTCAACTCCCAGAATTCCTCAGCCAGCATGGGGGAACTCTGGCCCCTTCATGACTCGTGGACTTCAACTCCCAGAATTCCTCAGCCAGCATGGGGGAACTCTGGCCCCTTCATGACTCGTGGACTTCAACTCCCAGAATTCCTCAGCCAGCATGGGGGAACTCTGGCCCCTTCATGACTCGTGGACTTCAACTCCCAGAATTCCTCAGCCAGCATGGGGGAACTCTGGCCCCTTCATGACTCGTGGACTTCAACTCCCAGAATTCCTCAGCCAGCATGGGGGAACTCTGGCCCCTTCATGACTCGTGGACTTCAACTCCCAGAATTCCTCAGCCAGCATGGGGGAACTCTGGCCCCTTCATGACTCGTGGACTTCAACTCCCAGAATTCCTCAGCCAGCATGGGGGAACTCTGGCCCCTTCATGACTCGTGGACTTCAACTCCCAGAATTCCTCAGCCAGCATGGGGGAACTCTGGCCCCTTCATGACTCGTGGACTTCAACTCCCAGAATTCCTCAGCCAGCATGGGGGAACTCTGGCCCCTTCATGACTCGTGGACTTCAACTCCCAGAATTCCTCAGCCAGCATGGGGGAACTCTGGCCCCTTCATGACTCGTGGACTTCAACTCCCAGAATTCCTCAGCCAGCATGGGGGAACTCTGGCCCCTTCATGACTCGTGGACTTCAACTCCCAGAATTCCTCAGCCAGCATGGGGGAAGTATGGCCCCTTCATGACTCGTGGACTTCAACTCCCAGAATTCCTCAGCCAGCATGGGGGAACTCTGGCCCCTTCATGACTCGTGGACTTCAACTCCCAGAATTCCTCAGCCAGCATGGGGGAACTCTGGCCCCTTCATGACTCGTGGACTTCAACTCCCAGAATTCCTCAGCCAGCATGGGGGAAGTATGGCCCCTTCATGACTCGTGGACTTCAACTCCCAGAATTCCTCAGCCAGCATGGGGGAAGTATGGCCCCTTCATGACTCGTGGACTTCAACTCCCAGAATTCCTCAGCCAGCATGGGGGAACTCTGGCCCCTTCATGACTCGTGGACTTCAACTCCCAGAATTCCTCAGCCAGCATGGGGGAACTCTGGCCCCTTCATGACTCGTGGACTTCAACTCCCAGAATTCCTCAGCCAGCATGGGGGAACTCTGGCCCCTTCATGACTCGTGGACTTCAACTCCCAGAATTCCTCAGCCAGCATGGGGGAACTCTGGCCCCTTCATGACTCGTGGACTTCAACTCCCAGAATTCCTCAGCCAGCATGGGGGAACTCTGGCCCCTTCATGACTCGTGGACTTCAACTCCCAGAATTCCTCAGCCAGCATGGGGGAACTCTGGCCCCTTCATGACTCGTGGACTTCAACTCCCAGAATTCCTCAGCCAGCATGGGGGAACTCTGGCCCCTTCATGACTCGTGGACTTCAACTCCCAGAATTCCTCAGCCAGCATGGGGGAACTCTGGCCCCTTCATGACTCGTGGACTTCAACTCCCAGAATTCCTCAGCCAGCATGGGGGAACTATGGCCCCTTCATGACTCGTGGACTTCAACTCCCAGAATTCCTCAGCCAGCATGGGGGAACTCTGGCCCCTTCATGACTCGTGGACTTCAACTCCCAGAATTCCTCAGCCAGCATGGGGGAACTCTGGCCCCTTCATGACTCGTGGACTTCAACTCCCAGAATTCCTCAGCCAGCATGGGGGAACTCTGGCCCCTTCATGACTCGTGGACTTCAACTCCCAGAATTCCTCAGCCAGCATGGGGGAACTCTGGCCCCTTCATGACTCGTGGACTTCAACTCCCAGAATTCCTCAGCCAGCATGGGGGAACTCTGGCCCCTTCATGACTCGTGGACTTCAACTCCCAGAATTCCTCAGCCAGCATGGGGGAACTCTGGCCCCTTCATGACTCGTGGACTTCAACTCCCAGAATTCCTCAGCCAGCATGGGGGAACTATGGCCCCTTCATGACTCGTGGACTTCAACTCCCAGAATTCCTCAGCCAGCATGGGGGAAGTATGGCCCCTTCATGACTCGTGGACTTCAACTCCCAGAATTCCTCAGCCAGCATGGGGGAACTCTGGCCCCTTCATGACTCGTGGACTTCAACTCCCAGAATTCCTCAGGCAGCATGGGGGAACTCTGGCCCCTTCATGACTCGTGGACTTCAACTCCCAGAATTCCTCAGCCAGCATGGGGGAACTCTGGCCCCTTCATGACTCGTGGACTTCAACTCCCAGAATTCCTCAGCCAGCATGGGGGAACTCTGGCCCCTTCATGACTCGTGGACTTCAACTCCCAGAATTCCTCAGCCAGCATGGGGGAACTCTGGCCCCTTCATGACTCGTGGACTTCAACTCCCAGAATTCCTCAGCCAGCATGGGGGAACTATGGCCCCTTCATGACTCGTGGACTTCAACTCCCAGAATTCCTCAGCCAGCATGGGGGAACTATGGCCCCTTCATGACTCGTGGACTTCAACTCCCAGAATTCCTCAGCCAGCATGGGGGAACTCTGGCCCCTTCATGACTCGTGGACTTCAACTCCCAGAATTCCTCAGCCAGCATGGGGGAACTATGGCCCCTTCATGACTCGTGGACTTCAACTCCCAGAATTCCTCAGCCAGCATGGGGGAACTCTGGCCCCTTCATGACTCGTGGACTTCAACTCCCAGAATTCCTCAGCCAGCATGGGGGAACTCTGGCCCCTTCATGACTCGTGGACTTCAACTCCCAGAATTCCTCAGCCAGCATGGGGGAACTCTGGCCCCTTCATGACTCGTGGACTTCAACTCCCAGAATTCCTCAGCCAGCATGGGGGAACTCTGGCCCCTTCATGACTCGTGGACTTCAACTCCCAGAATTCCTCAGCCAGCATGGGGGAACTCTGGCCCCTTCATGACTCGTGGACTTCAACTCCCAGAATTCCTCAGCCAGCATGGGGGAACTCTGGCCCCTTCATGACTCGTGGACTTCAACTCCCAGAATTCCTCAGCCAGCATGGGGGAACTCTGGCCCCTTCATGACTCGTGGACTTCAACTCCCAGAATTCCTCAGCCAGCATGGGGGAACTCTGGCCCCTTCATGACTCGTGGACTTCAACTCCCAGAATTCCTCAGCCAGCATGGGGGAACTATGGCCCCTTCATGACTCGTGGACTTCAACTCCCAGAATTCCTCAGCCAGCATGGGGGAACTCTGGCCCCTTTATGACTCGTGGACTTCAACTCCCAGAATTCCTCAGCCAGCATGGGGGAACTCTGGCCCCTTCATGACTCGTGGACTTCAACTCCCAGAATTCCTCAGCCAGCATGGGGGAACTCTGGCCCCTTCATGACTCGTGGACTTCAATTCCCAGAATTCCTCAGCCAGCATGGGGGAACTCTGGCCCCTTCATGACTCGTGGACTTCAACTCCCAGAATTCCTCAGCCAGCATGGGGGAACTCTGGCCCCTTCATGACTCGTGGACTTCAACTCCCAGAATTCCTCAGCCAGCATGGGGGAACTCTGGCCCCTTCATGACTCGTGGACTTCAACTCCCAGAATTCCTCAGCCAGCATGGGGGAACTATGGCCCCTTCATGACTCGTGGACTTCAACTCCCAGAATTCCTCAGCCAGCATGGGGGAAGTATGGCCCCTTCATGACTCGTGGACTTCAACTCCCAGAATTCCTCAGCCAGCATGGGGGAACTCTGGCCCCTTCATGACTCGTGGACTTCAACTCCCAGAATTCCTCAGGCAGCATGGGGGAACTCTGGCCCCTTCATGACTCGTGGACTTCAACTCCCAGAATTCCTCAGCCAGCATGGGGGAACTCTGGCCCCTTCATGACTCGTGGACTTCAACTCCCAGAATTCCTCAGCCAGCATGGGGGAACTCTGGCCCCTTCATGACTCGTGGACTTCAACTCCCAGAATTCCTCAGCCAGCATGGGGGAACTCTGGCCCCTTCATGACTCGTGGACTTCAACTCCCAGAATTCCTCAGCCAGCATGGGGGAACTATGGCCCCTTCATGACTCGTGGACTTCAACTCCCAGAATTCCTCAGCCAGCATGGGGGAACTATGGCCCCTTCATGACTCGTGGACTTCAACTCCCAGAATTCCTCAGCCAGCATGGGGGAACTCTGGCCCCTTCATGACTCGTGGACTTCAACTCCCAGAATTCCTCAGCCAGCATGGGGGAACTATGGCCCCTTCATGACTCGTGGACTTCAACTCCCAGAATTCCTCAGCCAGCATGGGGGAACTCTGGCCCCTTCATGACTCGTGGACTTCAACTCCCAGAATTCCTCAGCCAGCATGGGGGAACTATGGCCCCTTCATGACTCGTGGACTTCAACTCCCAGAATTCCTCAGCCAGCATGGGGGAACTCTGGCCCCTTCATGACTCGTGGACTTCAACTCCCAGAATTCCTCAGCCAGCATGGGGGAACTATGGCCCCTTCATGACTCGTGGACTTCAACTCCCAGAATTCCTCAGCCAGCATGGGGGAACTATGGCCCCTTCATGACTCGTGGACTTCAACTCCCAGAATTCCTCAGCCAGCATGGGGGAACTATGGCCCCTTCATGACTCGTGGACTTCAACTCCCAGAATTCCTCAGCCAGCATGGGGGAACTCTGGCCCCTTCATGACTCGTGGACTTCAACTCCCAGAATTCCTCAGCCAGCATGGGGGAACTCTGGCCCCTTCATGACTCGTGGACTTCAACTCCCAGAATTCCTCAGCCAGCATGGGGGAACTATGGCCCCTTCATGACTCGTGGACTTCAACTCCCAGAATTCCTCAGCCAGCATGGGGGAACTCTGGCCCCTTCATGACTCGTGGACTTCAACTCCCAGAATTCCTCAGCCAGCATGGGGGAACTATGGCCCCTTCATGACTCGTGGACTTCAACTCCCAGAATTCCTCAGCCAGCATGGGGGAACTATGGCCCCTTCATGACTCGTGGACTTCAACTCCCAGAATTCCTCAGCCAGCATGGGGGAACTATGGCCCCTTCATGACTCGTGGACTTCAACTCCCAGAATTCCTCAGCCAGCATGGGGGAACTCTGGCCCCTTCATGACTCGTGGACTTCAACTCCCAGAATTCCTCAGCCAGCATGGGGGAACTCTGGCCCCTTCATGACTCGTGGACTTCAACTCCCAGAATTCCTCAGCCAGCATGGGGGAACTCTGGCCCCTTCATGACTCGTGGACTTCAACTCCCAGAATTCCTCAGCCAGCATGGGGGAACTATGGCCCCTTCATGACTCGTGGACTTCAACTCCCAGAATTCCTCAGCCAGCATGGGGGAACTCTGGCCCCTTCATGACTCGTGGACTTCAACTCCCAGAATTCCTCAGCCAGCATGGGGGAAGTATGGCCCCTTCATGACTCGTGGACTTCAACTCCCAGAATTCCTCAGCCAGCATGGGGGAACTCTGGCCCCTTCATGACTCGTGGACTTCAACTCCCAGAATTCCTCAGGCAGCATGGGGGAACTCTGGCCCCTTCATGACTCGTGGACTTCAACTCCCAGAATTCCTCAGCCAGCATGGGGGAACTCTGGCCCCTTCATGACTCGTGGACTTCAACTCCCAGAATTCCTCAGCCAGCATGGGGGAACTCTGGCCCCTTCATGACTCGTGGACTTCAACTCCCAGAATTCCTCAGCCAGCATGGGGGAACTCTGGCCCCTTCATGACTCGTGGACTTCAACTCCCAGAATTCCTCAGCCAGCATGGGGGAACTATGGCCCCTTCATGACTCGTGGACTTCAACTCCCAGAATTCCTCAGCCAGCATGGGGGAACTCTGGCCCCTTCATGACTCGTGGACTTCAACTCCCAGAATTCCTCAGCCAGCATGGGGGAACTATGGCCCCTTCATGACTCGTGGACTTCAACTCCCAGAATTCCTCAGCCAGCATGGGGGAACTCTGGCCCCTTTATGACTCGTGGACTTCAACTCCCAGAATTCCTCAGCCAGCATGGGGGAACTCTGGCCCCTTCATGACTCGTGGACTTCAACTCCCAGAATTCCTCAGCCAGCATGGGGGAACTCTGGCCCCTTCATGACTCGTGGACTTCAATTCCCAGAATTCCTCAGCCAGCATGGGGGAACTCTGGCCCCTTCATGACTCGTGGACTTCAACTCCCAGAATTCCTCAGCCAGCATGGGGGAACTCTGGCCCCTTCATGACTCGTGGACTTCAACTCCCAGAATTCCTCAGCCAGCATGGGGGAACTCTGGCCCCTTCATGACTCGTGGACTTCAACTCCCAGAATTCCTCAGCCAGCATGGGGGAACTATGGCCCCTTCATGACTCGTGGACTTCAACTCCCAGAATTCCTCAGCCAGCATGGGGGAACTCTGGCCCCTTCATGACTCGTGGACTTCAACTCCCAGAATTCCTCAGCCAGCATGGGGGAAGTATGGCCCCTTCATGACTCGTGGACTTCAACTCCCAGAATTCCTCAGCCAGCATGGGGGAACTCTGGCCCCTTCATGACTCGTGGACTTCAACTCCCAGAATTCCTCAGGCAGCATGGGGGAACTCTGGCCCCTTCATGACTCGTGGACTTCAACTCCCAGAATTCCTCAGCCAGCATGGGGGAACTCTGGCCCCTTCATGACTCGTGGACTTCAACTCCCAGAATTCCTCAGCCAGCATGGGGGAACTCTGGCCCCTTCATGACTCGTGGACTTCAACTCCCAGAATTCCTCAGCCAGCATGGGGGAACTCTGGCCCCTTCATGACTCGTGGACTTCAACTCCCAGAATTCCTCAGCCAGCATGGGGGAACTATGGCCCCTTCATGACTCGTGGACTTCAACTCCCAGAATTCCTCAGCCAGCATGGGGGAACTATGGCCCCTTCATGACTCGTGGACTTCAACTCCCAGAATTCCTCAGCCAGCATGGGGGAACTCTGGCCCCTTCATGACTCGTGGACTTCAACTCCCAGAATTCCTCAGCCAGCATGGGGGAACTATGGCCCCTTCATGACTCGTGGACTTCAACTCCCAGAATTCCTCAGCCAGCATGGGGGAACTATGGCCCCTTCATGACTCGTGGACTTCAACTCCCAGAATTCCTCAGCCAGCATGGGGGAACTCTGGCCCCTTCATGACTCGTGGACTTCAACTCCCAGAATTCCTCAGCCAGCATGGGGGAACTCTGGCCCCTTCATGACTCGTGGACTTCAACTCCCAGAATTCCTCAGCCAGCATGGGGGAACTATGGCCCCTTCATGACTCGTGGACTTCAACTCCCAGAATTCCTCAGCCAGCATGGGGGAACTCTGGCCCCTTCATGACTCGTGGACTTCAACTCCCAGAATTCCTCAGCCAGCATGGGGGAACTATGGCCCCTTCATGACTCGTGGACTTCAACTCCCAGAATTCCTCAGCCAGCATGGGGGAACTATGGCCCCTTCATGACTCGTGGACTTCAACTCCCAGAATTCCTCAGCCAGCATGGGGGAACTATGGCCCCTTCATGACTCGTGGACTTCAACTCCCAGAATTCCTCAGCCAGCATGGGGGAACTATGGCCCCTTCATGACTCGTGGACTTCAACTCCCAGAATTCCTCAGCCAGCATGGGGGAACTATGGCCCCTTCATGACTCGTGGACTTCAACTCCCAGAATTCCTCAGCCAGCATGGGGGAACTATGGCCCCTTCATGACTCGTGGACTTCAACTCCCAGAATTCCTCAGCCAGCATGGGGGAACTATGGCCCCTTCATGACTCGTGGACTTCAACTCCCAGAATTCCTCAGCCAGCATGGGGGAACTCTGGCCCCTTCATGACTCGTGGACTTCAACTCCCAGAATTCCTCAGCCAGCATGGGGGAACTATGGCCCCTTCATGACTCGTGGACTTCAACTCCCAGAATTCCTGAGCCAGCATGGCTCAGCTTGGAAACCTCTCCCTTTCCCCTCAGCATGCCTGGCTCAGGAATTCTGGGAGTTGAAGTCCACCAGTCATAAAAGAGCCAAGGTTGCCTACCTCTGGCCTAGGCCTAGGCCGCTTTCTGACTCGTGGACTTCAACTCCCAGAATTCCTGAGCCAGCATGGGGGAACTATGGCTCTTTTATGATTCATGGACTTCAAGTCCCAGAATTCCTGAGCCAGCCTGGCTCAGCTTAGAAACCTCTCCCTTTCCCCTCAGCGGGGCTGGCTCAGGAATTCTGGGAGTTGGTTCATGAGTCATAAAAGAGCCCAGGTGGCCTACCCCTGGTCTAGCCAGCAAAAGGATCATGGAATTACTGTATGCAAACTGCAAATATTACTGAGATGTCTACATTTCCCCCTTTAAATGATCATTTTACCTGGTAGAGAATATTAAAGCTTTTTGGGACCCTGGTAGAAAACCAGTTAAGATTCTGGTTCTCTTTTGGTAGAACCCAGAGAAAAAGAAGAGAAATAAACTTTGCTCTACTTACGTTAACAAGCAGCGAAAACTCAGTCACCAGAGTGCTAAGTTCAATCAGGTCCTAAAGAAAACACCAAAATGTTACTCAGTTTGTTTGTTTTTATTCTAATTTTTTTTTAGTTTATCAAAATATAATATAAATACAAATTACAAAAGAAAATAATGGGGGGGGAAGAAGGGGAGGAGAAGGAAAAGAGAAAAATGTGTAGGATAAAAGGGAAAAAGAAAAAAGAAACAGCCCTAACTTCTGGTTCTTTTTAAAAGCGCAGTAGAATAAGATACCACCTCAACTTTTTGCTTTTACATAATAATATATACTAGCCATCTTTATTTCAACAAACCTGTTTAATCGGCAAAACCAACATTTCATTTTTTTTTCCACTTCAAGCACAAAGTCCAGAAGCGGTTTCCAAACAGAAACAAAATCAATTGTATTTTTTTCTTTTATCAAAACAGTCCGTTTCTCCCTCTCGGCTAACTTCATCAACGTTTGCAGCCCTTCGTCCGTTGTGGGAACCAAAGTCTCCTTCCATTTTTGTCCGTAAAGTAATCTTGCTGCCGTCAACATATATAACATCAAAGTCCCAATTCCCCCCCCCCCACCAAGTCTTTTTCCATTATAAACCCCAAAGCTCTGGTTTTATCTTTATATTCACTTTGTGAATCTTCTGTTTTAAGATGTGAATCCTATTCCAATATTTCTTTGCTTTGTCACACGTTCACCATAAACGATACAAGGTCCCTTCTTTACATTTGCATTTCCACCATTCAGTTAAAATCACATTCAGTTAGTTTAGGTTCTCCTGCTCCAGCAGGGGGCTAGACTAGAAGACCTCCAAGGTCCCTTCCAACTTTATCATTATTATTATTATCATTATCATCATAATCATCATTCTATTCTATTCTATTCTATTCTGTATTCTGTTCTATTCTATCCCATAATTCTATTCTATCCCATAATTTTATTATATTCTATTCTATTCCTTATTCTATTTCTTATTCTGTTCTATTCTATTCTATATTCTGTACTCTGTTCTATTTTATTAAATTCTATTCTATTCTGTATTGTTTTATTCTATCCCATAATTCTATTCTATCCCATAATTTTATCCTATCCTATTCTATTCTATTCCTTATTCTATTCTATTCTAATTTCTTATTCTAATTTTTTATTCTAATTTCTTATTCTATTTCCTATCCTATCCTATCCTATCCTATCCTATTCTAAAAATAACTTTATGCATTCTTGACAACTTATCCGGTGTTAAATACCAACGATACATCATTGCTTTAAATTATAATTTAGTGTAAATTTTAGACTTTCCTTCAGCAAAATTTTCCTTGTCCTAATAAGACATTTTAAAATGAACATCCTGTTTGAAAAGAAAATTATGATGGGATGTGCAAATTACCTCTTCTAACACCTCCCAGGATTCCGCAGCGTTTTGATCCTGGGGAATTTCTGGCAACGGAGCAAAAATCTGGCTAAGGGAATTTTCTCCGTCTTCAGCATTAGAGGAGGTTTCTGAAGGAAAAGAGCGTGGAAGTCAGTGAGTGCGCTAACAACACTGCAAGACAGGAAATAAATGTACGCACAGACACAACCACATCTAAAACCATTACACAACTATAGCTCTGGACAATGGATTGTATAAAGCATCCCCGCCCCAAGGAATAATACTGTCTCCCTGTTTCTTCTTTTCTTTCTTTCTTTCTTTCTTTCTTTCTTTCTTTCTTTCTTTCTTTCTTTCTTTCTTTCTTTCTTTTCTTTCTTCTTCTTCTTCTTCTTCTTCTTCTTCTTCTTCTTCTTCTTCTTCTTCTTCTTCTTCTTCTTCTTCTTCTTCTTCTTCTTCTATATCCGTTATCAGACATTGGCGATCCTGTTTTTATCAGCAGCCGCACGAAAAAGTGCTGCTGAGTTTTGTCCAAACCGGTCCCTGAGATTTTGAAGCCACGATGTTCTTTTTCTGCCTGGACCTCGTTTGCCTTCCATCTCTCCCTGGAGGATTAAGTGGAGCAGGCTGTATTTTTCTGGGTGTTGCATCACCTGTCCAAAATATTCTAATTTTCGTTTTTTAACTGTTTTGATAATTTCCCTTGGCTTTCCCAGGCGACTGATTACCTCCTCATTTCTGATCTTGTCAACCCAGCTTCTACGTAACAGCCACCTGTAAATTCACATTTCAAATGCTTCCAGTCTCTTCAGGTGGCCTTCTGTCAGAGACCAACTCTCTACTCCATAGAGCAGAATAGAAAAAATATAGCATCTGACAAGCCTGAGTTTCAATCTTCTTTTCTTTAGACTAGCCAAACCCAAGTCCGGCAGCCGGTCTTCGTATGTTTTAATCTCCAGGCCTTGGATCATCTTATTGCTCTTCTCTGAATTTTCTCCAAACTCTCAACATCTTTTTTGTGATATGGTGACCAAAATTGGCTGCAGTATTCCAGGTGTGGCCTCACCAGGGTTTTATAAAGTGGTATTAATACCTCGCATGATCTTGATTCTATGCCTCTGTTTATTCAAGTATACTTATGTACTTACAAGTATATAAACTCTTATTTTATTAATACTTATAGAATTCTCTTTATTATATATAGTAATAGTTATTGCTGGCTCGGGAATTCTGACAGTTGAAGCGCATGCACTAAAGCTTGAAAACCCTGAAAATATAGGTAGTTCTCAACTTACAACCACAATAGAGCTCAAAATTTCTGACAGTTGTTAAATAACAACAATGATGATGATGATGTTGGAAGGGACTTTGGAGGTCATCTAGTCAAACCCGCTGCTCAGGCAGGAAACCCTACACCATTTTGGACAAATGGCTGTTCAGTCTCTTCTTAAAAACCTCCAGTGTTGGAGCATTCACCGCTTCTGGAGGCAGGTGGTTCCACTGGTTAATTGTTCTAACTGTCAGGAAGTTTCTCCTTAGTTCTAGGTTGCTTCTCTCCTTGATGAGTTTCCATCTGTTGCTTCTTGTCCTGCCTTCAGGTGCTTTGGAGAATAGCTTGACTCCCTCTTCTTTGGGGCAGCCCCTGAGATACTGGAATGCTGCTATCATGTCCCCCCCTCGTCCTTCTCTTCATTAATATTAAACCCAGGATAAAAAAAAAGTTGAATAAATAAATAAACAGTACCTGCTCCGATGGTGGTAGAGCAGGTCAAAGCAGCCGATGAGGCAGACTCCTGCTCTATGAATTGTCTTTTCAGCACTTCGGCGGACTCCGAATGCAGCTGTAAAAATTCCTGAACGGCCAACGAAGCATCCACTTTCACGGGATCAATCATTCTCTGCAAAGTCAGAGTATCTTCCTTCCGTACTCGGGAACAAAGGTTCTCCATCTCTCGGATATTTGCTCGCAGCTGCTGTAATATTTGAAAAAAGGACTCCTCCGTTTTACTTCGGTTAGGCATCAATTGCAAATCAGGCTAGATACAAAAAAACACCCGCAGAATTCTATTTATTATATCTATAATAATAGTTACTGCTGACTGGAGAATTCTGGGAGTTGAAGTCCATGCATCTTACACTAGCCCAGGCGTAGGCAACCTTGGCTCTTTTATGACTCGTGGACTTCAACTCCCAGAATTCCTGAGCCAACATGGTGAACCATGGCCCTTTTATGACTTGAGACTTCAACTCCCAGAATTCCTGAGCCAGCATGGGGAACTATGGCCCCCTTCATGACTCGTGGACTTCAACTCCCAGAATTCCTGAGCCAGCCATGCTGAGGGGAAAGGGAGAGGTTTCCAAGCTGAGTCATGTTGGCTCAGGAATTCTGGGAGTTGAAGTCCACAAGTCATGAGGGGGCCATAGTTCCATGTTGGCTCAGGAATTCTGGGAGTTGAAGTCCACAAGTCATGAGGGGGCCATAGTTCCATGTTGGCTCAGGAATTCTGGGAGTTGAAGTCCACAAGTCATGAGGGGGCCATAGTTCCATGTTGGCTCAGGAATTCTGGGAGTTGAAGTCCATGAGTCATAAAAGGCCCAAGTTTGAAGACCCCTGATTTAAATATTTAAATATTTTTTCCTCACAGTCACGTGATCAAAATTCAGGCATTTGGGTAGGGGTAGGCAATCTTGGCTCTTTTATATGACTCGTGGGCTTCAACTCCCAGAATTCCTGAGCCAGCATGGTGAACCATGGGCCTTTTATGACTTGTGGACTTCAACTCCCAGAATTCCTCCGCCAGCATGGGGAATCATGGGCCTTTTATGACTCATGGACTTCAACTCCCAGAATTCCTGAGTTAGCATGGCTGGATTCAGGAATTCTGGGTATTGAAGTCTACCAGTAATAAAAGAGCCAAGGTTCCCTACTCCTGCACTAGCCAAAGTTGGGACACCCTGAAATACAGGTATTCCTCAACTTACGAACACAACTCAGCTCAAGTTGTTAAGCGGGTTTTGCCCCATTTTACGCCTTCCTTGCCACAGTCGTTAAGCGAATCACTGCAGTTAAGTTAGTAACCCGGTTGTTAAATGAATTTGGCTTCCTCCATCAACTTTGCTTGTCAGAAGGACGCAAAAGGGGACCACGTGACCCCGCGGGGACGCTGCAGCCGTCGTAAGTATGAACCAGTTGCAAAGTGTCTGAATTTTGACCACGTGACCGTGGAGGATGCTACGACCGTCGTGAAGTGTGAAAAACGGTTGTAAGTCACTTTTTTCAGTGCTGTGTAACGTCAGTCATCCAACAAATGGTTGTAAACCCAGGACGACTTATAGTGCTGGCTGGGGAATGCTGGGAGTCGAAGTCCATGGGTGTCTTAAAAGTGGCTAAAGTTTTGAATGTAATTAAGATACGTATAAGCTAAAAATCTATTGATAAACGTAATAATGATGTTTTTATTGAGTTGATATAATTAGAAATGTACTGGTTTGAATACGAGACAGTAAATGTTAAGGGGAAAAAGAGAAGAAATATCTGATGTTGTAACCTGAGATTTGCACTAAAGATTTTGTCATGGAAGTATTGATTAACACAGTCACCACGTTGCACTTTAAAATACTCAAATGTAAAATAGGAAAAAAAAGTGGCTAAAGTTGGAAAATCCTGAAATAGACTAAAGAGGGCCCGAAAGCATTGCTCTTAAGCCCAGATGGAGGAGCCCCACACTAGAGCAGTGTTCCCCAACCGTGGCAACTTTTAAGAAGCCTGGACTTTAATATTTCCCAGAATCCCCCCCAGACAGGCCAAACCTCTTAAAGTTGCTGAGGTTGCCCCAAGACTCAGGAAAGAGGTGGTTTATAGGTCTTTTAAAGAAATCCACGATGTAAAAAAGATGTTGAGTACAGAGAAGAGCAACAAAGATGATTAGGGGACTGGAGGCTAAAGCATATAAGGAACGGTTGATGGAATTGGAAATGTCTAGTTTAATGAAGAGAAGGATGGGGGGGAGGATAGGATAGCAGCCTTCCAGTATCTCAGGGGCTGCCCCAAAGAAGAGGGAGTCAAGCTATTCTCCAAAGCCCCTGAAGGCAGGACAAGAACCAAAATAGATGGAAACTCATCAAGGAGAGAAGCAACCTAGAACTAAGGAGAAACTTCCTAACTGTGGGGACAATTAACCAGTGGAACAACGTGCTGGCTGGGGAATTCTGGGAGTTGAAGTCCACCAGTCTTCAAGTGGCCCTGTTTGGAGAACCCTGGTCTAGCCTGCAGTTGTGCCTCTCATCCAAAAATCATCCAAGTGCAGCCTGACTTAGCTTTTTTTTTTTTTTTTGAGGACACCAGCCTGTTGAATTCACACAGAAGATGCCCATGGCAAAAAAAATAAATAAATAAATAAAAAGCAGAAAGATCACGTGAAGTGTTAATACCACTTTACAAGGCCTTGGTAAGGCCACACTTGGAATACTGAATCCAGTTTTGGTCACCACGATGTAAAAAAGATGCTGAGACTCTGGAAAGAGTAGAGAGAAGAGCAACAAAGATGATCAGGGGACTGGAGGCTAAAACATATAAGGAATGGTTGATGGAATTTGGGTATGTCTAGTTTAATGAAGAGAAGGACGAGGGGGGACAGGATAGCAGCCTTCCAGTATCTCAGGGGCTGCCCCAAAGAAGAGGGAGTCAAGCTATTCTCCAAAGCGCCTGAAGGCAGGACAAGAAGCAACGGATGGAAACTGACCAAGGAGAGAAGCAACCTAGAATTAAGGAGAAACTTCCTGACAGTTAGAACAATTAACCAGTGGAATAACCTGCCTCCAGAAGTTGTGAGTGCTCCATCACTGGAGGTTTTTAAGAGGAGACTAGACAGCCATTTGTCTGAAATGGCATAGGGTTTCCTGCCTGAGCAGGGGGGTGGACTAGATGACCTCCAAGGTCCCATCCAACTTTATTATTATTATTATTAAATCCACCCAACAGATAAAACGGGGAGACGTTATCGCAGGTGTGCTTTCCCCAGAAAAAGATTACCAAGGGGCTCGTTTGCCCAGCATTCTGTCTTCTCCAGTGGACGTCTATGGATGTCGTCCCCTTACCTGAACGGTACGGCCAGCATTGATATGTTCTTCATGCAGTTTGTCCCACAGTCTGCACCTCTGATACTGCAAACAACAGAGAGCAGAGAACATGGGGTGTCAAAAACACAGCATCTCAATTGGCACTGAGTCTAAACCATGCAAGGATTTTTATCATCCCTTGTGAAAAATGGGGATGCTCTTAAAGCAGGGGTAAGGCAACCTTGGCTCTTTTATGACCCACGGACTTCAACTCCCAGAATTCCTGAGCCAGCATGGCAGAACTATGGCCCCTTCATGGCTTGTGGACTTCAACTCCCAGAATTCCTGAGCCAGCATGGGGGAACTATGGCCCCTTCATGGCTTGTGGACTTCAACTTCCAGAATTCCTGAGACAGCATGGGGAACTATGCTCCCTTTATGACTCGTGGACTTCAACTCCCAGAATTCCTAAGCCAGCATGGGGAACTATGCTCCCTTTATGACTTGTGGACTTCAACTCCCAGAATTCCTAAGCCAGCATGGGGGAACTATGACCCCCTTCATGACTGGTGGACTTCAACTCCCAGAATTCCTGAGCCAGCATGGGGGAACAATGCCCCTTCATGACTGGTGGACTTCAACTCCCAGAATTCCTCAGCCAGCATGGCTCAGCTTGGAAACTTCTCCCTTTCCCCTCAGGAATTGGCTGGCTCAGGAATTCTGGGAGTTGAAGTCCACCAGTCATAAAAGAGCCGAGGTTGCCTACCCCGGCCTACACAGTAATAACCAAGAATATATAAAAACCATTAAAACAACCAATTTAAATTAATAGATTTTTTAAAAAAGGCAGGATATAAACAGGGAGCATGCTGTTAGCTGTCATACCACTGGCTAAGGCTCTGCTCTATTAAGCGGTCTCCAAACTAGTTGAAAAGCCATTATTTCAACGCTTGAACACATATGGAGATGCAGCCATTAGATGCAGCCATTTTCCTTCTTATGTTTTACTTTTAGAATTAGAATTAGATGATACTGGGGGGGGGGGAGGAGGAGGAATGTGCATGGGAGTTTAGCTAGACATAACAATGCTGAACCTAGTGTGAGAACCAAGGTTATTGAAATAAGAGATGATAAGAATTGGCAGTTGAAGAACTGGAGGGAAAGCCTGCATTTCAAACAAATTGGAGAATGGGATTTATGATTGTTAACTAGAGGAGGGAATTGTGCTTTGATATTATGTGCTCAGGGGAGGGGAATTCAGATTTTGGCTTGGCCTATGTAGGACGCTATGCTACTCAAATAAAGATTCTTTAAGGTAAACAATGCCTCAAAGTTCTGTTCGGAACCATGACACATTATTTAAGGAACCCCAACAGGGCTGGGCCCAGCCTCACCTGGAAGGAAGCGATGTTCCACAGGGCAGGGCCCCAATACAGGTAGTCCTTATCTTACAACCACAAATGGAGTCCCCAATTTCCATACCTAAACAAGCCATTCTACGTGAGTTTTGCCCCGTTTTACAACCTCTCTCTCCCCACGGTTGTTAAGTGAATTCCTGCCTCTGTCGTTAGTCACAAGCTTGTTAAGTGAATCTGGCTTCCCCGTTGACAGAAGGTTGTAAAAGGGTTAGAAGGCAGTACTTCAGCTGACTGCCGGCTCCCAGCAGTTTGGCAGTTCGAATCTCACCGGCTCAACATCGACTCGGCCTTCGCTCCTTCCGAGGTCGGTACAATGAGGACTCAGATTGTTGGGGGGCAAATAAGCTGAGAGGGCTGTAAAGCTCTGTGAAGAGGTATATTAGTCTGAGCGCTATTGCTTAGGATGGATAGATGGATGGAAGGAAGGAAGGAAGGAAGGAAGGAAGGAAGGAAGGAAGGAAGGAAGGAAGGAAGGAAGGAAGGAAGGAAGGAAGGAAGGAAGGAAGGAAGGAAGGAAGGAAATGAGAAGTCGTGGTGGTGCATAGGAGTTCAATCTTGATGAGGTTCAGGGTTGACTCGGCCTTCCTCAGCCTTCCGTCCTTCCGAGGTTGGTAAAATGAGGACCCAGATTGTTTGGGGCAACATGCTGATTCTGTGAACCACTTACTGTGATGCAGGATATAAGAAGCGGGATATAAGTGCTATTGCTGTTACCCTTCCTTCCTTCCTTTCTTCCTTCCTTCCTTCCTTCCTTCCTTCCTTCCTTCCTACCTTCCTTCCTGCCTGCCTGCCTTCCTTCCTGCCTTCCTTCCTTCCTTCCTTCCTTCCTTTTCCTTTCCTTCTTTGATTTGTTTATTTCCTCCCTCCCTTCCCAGTGGCTAGAATGCAGTATTGCAGGCTAACTCTGTCCACAGCCAGCAGTTCAATACTGACTGGCTCCATGTTGACTCCGCCTTTCATCCTTCCGAGGTTGGTAAAATGAGGAGTCAGATTATTTGGGGCAACATACTGATTCTGTGAACCACTTACTGTGATGTGGGATATAGGAAGCGGGATATAAGTGCTATTGCTGTTACCCTTCCTTCCTTCCTTCCTTCCTTCCTTCCTTCCTTCCTTCCTTCCTTCCTTCCTTTTCCTTTCCTTCTTTGATTTGTTTCCTTCCCCCCCCTCCCTTCCCAGTGGCTAGAATGCAGTATTGCAGGCTAACTCTGCCCACAGCCAGCAGTTCAATCCTGACTGGCCCCAGGTTTGACTCCGCCTTCCATCCTTCCGAGGTTGATAAAATGAGGAGTCAGATTGTTGGTGGGCAAATAGGCTGACTCTGTAAACTGCTCAGAGAGGGTTGTAAAGCTCTGTGAAGATGGATATTAGTCTGAGTGCTATTGCGAAGGAAGGAAGGAAGGAAGGAAGGAAGGAAGGAAGGAAGGAAGGAAGGAAGGAAGGAAGGAAGGAAGGAAGGAAGGAAGGAAGGAAGGAAGGATGACTGGAAGGAAGGAAGGAAGGATGAATGGAAGGAAGGAAGAAGGAAGGATGGATGGAAGGAAGGAAGGAAGGAAGGAAGGAAGGAAGGAAGGAAGGAAGAAGGAAGAAAGGAAGGATGGATGGATGGATGGAAGGAAGGAAGGAAGGAAGGAAGGAAGGAAGGAAGGAAGGAAGGAAGGAAGGAAGAAGGATGGATGGAAGGAAGGAAGGAAGGATGGAAGGAAGGAAGGAAGGAAGGAAGGAAGGAAGGAAGGAAGGAAGGAAGGAAGGAAGGAAGGAAAGATGAATGGAAAGAAGGAAGAAAGGAAATGAGAAGAAGGAAGGAAGCTGTGGTGGTGCACAGAAGTTCAATCTTGACGAAGTTCAACGTTAACTCAGCCTTCCGTCCTTCCAAGGTCGGTACAATGAGGACCCAAATTGTTGGGGGTGCAACAGGCTGACTCTGTCAACCCCTTAGAGCAGTGGTTGTCAACCTATTGGCTTTTGAAAGCCAATAGAAGAGACTCTCTTGAACAGAGTCTAATTCTATTGGCTTTCAAAAGCCAACAGGAATTGTCCAGGCTGTCTCTGCCCTGCTGAGCCCACCAAAAGTCCCATTCTGCAAACGGGGCTGCACCAGTTGAGTAGTCCTCGACTTACGACCGGATGGGTAGTCCTCGACTTAGGAGCGGTTGGGGGTCGCAGCATTAAAAAGGTTGAGAACCACTGCCTTAGAGAGGGCTGTACAAGCGCTGTGAAGCGGTATAGAAGCCTAAGTGCTATTATTATTGCTATTGCTATCGCATGACCCCGGGACGCTGCAACTGTCATAAATACAAGTCAGTGGCCAAGCATCTGAATTTTCATGACGCGATCCCGGGGATACTGCAATGGTCATGAGTGTGAAAACTGGTCATTATGTCACTTTTTCCAGTGTCACTGTCACTTCAAACGGTCACCAAACAAATGGCTGGGAGTCAAGGACCCCCCAGTACAAAACTGTTCCTCTTAGGTCCTGTCTGACAACATGCCCCAGTTTGCGGGACCCGCAACATGCATCTCCTGCCAGACCTTCTTAAGATTAATATATATATTTTTTTTTTAGAAAAAAGAAAAAAATAACCTTCTCAATATTTATCTGATGTTTTCTTAACCGCTCCAGATCTGTGGGAATGGCAACTTTAATAAACTTCTGGATGGCAGGCTCCAGGCGACGCAAATTAACTTTTTCTTCATCTTTAGACATGGTTGGTGGTTTAATCCAGCACGGGGTGGATCTTTTGTTACCTAGACACAATTTGAACGATGATTTAAAGATTAGCACAGTAGGAAATCATAGAGTCACAGAATTGGTAAGTACCTCAGAGATTATCTAGTCCAGGGGTCTTCAAACTTGGCCCTTTGATGACTTGTGGACTTCAACTCCCAGAATTCCTCAGCCAGGCACAGGGCCAAGTTTGAAGACCCCTTGATCTAGTCCAGGGGTAGGCAACCTTGGCTCTTTTATGACTCGTAGCTCAGGAATTCTGGGAGTTGAAGTCCACGAGTCATAAAACGGCCTAGGCCTAGTCCAGAGATAGGCAACCTTGGCTCTTTTATGACTCATGGACTTCAACTCCCAGAATTCCTGAGCCAGCCATGCTGAGGGGAAAGGGAGAGGTTTCCAAGCTGAGCCATGCTGGCGCAGGAATTCTGTGAGTTGAAGTCCACGAGTCATCAAGGGGGCTATGGTTCCACCATGCTTGCTGAGGAATTCTGGGAGTTGAAGTCCACGAGTCATAAAAGAGCCAAGGTTGCCTACCCCTGGTCTAGGAGGCTCACTGCTTAGAGCAGGACTTAGGACAGGGCTAGGCAACCTTGGCTCTTTTATGACTGGTGGACTTCAACTCCCAGAATTCCTGAGCCAGCCATGCTGAGGGGAAAGGGAAAGGTTTCCACGCTGAGCCAGGCTGGCCCAGGAATTCTGGGAGTTGAAGTCCACGAGTCTTAAAAGAGCCAAGGTTGCCTACCCCTGGTCTAGGCCATCTCACAGCGACAGACATTCCTGATGGTGAGAACAATAAGCCAATGGAACGACCTGCCTTCAGAAGTTGTGGATGCTCCATCGCTGGAGATGTTTAAGAAGAGACCGGACAGACATTTGTCTGGAATAGCATAGGGCTTCCTGCGGGAGCAGAGGGTTGGACTAGACGACCTCCAAGGTCCCTTTCCGGCACTGTAATTCTATTATTCTGTTCTGAGTCCTCCAGTGAAGTGAAACATGAAATGTTGTGAGGTATCTATTCCAGTAGTCCTCACCTGAAGGAAATTCCTCCTGACATCTATTACTGCCCCCATTTCAGCCCTTTGTTCTAGGTCTTGCCCTCCCAGGTAAGTACAGAACTAGCCCACCCTCTCCTCTCCTTGGCAACCATTTAGATATCCCCAAACTGCCAACATCTCTCCCCCCAAATGTCCCTTCTGCAGCTAACCCAGTGGTTCTTAACCTTTTGGAACGAATCACCCCCTTCAGCCAATGAGGAAGTTGTCATCGCCCCCCTCCCCCAACATAACCTCTCAATCACAACATAGGAAATAATTCTTCAATTTATGCAAACCCTTTTGTTTTTGTTTTCTTTAAAATTGTCATCAGGACATATCGATGCAAATAATTTATTTCCAGTCTTTTTCCCATATCTCAACTGTGTGAAAAATTTTGGTGCCACCCATCACTTTATTCCCAAACTTCGTGATACATGTATTTCATTATTATCTTATTTATTCAAGACACTTAAATGTAATGACCACTGAAAACAAAATTCAATGGCAAGAAAGTGAAATGCCCGAAAAGAAAAATAGTAACATTTAATGATTGAATTACAAGTGAAATTTAAGACGCAAAAAGAAATATAAAAAGGGTAGAGGCTGCTGCGCAACGCGCATGAAGATAAGCGATGCGCGTTCACATACGTACGGCATTCTGTACTGAAGCTAGCTGGAGGGAACATTTGAAAACACAATTCAATCCACTAAGAGCGAGCGATCTGATGTTTTTGTACGACAGATATGCAGCGATTCACTGTATGAAAAAATCTCAAAAGTGTCCCTAAAACTTCTCGCTCCATCGCCCCCTTTTTGTTCCTTTGCCCCCACGTCGCCCCTTTTTGTTCCATCGCCCCCCTGAAAAATGAAATCGCCCCCTGGGGGGCAATATCGCCCAGGTTAAGAACCACTGAGCTAACCTACCCAGGTCTTTTCCCTTTTCTTCAAAGGACCCGTTTCCAGGTCCTTCCCGCTCTTGAGGACCTTCGCTGACCTCCCTCCAGTTGGTTAGTGTCCTTTCTGCACTGCAGTGTCCGGCGTCCGGTGTTCCGAGTAAAACCTAGCCCGAAAAGAGCAGAACGGGAGAATTATTCCAAAGATCTGGACTCTACAATTTCTCTTCGTAGATCCTTAAATAACATTTAAAAGATCCACTGCATGGCAAGCTCGCTAGAACTGGCTCAGTCTCATCCCCAAATTTCATGACAAGATTTTGGACAACAAGAAAGAAACAACGGACAAGGATTATTCATAACTCAGGGTGGAACTGTGGGGTAGTTGGTGCTCTCTGAGCTTGTTTTGGTTCCTCGCAGAAGTTTCATTACCCAAACTAGATCATATCATTGAAAGGGGGGGGGGGAGGTCGAGGAGGACGAGGACAACAACTGTGGGGTCCTTGGTCCTCTCTGAGCTGGATGGTTTTCTTGCAGATGTTTCATGACCCAACAAGGTAACATCATCAGTGCTAGAAGGGAGGGGGGTTTGCAGAGATGATGGAGGAGGAGGAGGAGGAGGAGGAGGAGGAGGAGGAGGAGTAATGTGGGGTCCTTGGTGCTCTCTGAGCTGGGTGGTTTTCTTGCAGACGTTTCATGACCCAACTAGGTAATATCATCAGTGCTAGAAGGGAGGGGGATTTGCAGAGATGGAAGAGGAGGAGGAGGAGGAGGAGGAGTAATGTGGGGTCCTTGGTGCTCTCTGAGCTGGGTGGTTTTCTTGCAGACGTTTCATGACCCAACTAGGTAATATCATCAGTGCTAGAAGGGAGGGGGATTTGCAGAGATGGAAGAGGAGGAGGAGGAGGAGGAGGAGGAGGAGGAGGAGGAGGAGGAATGTGGGGTCCTTGATGCTCTCTGAGCTGGGTGGTTTTCTTGCAGACGTTTCATGACCCAACTAGGTAACATTATCCAGCCTAGAAAGGAATGGGGGGTGGGGGGAGGAGGAGGAGGACTGTGGGGTCCTTAGTGCTCTGAGCTGGGTTCTTTTCTTGCAGACATTTCATTACCCAAGTAGGAAACATCATCAGTGCTAGAAGGGAAGGGGGTTGGGGGAGAGGAGGAGGAGGACGAGGAGGACAACAACTGTGGGGTCCTTGGTGCTCTCTGAGCTGGGTGGTTCATCCAGGCTAGAAAGAAATGGGGTGGGGTGGGGGGGGAGGAGGAGGAGGAGGACAATAATTGTGAAGTCCTTGCTGCTGAGCTGGGCTGTTTTCTTGCAGACGTTTCATGACCCAACTAGGGAACATCATCAGTGACAGAAGGGAGGAGGAGGAGGAGGAGGAGGAGGAGGAGGAGGAGGAGGAGGAGGAGGAGGAGGAGGAGGAAGAATGTGGGGTCGTTGCTCTCTGATCTGGGTTGTTTTCTTGCAGACATTTTATGACCCAACTAGGTAACATTATCAGCACTAGTAGCAAGTGGGGTTTGTGAGAAGGAGGAGAAGGGGAGAGGAGGAAAACGAGGGAGAGGAGAAAGAGGAAGGGGAGGAGTATGGGGTCCTTGATACTCTCTGAGCTGGGTGGTTTTCATGACCCTACTAGGTAACATCATCAGTGCCAGAAAAGAAGGGGGGGGTTGAGTAGGGGAGGACTTTGGGCTCACCGATGCTCTCCGAGCTTGGCGGTTTTCTTGCAGACATTTCCTGACCCATCGAGAGAGGATCAGCGCTAGAAGGAAAATAGATTGGGGGGGAGGAGGAGGAGGAGGACTGTGGGGTCTTTGGGATCCTCTTGGCTATTTCCTTACAGACTTTCATGACCCCACTAGGTAACGCCATCAGTGCTGGGAGTGGGTGTTAGGGGGAGAGGAGAAGGAGGGAGCCGACTTTGGGCTGACTGATGCTCTCTGGGCTTAGTTGTTTTCTCCCAGATGTTTAGCAAAGCTACAGTATATTCAATGGACTCTCCGGCTGGGACTATTATTTTATGTTTTGCTCCATTTTTAATTGTGGTTTTTGGACAGTTGTATGTGATTGCCTGGGTGTGTGTTTGTTTTTTTTTTTAACCCTTTCTGTTTGTTGTGAGCTGCCCAGAATAAATAGTGAATGCATCCAATAAAGCAAAAATATCAAAACCCAGAAATCAAAGCGCTAAAGCGCCCACCGGGCAAGGGCTGCTGCAGCGCCCGGGCCTCTTTCTGCCTGCCGGGCTCCACCCTGGGATCTCCTGGTGGTCTCCCTTCCCAGCCCCGCTTCCCTTCCTGACCGGCCAAGGGGATCCGGCGCGGGGGGGGGCTCCCTGTCCCGCGGCACACCGGCCGCCTCCGCCTAGGAGGGGGGGACTACAAATCCTCCCCCCAACCCCTCCCCCTGGGTGAGGGTGATGGGAGTTGTAGTCCCACACCTCTAGGGTGGGCGAATCTCCCCTTCCCTCTCCGGACTCACCTCGCCTCCGCCTCCTCGTCCTTCCCCCGGCGGCCCCTCCGGCTGCGGCCCCGCTTCGCCCTCCCCCTCCCCAAATTGCCTCCAACCCGGAAGAAAGAGAGGAAATCAACAGGAAAAGGCGGCGGCCCCCTCCCCGAACCATAGAGATCCCCCAGAGCGTCGCTTCCACCAGCCGGAGGCAGAATTTCCGGTGCGCGTGAGCTGCTCCGCCCCTTAGCCTGAGCACGTGATACTCAGCTGGGAAGATGGAGACATAATAAAGGGATAGAGAATAAAGCTAGATAAAGGAGAGAGACATAATGAATGGAATGGAGAGATAGATGCAGAGATAGTTACAGAGATATAGATGGATGGATGGATGGACAAAGATAGATAATAAAGCTAAATATATTAGATAATGAATGAATGAAAGATACAGATAATTACAGAGATATGGATGGATGGATGGATGGATGGATGGATGGATGGATGGATGGATGGATGGATGGATGGATGGATGGATGGACGTAAAGAGATAGATAATAAAGCTAGATAAACGATATATTAGATAGATAATAGATGGATGAATTAATGGTAGATATAGATTGTTACAGAGATATGGATGGATGGACGGACAAAGAGATAGATAATAAAGCTAGATAAAGGATATATTAGATAATAGATGAATGAATGAAAGAAAAAGATACACAGAGTTAGGGATAGATGGACATAAAGGGATAGATAATAAAGCTAGATAAAGGATAGATAGATAATAGATGAATGAATGATAGACAGAGTTACAGAGATATGGATGGATGGACATAAAGGGATAGATAAAGCTAGATAAAGGATATATTAGATAATAGAATGAATGAATGGATAGATGCAGAGATATGGGGATAGTTACAGAGATATAGATAGATGGATAAAGATAGATAATAAAGCTAGATAAAGGATATATTAGATAATAGATAAATGATGAATGAAGAATGGAAAAAGATCAAAGATGCAGAAATACAGAGATAGTTACAGAGATAGATGGATGGACAAAGAGATAGATAATAAAGCTAGATAAAGGATATATTACATAGATAATGAATGAATGAATGATAAGAGTTACAGAGACATGGATGATTGGATGGACATAAAGGGATAGATAATAAAGCTGGATAAAGGATATATTAGAGGGAGGAAGGAAGGAATGATACAGAGATACAGGTACTTAAGGATATGGATGGATGGACATAAAGGGATAGATAATGAAGCTAGATAAAGGATATATGAGATAGATAATAGATGAATGAGAAAGAGAGAGTGCAAAGGCGATAAATGATAGCTTGATAGATAATATATTGCTTATAATCTCCAGAGACTTTCCTTGGCTAGAAAAGGTGTTGAACAGACCCTGCCTCCCCCCAATCCTGATCCAGCACCTTCACCTCTACCTGCCTCAGGAAAAGCCGGACGTCCTTTTCCTATTTAGTTCATTCTCCAAACAAGGAGAAACAGTCAGCAATGGAGAAACCCAGAAAGAATGGAGAACCAGAACAGGAGGAAGAACACACAAAGGTGCTTTTTAAAAAAAAAAAAAAAAAAGCAACTGGACTTTCTTGGTTCTTCCTTGAAGACGTTTTGCTCCTCATTCCAGGAAGCTTCTTCGCTTCTGAAGTTGTATAGTTGTATATTCTGAAGGCCCGGATGAGAAGCAAAACATTTACCAGGAGAAAAAACCAAGAAAGTCCAGTTGCCTTTTGGAAAAAGCGCCTGGGGGACGACCCTGGAGAATGGAGAATCTCCAGAGACAGAGGAAGAAAACTAACTGGGAAGAGCAAGGTGGAACAGTTAAGATGGCCGTGGCAGGGCAAGGGTGCAGGTGGACGCTCATGTGGTGGTGTTTCTCTACCTCAGCAACTTTAGGCTGGGTGGACTTCAACTGCCAGATGTCATGGTTCCGACAGAGGAAACTCTTCAAAAGAACTTCGAGGCATTGTTTACCTTAAAGGGTCTTTTATTCGAGTAGTATAATATCGGCACTTAATAATAATAATAAAGTTGGAAGGGACCTTGGAGGTCATCTAGTCCAACCCCCTGCTCAGGCAGGAAACCCTATACCATTTCAGACAAATGTCTGTCCAGTCTTTTCTCAAAAACTCCCAGTGTTGGAGCATTCACCACTTCTGGAGGCAGGTGGTTCCACTGGTTAATTGTTCTGTCAGGAAGTTTCTCCTTAGTTCCAAGTTGCTTCTTTCCTTGATTACCTAATCAAAGCCAAAAACTGAATTCCCTGGACACTTAGTATCAAAGCACAATTCCTTCCTCCAATATAGTCATAAATCACATTCCCCAATTAGCTTGAAGCGTGGGCTTCCTCTCCAGCTCTCCAGCCCGCCAATTCTTTATCAGCATTGATTTCAACAACTTTGATTCTCACTGTAGGTTCAGTGTTGTTATGTCTAGCTCAGTGATGGCGAACCTTTTAGAGACCAAGTGCCCAAAACCTGGCCCGCCCCCGCTCCACCCACCTGCACCTGCCCTGCTCCGCCCTCACCCCACCCACCCTCAGATCACCCAGGTGGCCCTGCAGATCATCCAGGTGGCCCTGCAGTGCCATGTTAGCCACGCCTTCTGCCCACACCCCGCAGCATCATCTGCTGCCCAGCTGCCATGTGCTTGGCTGTGCTGCTCTGCACAGCCGGGGGTGACTCTCCTCCGGGGGGGGGGGTGCTGGTGTGGAGGGGGCTGCAGGGAGAGGGGGGCTGGGATGACGGCGTGTGTGCGTGCCCACATAGAGGGTGTCAGAAGTTAAGTCTTCATCCTGGTTCATCCAAGACGGGGATAAATAAGCAACATGACAACTGCTTTGGGAAGAAGGTTACAGTTTATTGAAGAAGCAGAAAGATGGTCCTTGCAAGAAAGAGCAGAGGAGAGGAAAGAGGAGTTGAGCACATGGGCAGTAGGGTTTTATACCCCCTCTAGCCTTGTTTGGAATAGTTTCCTGTTCCTGTGGCATAAACCTTGAGGCTATTTCTGAGTGTTTTTCTAGGCCTTGATATCTGTGGTTTAATCCTATTATCATATCCTGCTTCCCAGGTGATGGGGCTATTGACTCCTAGAGTTTGGGTGGGGCATGCAGATTTTCTCTTTCTCGAGTGCTCTGGCTTCAACTTTCTGATGGTTTTACATCTGCATTTGTATGGGGCTCAAGTCTTGCTTGGGGCAGAGAGATGGATTTGGGGCCAGGTTTGGTTTCAAAAAAGGCCTTTTGAGGAAAAATATATTTTTCTGCCCTTTTAATATTTCCTTCTCTGGGCTAATTTCCCTCAAAGGCTAGGAGTGCTGCCTCTGGCGCTCGTGCCATAGGTTCGCCACCACTGGTCTAGCTAGACTCTCAATTCACATTCCCCCCCCCCCCCAGCATCATCTAACTCTAAAAGGGAAAGAAAAAAGATGGCTACATTTCCCTCTGTTGTCAATGTAAAAACATCCAACGTTAGCAGCGTTGACACCAGAATTCCCCAGCCAGCAATCCTGGGAGTTGCTATCCACACAGTTTAAACTTGTGGAGACTGAGCAACACTACACTCCAAGGCCAAATGGTGCAACGGCAGTACTAAAACCAGGGTTAGGGAGATGGTACAAACACCATTCCTTGGGCTTCACAGACGATAACATTATTACAGGTTGTCCTCGGCTTACGGCCACCACCGAGGCCAATGTTTCTGTCGCTAAGCAAGACGTTCGTTAAGTGAATTTGGCCCCATCTTGTGACCTGTCTTGTCACAGTTGCTAAGAGAATCACTGCAGTTGTTAAGTAACTCGGTTTTGTTGCTTAAGTGGATCCGGCTTCCCTTGTTGGCTTGGCTTGTCGGAAGGTCGCAAAAGGGGATCATGTCACACACACACACACACACACACACACACGACACCGCGATTGTCATAAATACAAGTAGTTGCCAAGCGGCTGAATTTTGATCATGTGACCAAAAGGGGAGGCTGCAAGCAACGGTCGTAAGTGTGAAAAGCCATTGTAAGTCACTTTTTTCTCTCATAACTTTCAACGGTCACTAAATGAACTGCTGTAAGCCAAGGACTATCTGTACTTCAGAGCTCTGCCTGGGTTGTTACTGAAGGCTTTCAAGGTGCCTCCAGGTGCATTCTGGTATTTGTTTTTGTTTTACTTCCACCTAGGACAGGGGTAGGCAACCTGGGCTCTTTTATGACTCGCAGACTTCAACTCCCAGAATTCTTGAGCCAGCCACGCTGAGAGGAAAGGGAGAGGTTTCCAAGCTGAGCCATGCTGGCTCAGGAATTCTGGAAGTTGAAGTCCACGAGTCATGAGGTGGCCATAGTTCCCCCATGCTGGCTCAGGAATTCTGGGAGTTGAAGTCCATGAGTCATGAAGGAGCCATAGTTCCCCCACGCTGGCTCAGGAATTCTGGGAGTTGAAGTCCACGAGTCATGAGGAGGGCCATAGTTTCCCCCATGCTGGCTCAGGAATTCTGGGAGTTGGAAGTCCACCAGTCATAAAAGAGCCAAGGTTGCCTACCCCTGACCTAGGACAATCAAGAGCATACAAGGGAGGGGGGTGCATTCCCCTTGGCTGCCTTCAAGATGTCGAATAAGCTAGCATCACCACTAATATGGAAATATGGGGGCTTATAGTCCCCAAAACCTGGACGATGCCAAACCCTAATTTGTTTGCAGAGGTAAAACTGTGGTGTGGTGTGTTTTCTCCCTTCTTTCCCCCCTTTACTGTATTGTAACAGAATAACAGAGCTGGAAGGGACCTTGGAGATCATCTAATCCAACCCCCTGCTCAGGCAGGAAACCCTATTCCATTTCAGACAAATGGCTGTCCAGTCTCTTCTTCAAATCCTCCAGTGTTGTGTCATTTTTGCCTTTTTATTTTTGCAATTTGAACTCATTTTTTAAAACGAGTATTTTTTTTCCAAACATAATACCTAAGATTTGCTTTTTTTAATTTGATTAAACTCACGCAAAAAATTGCACGACAAGGTAAAACGTTAGCAGTCCTGCCTTCTTAGAAATGAGGCCTTTGGGTTTATTAATATTTTTTAAAACCGAATCGTGAGAAATATGGAAGTTATAAGATTGTTTCTGGCTTTGGGGGGGTGTGTGGGCATTACGAGATTTAGAAGCGCAGGCTAAAAGTGAAAACGTTTGATATTTGCGTATACTCTCTCTCTCTCTTTTTCTTCCAAAGCTTCCAGTTGCATTAAAGATATCCTGATTGTTCCCATTTATCTACAGGTTTTTATTCTCGATCTATTTTACAGCAACCGCAGAATCGACTTATTCAATATCTTCTGGTCTGACAGGATGTGGTAACGGTATAATTGATTTCTTCTCTTTATCTCTTGACAGGGCTTTCCTCATGTCTGTAAAAAAAAAAAAAAACGGGAACAAAATACAAATTAGTAACACAACCTGCAATTTATAAAATCCAGGGCAGCTGCAACAGCTATCAACCCTCTGGAATGAGATTTTCCTCAAACATCCACACAATGGTTAAAGACCTGACCCCGGGGTAATCCCCAACTTACGACCAAATTGAGCTCAAAATTCCGGCTGCTAAGCAAAATTCGGGATACGTTTGCCCCACATTATGACTCTTGCCACAGTTAAGTGCAGTCCATTTAGTGACGTGGTTGTTCAGTGACTCTGCTTGTCAGAAGGTCACAAAAAGGGATCACCTGATCCTTGGGGTGCTGCCACCCGTCATAAATACGAGTCGGTTGCCAAGCGTCTGAATTTAGAGCACAGGGACACTGCCGTGGTCGTAAGGGTGAAAACCAGACCTAAGTCCGGTTTTTCAGTGCTGTTGTAACTTTGAACGGTCACTAAGCGAACCATTGTAAGTCGGGGACCACCTCTGTGTCTTACTACTTGTGGGTTCCATGAAGAATTATAGGAGTGGTGCTCAAAACTCAACATCTGGAGTAAAATTGGATATGGCATGATATTATTATCCATTTCCCGCCAATTCTGTGCTGGTCTGACAAGCTCATTTTTTTCCCCGTATCTGTTCTGCCCCTCAACTGCCATTTGATTTATCTTTCTGGAAATTTCAATTATAGATCAGTGTTTCTCAACCTTGACCATTTTAAGGCATGTGGACTTCAACTCCCAGAATTCCACAGCCAGCATTGCTGGCTGTGGAATTCTGGGAGTTGAAGTCCACATGCCTTAAAATGGTCAAGGTTGAGAAACACTGTTATAGATAAATGTATATATATGGAATTCTGTGCTAAGTTTAGACCCCTGGCTTTAAGCTATTTATCAAAATATAAAATGTAAGAGATATATAGTTCATCGTTTATTATAGTTTATTCTTGTACTTTTACATAATAAGTTCATTACTATCGTTTTTACTGTTAACCGTTTTGTTTATTAATACAGTTTATAGGTGACAGGTGAACAATTTGTTAAGTAGATTTCGTAGCTTAACAATTTGACCTTTCTTTGGCCTGTTTCGCAGCAGGTGGGAAACTAAAATTGTTATATTATGCCAATCAGCATTCAACGACGGAGGACGTTAGGTGTTTGTTTTAGAGGTTTTTTTTAAGACACTTCTTTGCTAATGTCTTTTTTGTTGTATTTTTTTTCTTTCGTGTTTTGTAATATTTTGGTGGTTTGTACTTTAATCTTTTTTGAATAAATTAAACCTTTTGAAAACAAAAAAAAAGAAATGTATAGCTTGGCAGGATTTTTTTCTGCATAAGAATTTTAAACAATACAGTAGAAATAAAGACATTTTTAAAAATTGGAATTGATGTCATTCCTCTGTAGGAGACGAACAGGCTGAGCTGGATGGCGGGGTTAAACGGGTCATCAGTTTGGAATCTTTGCGATCTCACAAAAGAATAACCACCAGCCCCCCCCCAAATCCCCCTTATCTAGCAGCAATTTTGTTTGTTGTCACTGTGAGTGTGGTGGGGGGGCAAGGAGGGAGGCTCAGCCAACCTCATTGTATACATGTTGTACTTTGATAATAAAGGTTCATTCATTCATTTAGCTTTGACTGTTAGTTAACCAGGTTCTTGTGTGTAAGTAGCAACAATAAACTCTCCGGTGCTTTGAAGTCAGCGAGTGTTCCTAGTTCTTTACACCCGACATCGTGTTTATCCCAAATACCCTTTAGCGCTGAAAATCCACACACTTACCATATGCATCTTCATCCGGTTCTCCACTGCTGGCTGAGTAGTACTCTAACACTGTTCTGTACACACTGTAGCCCAGTTGCTTGTACATGTTCACCGCAACCTGATTGGATACTCTCACAAAGAGATCCACAAAAAATCCACCCTTTCTTCACCGAGAAAGAAAAACAGAAGGTTAAGGAGACAGTCAGAGCAACATTAAGATTACACATTGTTATATGAAAAAAAGTACAGTGCTACGTAAATGTCAAACTGGATCTGCTTTTGCACAGATAAGAATTGTAGGTAGATTCCCTCGCTAGAAAACAATTGGATTAATGTTCTCTCTTTTTTTTTTCTTTTATCGGGGTGACTGAGTTGAGCTGAGCATTTGCTGGCTGGGTGCCCTTCCTGACGCCTATTCGGAGTTCACAGCAGATATTTCCTCGTTGGGCCCAGAGAGAAACATCTGTCGCTGCCTGAGATTGAATTCTCAACCTTCCGAGTGGGAGGCCAGCATCTTCGCCTCTAGGCCACTACGCTGCTCGCAATTAATGTTTTAATGAATGTTCTCCTATATTCTGGCTTAAAATACAAAAAAAAAAAAATACAAGGAAAAATTAAGAGCACTCAAGTTACAATGAGAAGTAATCTATGTCTGCACATTTCACATGAATATGTTTTTTTATTACAATTAGCTCTTATCATGAACGGTCATTTTTCTTATTGCTATAAAATCCACCCATAAATGCAAAGATTCACCAGCTCTTTTACACTTAAAAGCACTTTGGCCTACTGTATTATTTAAACTTGCTTTCTGCAACTATGTAATTGTTTAAATGATTGAAAACGATGCTCTATCGATCTATCTATCTGTCTATCTATCTATCTAGCTATCTATCTCTATCTATCTATCTATCTATCTATCTATCTATCTATCTATCTATCTATCTATCTATCTATCTATCTATCTATCTACCTACCTACCTATATTTCTATCTGTCTCTCTCTATTATCTCTCTCTCTCTCTAATCTCTATTATTTCTATCTATATCTATCTTTCGATCTCTCTCTCTAATCTATTTATTTATATCTGTACCTCTCTCTAATCTATCTATCTATCTATCTATCTATCTAATCTACCTACCTACCTAATTATATTTCTGTCTCTCTAATCTCTGTCTATCTATCTACCTACCTACCTACCTAATTATATTTGTCTCTCTAATCTGTCTATCTCTATCTATATCTGTATCTCTAATATCTCTGTCTAATCTAACTACCTATCTACCTACCTCTATCTACCTACCCATCTACTTACCTACCTAATTATATTTCTGTCTCTCTAATCTATCTGTCTCTGTCTGTCTATCTATCTATGTACCTACCAACCTACCTAATTATATGTCTCTCTAATCTGTCTATCTATCTATATCTGTATCTCTAATATCTGTCTAATCCAGTGGTTCTCAACCTTTCTAATGCCACCACCCCATAATACAGTTCCCCATGTTGTGGTGACCCCCAACCACTTCTACATCACCGGGTACCAGGGGCGTGGCCAAAGAAAAGGGGGAAAAAATGGCGGACAACCTTGTTTGGCGACCCCCGTGAAATGGTCGTTCGACCCCAAATGGGGTCCCGACCCACAGGTTGAGAACCACTGGTCTAATCTAACTACCTATCTACCTACCTCTATCTATCTATCTATCTATCTATCTATCTATCTATCTATCTATCTATCTATCTATCTATCTATCTATCTATTCTATTCTATTCTATTCTATTCTATTCTATTCTATTCTATCCTTATGCCATCATCTATTTTTAAGAATCCCACAGAACTCCCAAGCTGCAGCATTAAAAACAAAATACGACCGTCCTCCAGATTTTTGTGATCTCTTTCTGTCCGATTCCAAAGTAACCAGACCAGCTCCCTAAACTGAACGTTGGTAATGAGGATTTTGCTCCAGTCCACCCTTCCCTGAGGGCTCCGCCGGTATGTTCGCTCACAAAACCACCCCTACCTTTCGGAGATTTCCTCCAGCAGCTCCATCAGTTTAGCAGCCAGCCCCAACCGGCGGAACTCGGGGGCCACCGAGAGCGCGGTGACGTGGCCATGCCACTCTTCCCTGGCCACGGATCCTTCAGCTTTTCCCATGACTGCAAAGAAAAGATCATCTGACAGAAAAGCTGCGGCCGATCTTTAATTCGGAGCAGTTCTTTAGCAGTTTCTTATTCCAGCAGAGAGGGAAAAAAGACATTTCACTACAGATGCGCCCTAAGGAAACATGTCTCAAGTTCACAGCCAAAGTGCAAATGATACAGCTAGTCCTCAGTTAACAACAGTTTACTTAGGGATGGTTCAAAGTTACGACAGCACTGAAAAAAAGGGACTTACGACCGTTTTTCCCACCTATGACCTTTGCGGTCTCCACGATCGTGTGATCAAAATTCGGACACTTGGCAACTGGCTTGTACTTATGATGGTTGCAGCGTCCCAGGGTCATGTGACCCTCTCTCACAACCTTCTGGCAAGCAAAGTCAGTGGGGGAAGCCAGATTCACTTAACAACCATGTCACTCATTTAACTGCAGTGATTCCCTTAACAACGGTGGGAAGGTGATAAAAGGAGGCAAAATTTGCTTCAATTGTCTTACTTAGCAACGGAAATCTGGAGCTCAGCTGTGGTCATAAGTTAAGGACAACCTATATGTTATTGTTTGAAAATCTTCATTAAAATTGCAGTCCACGTCGTCAGTGGGATCTTTGTAACTGATCAAAAGCTTCAGTTATCGCCAGCCCATAGCTTAGTCCTCGACTTATGGTCCATTGCTTAGCAACCATGCAAAATTAGGATACCCCCCCCCCGCAAAAGGGGAATGTTGACCTGGATTTAAAATCCTAATGTCCACTTCCCCTTTTGTCTGCTTCGCAACCAACCTGGATTTACAGCATCTTGGGATCACGTGACCACAATTAATGACATTTTTTTCTTCCTGACACTGGCACTTGCAGGATCTGGCAAATACTTCCCCTTAATGACCACTGTGTTCACTTTACAATTGCCAGGTTCGCTTAACGACTACCCCCCAAAAAAGGTTGTAAAATCGGGCACAACCCAAATCATGGGCTCACTCCATTAGTCGTTGCTCAAAGACAGGGGTAGGCAACCTTGGCTCTTTTATGACTGGTGGACTTCAACTCCCAGAATTCCTGAGCCAGCAAGAGGGAACTATGGCCCCCTCATGACTCGTGGACTTCAACTCCCAGAATTCCTGAGCCAGCATGGGGGAACCATGTCCCCTTTATGACTTGTGGACTTCAACTCCCAGAATTCCTGAGCCAGTATGAGGGAAACTTTGGCCCCTTCATGACTCGTGGACTTCAACTCCCAGAATTCCTGAGCCAGCATGGGGGAACCATGTCACCTTCATAATTTGTGAACTTCAACTCCCAGAATCCCTGAGCCAGAATGGGGGAACTATGGCCCCCCTCATGACTCGTGGACTTCAACTCCCAGAATTCCTGAGCCAGCATGGGGGAACTATGGCCCCCTCATGACTGGTGGACTTCAACTCCCAGAATTCCTGAGCCAGCATGGCTCAGCTTGGAAACCTCTCCCTTTCCCCTCAGCATGGCCGGCTCATGAATTCTGGGAGTCCACCAGTCAGAAAAGAGCCAAGGTTGCCTACCCCTGGTCAAGGAATACCTGTATGTTCAGGTCTGAAGAGTCCAGACAGAAAAAAAGAAAGACACTCTAGTGTACTCACTGTAGCCCATCAGCTCTCCCCCGGGGGCTTCTGCCACAATGAAGTACTCTGGCCAGTGAGCCAAGTACTGCAAGTAAAATGGAATTCCATACTATGAAGGGTTTTACGTTAAGGAAAGTTCATCTCGACCAATGGGGCATTCAAGAAGAAACTATGCATCACCAAAAAACAAAACATGAACCACCTGCCTGCAGAAGCGGTGAATGCTCCAACACTGGAAGTTTTTAAAAAGAAACTGGACAGCCATTTGTCTGAAATGGTGTAGGGTTTCCTACCTGAGCAGGGGGTTGGACTAGATGACTTCCAAGGTAACTTCCATTATTATTATTATTATTATGGATCATCGCACAGTCAGCCAGATGTTCAGACTGGACTTGGCATTTTGTCTACCTATCGAGTCCTTACCCAGGACCTGGGATAGGCAGATGTGGATGTTTGATGGTATTACAGATATCGTCGCAGGATGGAAGCAGTTCCTAGTAAGGTATTATTATTATTAATAATAATAATAATTATTATTAATAATAATAATAATAATAATAATGAGAATCACTCCACAACTCCACTAGTTCTGCCTGTTAGCAACACCCTCATGATCAACCTATGAAAGAAGCCATCGCATTCCAGAATGTTAAAGAGGCAACTACAGATTAAGCTGCTATTGTTCCCATACTGGGTGTGCTTCTTCCATTATATTCTATTATATTCCCACGATCAAAATCCACAGAGAGAAACACCTGCAGGGTGTTGGGGAGTCACTGCAACTCCTGAATAATGTACGCAAAGATCCCAGCTAGGAACATTAATGTCTTCAATCCGAAGTTTTAAAAAGATACAGTCTCCGTCAGGGGATCCAAGTTGCTGTGGAAAACAAGAACAACAATATAAATTAGAAGGACCAGGGGGGACACGATAGCAGCATTCCAGTATTTGAGGGGCTGACCCAAAGAAGAGGGGGGGGCAAGCTATTCTCCGAAGCACCTGAAGGCAGGACAAGAAGCAACAGATGGAAACTGATCAAGGAGAGAAGCAACCTGGAATTAAGGAGAAACTTCCTAACAGTGAGGACAATTAACCAGTGGAACAACCTGCCTCCAGAAGCTGTGAGTGCTACAGCACTGGAAGTTTTTAAGAAGAGACTGGACAGCCATTTGTCCGAGATGGTATAGGGCAGGGGTAGGCAACCTTGGCTCTTTTATGACTCATGGACTTCAACTCCCATCATTCCTGAACCAGCCATGCTGACTCAGGAATGCTGGGAGTTGAAGTCCGTGAGTCATAAAAGAGCCAAGGTTGCCTACCCTTGGTATAGGGTTTCCTGCCTGAGCAGGGGGTTGGACTTGATGACCTCCAAGGTCCCTTCCAACTTTTTAGTAGTAGTAGTAGTAGTAGTAGTAGTAGTAGTAGTAGTAGTAGTAATAGTAGTAGTATACTCCCAGATTTCCTCAGCCAGGCACACATGGGCTACTCCTATGCCTGGTTTTTGTGTGCGTATATTGTGTATGTGCAAATACATAAATAAAAAAGGGAAATCTTCCGGATGATAAAATTCGCTCAAGGTTTTCAAGATGTAGCTGTGTGGCCACCTCTCATGAAGGGTTTAACTGGTCTCTGCACAATACAAAGGGTTGGACTAGATCAGTGGTTCTCAACCTTTTTAATGCCACGACCCCCAACTGGTCGTAAGTCGAGAACTACTCAAACGGTCATAAGTCGAGGACTACTCAACTGGTGCAGCACCGTTTGCAGAATGGGACTTTTGGCGGGCTCAGCAGGGCAGAGACAGCCTGGACAATTCCTATTGGCTTTTGAAAGCCAATAGAATTAGACTCTGTTCAAGAGTGTCTATTCTATTGGCTTTCAAAAGCCAAGAGAATAAAAGGGAGTAGCACAGCTAAGGAAAAGGGGGGGAAAAATGGCGGACTGCGTTGTTTGGCGACCCCCGTGAAATGGCCGTTCGACCTCAAATGGGGTCCCGACCCACAGGTGGAGAACCACTGGACTAGATGATCTCATGCTCCTTTCCAACTCCATCATTCTAGGATTGCCTCATAGCCAACGACAGGGAGGGTGTTTGGAAAAGCTGGGTTTTTTTTGGGGGGGGGGGTTTGTTAAAGCGAAAACAAGAAGGGCCACAGGTGCGATTTCCTTCTCCACCCTTCGGCCCATCCACACCCTCCTCAAAAGCTGACATGACTCTATGAGATTGTAGCTATTTAAGAAATTAAAATACACTGTGTTATATCCAAACTCCACTCCGGGAAACAGGACGAGTGAGTTGAAATAGAGTGGAAACTGTCGTTCACACTTCAAGAAATAAGCAATGTGAGCCATTCAAGGGAACACCGCCCACTTGTCACAAGCAAGAGTCGGTGGATAGGGGGAAAGCATATAACTTTAATCAATAAATAAGGAAAAAATAAAGCAGGCCCTTCTTTAATTCTAGAAAGCTCCTCATAGAAACATAGTAACCTGATGGCAGAAAAACGCCTAGTTTTCCACGGAAACTCCCCTTGGAGTTTGTTGGGTTTTCTTTTTTATAATTATTATTTTTATACTTTATGTATGTATAGTATATATTTATGTTTATAAATATAATGGTAAATGTACTGTAATATATATACATAGATATATAGATATAGGTAGGTAGGTAGGTAGATGGATGGATAGATAGATAGATAGATAGATAGATAGATAGATAGATAGATAGATAGATAGAGATAGAGAGATATAAATATATTTGTAAAAAAGACATACTGATCTCCGGGACAGAGAATTTTATTATGCATAATAAAATTATTATGCATAATAAAATTATCTACAAATAAATATACCTGGGACTCAGATTTTTACAGTATATATATAGGTCTTTGGTTATTCGGGTTTTCTCCCGCGTCAAATTGGAAGTGTCTTGGCAACATTTCGACAAAGTCTCATTCGTCATCTTCAGGCTGGTGTTTTCGGCTTCCTGCTTCTAGATTCGGCATCAGCAGCCGAATCCTTCTAAGTCACCTGCTCAGCCGGGGAGTTGCTGGAGAGGTGACCACCAGGTGATGCCAGACTGGGCCAGACTGGGATGGGGAGCTGGGCTGGGAAGCGGGGAAACACCAAAGAAGCAGCCAGGGAAGGCTCGAGGGCTCCATACGCAGGAATAAGGAAAGAGAAAGGGGGGGAAGAAAGGGGCCCTTGAGGTCATTTAGTCCACCCCCCCCCGCTGAGCGCAGGACCCGCTTTGCGGCCCCCCCCCCCGCCTTCCAACCCCTCCTCCGTGGGCTCTGCTCTTTCCATAGATCCCCCCTCCCCAGGCCCGGCCCCCTCCCTTCTCCCAGTTCCGCAGCAAGGGGGGGTCCTCGAGCTCATGGAGACCACCCCTCGCCCGGTGCAGGGCCCGGGGCCTCACATGTTGTTGAAGCGGAAGAGGTCGTTGCAAGTGAACGCCCGCAGAGAAGTCATGCCTGTCTCCAGGGCAGCCGACCCGGAAGCCGCCGCTCCGTGACCCCCGAGCGTTTCCGCTCCGTCGCCCGGCAACGGAGCCGCCGCAGCCACGCCCCTCCGAGCCGAGGAGAGGCGAGCCGATTCCAGAGACGGCGAAGCCCCGCCCACTCGGGCGTAAGAGGCGCGCCAATCCCGGAATCTCCGAAGCCCCGCCCATACGAACGTAGAGAGAAGTAGTAGAGGCGCGCTGATTCCGTACAGCAGCCGCTTCCGGGTTCGCGTTATCTAAATGGGCCCTGGAGATTGTCCCTTCTCCAATCTCCTTCATCGTTACTACCTCGCAGGGCTGTTGTGTGGGAAGGAGGAGGGGAAGATGGGCTATAAAACGGAATGCAACCACCTCCTCTCTAATCATTTGGGGGTCTGATTAGAACCCTTACAGCTGTGTTCCTCTTACACTGCACTTATATGGAGAAATGCCAATTCAATTTTGCATGGTGCACTCGTGATGTCACACACAAAATTACACACACACACACTAATTCCAAAGACGTCATTCCTGTTATGTGCTCCTGGCTACTTTCCTTCGTGACCAGAGGCAAGCTCGCCTGACCAATAACCAGCCAAGACACAGTGAAGGCCTTTTGTTTCATTTATTGCAATAAGCGGGGAGAGAAGCTCAAAGCTTAGTTCTCTCCCCAAAGTTTTAATCCAAAATATCTCCTTCTTTTATTCATCCCTCTCACCGGCCGCTACAGCCCTCCTCTTTCCCCATTGGCTGAGGTAGTATGAGGTTACACTCTTTCCGTCCGCCTATACACATTTCCTGATAACATACTAAATCATATTCACATATACAATAAGAATAAGAAAAATTAGACATGGAAATGGTTATTTTAAACTCAGATATATTTATGTCCCTATTTTAAACAATAAGCTCTTTTCCTGCTTTTCAATTCAATGTGCCTCTCTTCTTATCTTATTCAGCTTATTTTCCTTATTCTCCATTCAACCTTCCTGGCTAGCCATTTCCTTTATATTTTTATAGCTTCTCTTCTTCCTTTCTCAGACCCAACTATTTTTGCCTTATCTTACTTCCTTAATCTCTTCCTGACTCTCACCATCTGTATTTTTTTTCTATTAGTTTCCATTGTTTTGTATTTTTAACTGACTGAAGATTTATCATATTAATGTATATTTATCATTCCCACAACGCATAAAAATATATGCATCCATCTGAATACCTTTAAAACACAATCCCGAGTCTTTAAATGACCATGATCATGTTAGAATTTCTACTTAAAACATTTGATTGCAACTGTAGTTTTCAGCAACATCCAAATAAAATTCCAGGAATCCGTATCTCATCGTAACAGCTTCGTTCATGTAATGCTTTATTTTCTTATATCCACACAGGGTATATTCAGAGTGGCACAGAGGTTGTGGGAAAAATATCTGTAAAACCCCAAAGCCTTAAAAACATTCTATTTCATGAACCAAATTTTGAATGGAATTTGTTGATGGGAGAGAATTGATCCGTTTGCCACTGCAGAACAACATCTTTGCTCTCTCTCAAATTCTCCTTGTAGGATTAATAATAATAATAATGATGATGATGATGATGAAGATGCACTGAAATTAGTATATCAGGAAGGCTTACTAACTACTGGAGAGACCAAACTGGCCTACAAGAAAGACCAAATGAAGAACAGAATAGAGGCATGGCAAGACAAAGCACTACATGGCCAATAAATGAAAAAAATAGCTGGGAAAGCAGATAATAATAAAACCTGGCAATGGCTAAGAGAAGGAAAATTGAAGAAAGAGACTGAGGGACTAATTCTGGCTGCACAAGACCAAGCCTTAAGGACAAATGCATACAAAATCAAAATTGAGAAGACAGCAAAAGACAGTAAGTGCCGCCTATGCAAAGAAGCTGAAGAAACAGTGGACCACTTGGTAAGCTGTTGCAAGAAGATTGCACAGACTGATTACAAGCAGCGGCATGACAAAGTAGCAACAATGGTGCATTGGAAGATCTGCAAAAAATATCATTTGCCTGTAAGCAAAAACTGGTGGGATCATAAAATAGAGAAAGTCATAAAAAATGATAAAATTAAACTGCTCTGGGACTTCAGAATTCTAACAGACAAGCACTTGCAACATAACACCCCAGACTTAACAACTGTCGATAAGAAAGACAAAAAAGTCTGGATAGTGGACGTGGCAGTGCCTGGAGATAGCAGAATAGAAGAGAAAGAACTGGAGAAGATAACAAAATACAAAGACCTACAAATAGAAATAGAAAGACTGTGGCAAAAGCAAGCAAGGGTAGTACCAATAGTCATAGGCTCCTTGGGTGCAATCCCAGAACAACTGGAGTACCACTTGAACACCATTGGCATTGACAAATTCGCTATTAGTCAATTGCAAAAGGCGGCCTTATTAGGAACTGCTTCCATCCTGCGACGATATCTGTAATACCATCAAACATCCACATCTGCCTATCCCAGGTCCTGGGTAAGGACTCGATAGGTAGACAAAATGCCAAATCCAGTCTGAACATCTGGCTGACTGTGCGATGATCCATAATAATAATAAAATTGGAAAGGATCTTGGAGGTTATCTAGTCCAACCCCTTGCTCAGCAGGAAACCCTAGACCATTTCGGACAAATGGCTGTCCGGTCTCTTCTTAAAAACTTCCAGTGTTGGAGCATTCACCGCTTCTGGAGGCAGGTAGTTCCACTGGTTAATTGTTCTGTCAGGAAGTTTCTCCTTAGTTCTAGGTTGCTTCTTTCCTTCATTGTCTAGTTTTGAATAAACAATCACCAGCCAAAACTTTCAAGAGAAAAAAATGTTTATTTGTACTACTTTGCTAAGAGGGCGTACATGTACACGCAGGTACAGTGGGCACACCTTAAATTATCACTATAATTTCTTTATATTCACTATCGCTGTCACAAAATTTACCTCCCACCTTTCCCTCATTGGCTAAGTACTCAGGTCGTCACAACCTATCTGAAGCTCCTAAAGTGAATATATTATTCCCCGCTTTTAATTATATCTCCCATTCCTCTAATTCCATCGCCCCCTGCTCTTATTTACAAATGATCTTTTATGGCTACTGGTTCCTAGGGCTTCTCTCTGGAGCAGAGGTCTTTAAACGTGACCCTTCTATGATTTGTGGACTTCAACTCCCAGAATTCCTCAGCCAGAATGCTTTAAGACAGGGGTCTTCAAACTTGGCCCTTTTGTGACTTGTGGACTTCAACTCCCAGAATTCATCAGCCAGCATGCCTGGTTGAGGAATTCTGGGAATTGAAGTCCACAAAGTCATAAAAGGGCCAAGTTTGAAGACCCCTGCTCTGGAGTAACTATCACATCAGCAAATTCTGATTAAGGCCAGTGTGTTAGCATAGCCAGGCCTCTGATCCCAGCTCCTACACATCGTTTCCAAACTTCAGCCAAGCTCATGAGATTAGAAATATATTCAATATATTTTCTTCTTACAGTTTCTGCAAAAACAATAGGCTCTTTTTCCCCCACCTCCTCCACCATGAACTCTTTTCAGAACAACTTTATTCAACTCGATGCCGCTCAGATCCACACGGCTTCGTAGCCTGAAGAAGCAAGCTGACTTACAGCGGCTTCATTTTTTTGGAGGTGCATTCTGGACGGTAGTGAGAAATCATCTGAACCAGGATCGCGCAGTTGATGGACAGGAACCCCAAGCCCCCCAACCAGAGCAGCAGAAAGGTATTCTGCCCTTGAAACTCAAGGAAATAAGCTGGGAGCAGCCAGAGACCCTGCCCCAGGAGCCACAGGCCCAGCAACAGGGCCCCCTGTGCCCGGGACATCTGCAGAAAAGGCAGGACCAGGGGCAGAAGGCAGAGGTACCACAAGAAATACTGAGAGGTGCAGACTTTGTTAAAGCTGACGAAAACCGCCGTGTGCAAGAAGCAGCAGAAGGCCAGGTCTCGGTAGTAGACGAAGGAGATGGCGAGAAGCAGAAGCAACTGGGGCAAGAAGGCAGCCAGCCCCAGGGCCAAACTCCAGCGGCTTTCGGCCGTCAAATACAGTAGGTAGAAGTAAGGTGAGAAATTGTGGCGGGTGTCTCTCCGGACCAAGTGGTAGAGGTAGGTGTGCTGCAGGAATTCCCAGCCGTAGTAGGCATAGAAGGAGAGAGCCAGGGTGGCAAAGGTGCCCCCGGAGACCGTGGCAAAAAGCAGGACCTCCCGCGTGAACCAGCTCGAAGACAGCCCAAGGCGAGCTGCCTTCCCCTTTGGTTTGTCCCGTTCTGCTCCGGCGTGGCTTTGCAAATAGAGAACAAAGGGCAGCGCGTAGGTCACGGGGTAGATCTTCATATGGACGGCGAGGCCGTAAAGCACAGCCGCCTTCACTAGGTGCCTCCTGGCCAGGTAATAGAGGGTACCCAGGACCAAGCTGGCCACAAGAGACTCGGCATTGCCTCGGCTGGACACGGTCATGGGAAGCGGGTTGAACAGCCAGAAGGCACAGCACCCGCAAGCGGTCCGTCTGTCCAGTCCTCGGAGGAGCAAGATCTGGTAGATCAGGAAAGCAGCCACCAGGTCCCCGGTCACAAAAAGGATCTTGCCAAATAAGTCGCTGACATAAATGTTGGCGGTTAACATCCAGGCCAGGAGCGGCGTGTAGCGGTAGGTGGCCCGCTGGTAAGGGGACTTTCCTTCTGTGACGTATCTGGCAGCGTCGGTGAAGACCTGGTAATCAATGTCGGTGTATTTCACCAGCATGGTTCGGTCCTGATAGATCCCGTAAAAGGTCAGGCCCAGCCTGATTAGCAAAGCGCTGCTGAATAAAACATTTCTCTGGAGGATCCCTTCCAGAATCCGCTGCCCTGTACTCAGAGGGGGATCTGGACACGGCTCTCCCAGACTGGGATCACGTTGAGAAGCAGATCCAGGGACCAGTCCAGACTGAAGGTCTTCTGTCATCATGGCTGCCCAAGGGGTCAGAGGTCAAGCTTAAAGGCTCTCCTCCATGTTCTTCAGAATTCCCAATTTAGCAGGCATTCCTGCTTAAAAAAAAACATAGCCACAGTAAAAAAAAAAAAGAGAGATGGAATTTTAAAATTGGATAGCCAGGCCACCGCCTTGCTTACTCATATGCTAACCCATATTAGTTTATATTTAAATACATATAAAATATAAACCCAGCGAAGAGCAGCAGAGATGATTGGGGGACTGGTGGGTAAGCCATACGAAGAAGGAAAGTTGCAGGAATTGGGTATGTTTAATTTAATGAAAAGAAGGACTAAGGGAAACGTGATAGCAGTCTTTGAATACTTGAGGGGCTGCCACAAAGAAAAGGGCGTCAATCAATCCATCAGAGCTTGAAGGGACCTTGGAGGGTTTCTAACCCAAGCAGAAGACCCTATACCAGGGGTAGGCAACCTCGGCTCTTTTATGACTCATGGACTTCAACTCCCAGAATTCCTGAGTCAGCATGGGGGAACTATGGCCCCTTCATGACTGGCGGACTTCAACTCCCAGAATTCCTCAGCTAGCATGGGGGAACTATGGCCCCCTCATGACTGGCGGACTTCAACTCCCAGAATTCCTCAGCCAGCATGGGGGAACTATGGCCCCCTCATGACTGGCGGACTTCAACTCCCAGAATTCCTCAGCCAGCATGGGGGAACTATGGCCCCCTCATGACTGGCGGACTTCAACTCCCAGAATTCCTGAGTCAGCATGGGGGAACTATGGCCCCCTCATGACTGGCGGACTTCAACTCCCAGAATTCCTCAGCCAGCATGGGGGAACTATGGCCCCTTCATGACTGGCGGACTTCAACTCCCAGAATTCCTCAGCCAGCATGGGGGAATTATGGCCCCTTCATGACTGGTGGACTTCAACTCCCAGAATTCCTCAGCCAGCATGGGGGAACTATGGCCCCTTCATGACTGGTGGACTTCAACTCCCAGAATTCCTGAGCCAGCCTGGCTCAGCTTGGAAATCTCTCCCTTTCCCCTCAGCGGGGCTGGCTCAGGAATTCTGGGAGTTGAAGTCCGCCAGTCATGAAAGAGCTGAGGTTGCCTACCCCTGCCCTATACCATTTCAAACAAATGGCTGTCCAGTCTTTTCTTTAAAACCTCCAGTGTTGGAGCACCCATAACTTCTGGTGGCAAGCTGTTCCACTGGTTAATTGTCCTCACTGTTAGGAAGTTTCTCCTTAGTTCCAGGTTGCTTCTCTCCCTGTTCAGTTTCCATCTGTTGCTTCTTGTCCTGCCCTCAGGAGCTCTGGAAAATAAGTTGACCCCCTCCTCTTTGGGGCAGTCCCTCAAATACGGGAAAACTCCTACCAGTATTATGTCAAGCTCTTCTCCAAAGCCCCTGAAGGCAGGACAAGAAGCAACGGAGGGAAACTCATCAAGGAGAGAAGCAACCTAGAACTAAGGAGAAACTTCCTGACAGTCGGAACCATTAGCCCGTGGAACCACCTGCCTCCAGAAGCGGTGAATGCTCCAACACTGGAAGTTTTTAAGAAGAGACCGGTCAGCCATTTGTCCAAAATGGTATAGGGTTTCCTGCCTGAGAAAGGGGTTGGACTAGATGATCTCCAAGGTCCCTTCCAACTCTGTTATTCTGTTACATTTATTCGTTAAATTTATTTGCCCCCCATCCTACTGTGGGGCTGCTCTCGGAGCAGTTTATAACAGTAAAATGAAAAACAAAACAGTAAAACAGGAATTCTGGGAGTTGAAGTCCACTGGTCTTAAAGTTGCCAAGTTGGATACTCTTGCAAAATAATACGGGATTCTTCATCACAGGAAGCGTTCAAGAAGAGACTGGACTGCCATCTGTCAGAAATGCTGTAGGTAGGGTCTCCTGCTTGGGTGTGGGGGGGTTGGACTAGATGACCTCCAAGGTCCCTTCCAACTCAGTTATTCTGTTCTTTTAGTTTAATTTTTCCTCAGTTCCTTAGCAGCTGCCTAAAGAGAGCTTGTTTTTCCTACAACCAGACCCAGAGACCATTACCTCCCCAAAGATCAAGTTCCTCCACCGATGAAGGAACAAGTAAAGTTTTGTCATAACTTAAATTGCTACAAGACCAGAATTAAAAAGTTGTTAAATGTGTAAATTGCAGAAAATGAACTGCGTGCTTCTCTCCCCCCCTTTTTTTTGTTTTCATGACTTTTGCTAACGGAATGGCGTTGCTGGCAGGCACTTAAAAATTTTATATACTTTCTATCTTCAACTGCACGCTGCACACATGGAAAGAACAACCCCAGCTAACCCCATTAAACTGCTCTTTGTCGTGCAACATTCATTGGAATAATTATCGACTGTAATTAAAAAGGCAACAATTAACTCTGGAAAGGCGTTTATATCCCGTCTGCTACAGGCCAAGGGTTTCTATTTCAAGGGTAACTTTGAAATAAAATGTAAAGGCATTTAAGAGCCCTTTTGCTACATTCAACCTCCAAAGCCAAAATAAACTACAGCGCCAAGGAGAAATGATAGCGCTGGCAGTCTTGCATGAATCAATTTCTCCTTTTGCTGACACCAACACAGTTTGCAAAAGAAGTAAACACACATAAGAACAGCGCCAGGATAAAAAAGCAGGAAAAAAAGCTGTATGAACTCAGCTTAAGACAAATGAGAGAACTATTCTCAATGTTTACTATGGAGCAGTGTGGCCCATAGTATCTTCCTGGGCTCCAAGATCACCGCAGATGGGGATTGCAGCCAAGAAATCAAAAGACGCTTGCTCCTGGGGAGGAAAGCCATGGCAAATCTAGACAGCATTCTAAAAAGCAGAGACATCACCCTGCCAACAAAAGTGCGTATAGTCAAGGCCATGGTTTTCCCAGTTGCAATGTATGGCTGTGAAAGTTGGACCATAAGAAAGGCCGAGCGTCAAAGAATGGAGGCCTTTGAGCTCTGGCGCTGGAGAAGACTCCTGCGAGTCCCCTGGACTGCAAGGCGATCAAACCGGTCAGACCTAGAGGAGATCAACCACGACTGCTCTTTAGAAGGCCAGATCCTGAAGTGGAAACTCAAATACTTTGGCCACCTAATGAGAAGGAAGGACTCCCTGGAGAAGGGCCTGATGCTGGGAAAGATGGAGGGCAAGAGAAGAGGATGACAGAGAAGGAGGTGGCTGGATGGAGTCCCTGAAGCAGGAGGCATGAGCTTCAATGGACTTCAGAAGATGGCAGAGGACAGGAAGGCCTGGAGGGACGTTGTCCATGGGGTTGCGATGGGTCGGACACGACTTCACAACTAACAACAACAACCCAACCTTGGAACTATAAGTCTTCCAGACTGTATGGATGTACTGTATATAAAGGCAAAGGCTGGTCCTAAGCCACTTTTTAGTACCAATGTAACCTCGAACCGTCACTAAATGGATGGCTCTAAGCTGAGGACTCCCTGTATAGTTTTCCGGGGAGGGGGGTGGAGTGGGCTACACAGTGATATAAGAAGGAAGAGAAATTTTCTCTTTCTGGACTCCAAGAGGAGAAGAAAGAACAGAGGAGGGAGGAGGGGGAGGAGGAAGAGGAGGAGGAGGACTGTGGGGTCCTTGGTGCTCTCTGAGCTTGATGGTTTCCTTGCAGACGTTTCATGACCCAACTAGGTAACATCATCAGTGGTAGAAGGAATGGGGTTTTTAGAGAGGAGGAGGAGGAGGAGGAGGAGGAGGAGGAGGAGGAGGAGGAAAGGACTGTGGGGACCTGGGTGCTCTCTGAGCTGGGTGGTTTTCTTGTAGACGTTTCATTACCCAACTAGGGAACAGCATCAGTACTAGAAGGGAGGGGGGCTTGTGGAGAGGAGGAGGAGGAGGAGGAGAAGAAGGGCTGTGGGGTCCTAGGTACTTTCTGAGCTTGACGTTTCCTTGCAGATGTTTCATGACCCAACTAGGGAACATGAGGAGGAGGTAGTAATGGAAGAAGAAAAGATGAAGCTGAGGAAGGAAGAGGAGAGGAGGAGGGGGAGGGGGAATGAAGGAGAGGAGGAGAAGGAGAAGAAAAAAAGGGGAAGGAGAAGAAGAGGAGGAGGAAGAGATGCAGAAAGAAAAGGGGAGGGGAAAGGAAAGAAGAAGGAAGTGGTGGTTGTAGTAGGCAAGGAAGAACATGCATGCTCAAGAAGGAGAACGAAGGAGAGCAAGACGGAGGAGGAGAAGGAAAGAAGAAGAAAAAAGGTGAAGGAGGAGAAGGAAGTCGTTGTGGTGGTGGTGGTAGAAGATGAAGAACAGGGGCCTGCCCTAGAATGAGAAGGAAGAGATGAAACAGAAGAACCAAAGAGGAAGAGAGGAAGACGGAAGAGAAGGAGAAGGAAAAAGGGAAAGGAGGAGGAGAGGAGAGGAAGAGGAAGAAAAGGCACATTTCCCCTTCTTTGATGGAGGAGGAAGAGGAAGAACAGCCCCGGCAGACTCTTTCTTGTCTGAAATGGTATAGGGTCTCTCTTGCTTGACCAGGGGGTGGACTAGAAGACCTCCAAAGTCCCTTCCAGCTCTATTCTGATTCCTGCTCTTCCTGGGGCTCGGGGTCCCCCGATTGGGGCTCCGCTGGGTCCCCCCGCTTAGCCCAGGCGCCCCTCCGGCTGCAAAGGCCTCCAGGCGTCCACTGGGGGCGCCCAAGAGCAGCGGGGGGGGTTCTACTCACGCGGTCTCCGGCGGGAGAAGCAGCGCGGACCGGACTCCTCTCTCGGGGCGCCCGGTGAGAGACGTTCCAGTCCCGGCCAGCAGGGGTCGCACCGCCGGCGGAACCTTTCTGCCCGCTCCGCGTGCCGGGGGGGAGCGCTTCCGTCGGCGTAAGGGTCCCCCATAGCGCTTCCGGTAGAACCAACCGGGTCCTCCTCTCCGCCGCGGGCCACTCTGCCAGACCGGAGCCGGGATGCGGCTGCTGCGGGGCGGGCTGGGCTTCCTGCTGCGCCCGGGGATCCGTCGCGGGCCTGGACAGCCTCTCTACCAGCAAGGCCAGAGCCCCTCGCCGCGCACCCGCGAGTACTTCTACTACGTCGACCACCAGGGACAGGTAGGGGCGGGGGCGGGGTGGACAATGGGGGGAGAGGTCATCGGGTCAACCGGATCCCTCCTGCAACTGGAAAAGGTCATTTCCGGCTTGGGGGGGGGGACAAAGGCTGGAAAGGGACCCCTAAGTCAATGGGGAAGTTTGTATTACAGGTAGTCCTCGACTTACGACCACAGTTGAGCTCCAAATTTCTATTGCTCAGCGACACACACAATTGTGAAGTGGATTTTGCCCCATTTTACCACCTTTCTCACCACGGTTGTTCAGCGGATCAGACGGTTGTTAAGTGAATTTTTGGCTAACCCATTGACTTTGCTTGTCAGCGGGTTGCAAAAGGGGATCCCATGACCCCGGGGCACGCCAACCATCACGAGCTTCCTGACAATTAGAACAATTACACATACACACACCCCGGCCAGCCAAGGCGATGCTGGTAAGATGTTTCTGAGAGACTCTTTAGGTGTTAAACTGGTCACCTCCCATTCTCAAGCCAAACAGCCTTGAAGCTCCCAGTACAAGCCGGTTTGGTGAGAGCTGGTCTTCTTCCGTTGTCAGTTCCCCCTCCCCATTCCCCCCCATTTGATACACAGGTGTGGATTGCCCCAAATGCCTCCCCTTCCCCTTGGATGGAGACCCTGACAGCACAAATACAGACAGTCGTCAACTTAAAACCACAGCTGAGCCCAACTTTTCCGCTGCTAAGCAAGGCTGTTGCTAAGTGAATCCTTATGCCATCTTTTTGCCACCATTGTTAAGCGAATTCATGTGGTCATTAAGTGGATCTGGCTTCCTCCATTGACTTTGCTTGTTGGAATCCAGCTGGGAGAGTTGGAAATGGCCACACAAGCCCGGGATGGTGAAACCGTCATAAATACACGGCAGTTCCTGAGTGCCCAAACTTGGGGATGCGGCAGCAGTCATAAGTGTGAATACCGACCAGCAGTTGCTTTTTTCACTGCCGTTGTAACTTCGAATGGTCACTAAATGAATGGCTGTAAGTCAAGGACTGCCCGTAGCAGGTGTGGCTCGTATGTCCTAGTCCAGCTGCTGTAGTTTTATTACAGTTAGTCCTTGACGTTACGACCACGATGGAGCCCAAGTGTTGTTAAGTGAGTTTTGCCTCATTTTATGACCTTTCTTACCGCAGTTGTTAGGTGAATCACTGCAGTTGTTAAGTTAGTAACACGTTTGCTAAGTGAATCTGGCTTCCCCCATTGATTGTTCTTGTCAGAAGGTCGCAAAAGGGGATCACGTGACCCCTAGGACACCACAACCGTCATAAATATGGGTCAGTTGCCAAACATCTGAATTTCAATCATGTGACCATGGGAATGCTGCAATGGTTGTAAGTGTGAAAAATGGTCCTGTCAGTAATTTTGAATGGTCACTAAATGAATGCCTCTACCTCCAAGTTCCAGAGACTGTTTCTCTCTGCAAAAGGATAAAGTAGAACTGGAAGGGACCTTGGAGGTCTTCTAGTCCAGCCTCCTGCTCAAGCAGGAGAACCTATACCATTTCAGACAAGTGGCTGTCCAGTCTCTTCTTAAAAACCTCCAGTGATGGAGTGCCCACAATTTCTGGTGGCAAGCTGTTCCATTGGTTAGTTGTCCTCACTGTTAGGAAGTTTCTCCTTAATTCCAGGTTGCTTCTCTCTTTGGTCAGTTTCTAACTATTGTTTCCTGTCCTTCTCTCTGGTGCTTCTGTGAATAATGTGGCCCCCTCCTCTTCTTTGTGGCAGCCCCTCAGATTCTGGGATGCTGCTATACTGTCTCCCCTATTTCTTCTTTTCTTTAGACTAGCCAAACCCAAGTCCCGCAGCCGTTCTTCGTATGTTTTAGTCTCCAGGCCTTGGATCATCTTAGTTGCTCCTCTCTGAATATTTTCCAAACTCTCAACATCTTTTTTGTGATATGGTGACCCAAACTGGCTGCAGTATTCCAGGTGTGGCCTCACTAGGGCTTTATAAAGCTAAAAAAAAAAAAAAGCTAAAATCTGTTTCTCCTCCAGTTCAGAAGGAATCCAAATGACATGACGAGGAGCCTGGCAATGTCAGATTCAAAGCTAAATGTAAATGGAGACCTTCAGGGCAAAACGAAAACCAGCCAAGTGGCAGATTTGGGCTCAGGATGAGATGCCGCCTTCGTTTCAGCTCTGGGGGCTGCTTGGATCTCTTTTGAATCCATTAGCCTCAGCTGCTGACTCATGTTATTGCCTCTGCTGTGGCATATCTAATTGGCCCTGAATTAAACATTACAGGGGAAATGAATTGGGATCGGTATTAAAAGAAAAACTGGCTAATAATAATAATAATAATATTGGAAGGGACAAATAGAATAGACGAGAAAGAACTGGAGAAGATAACAAAATACAAAGACCTACAAATAGAAATAGGCAAAGGCAAGCAAGGGGTAGTATCAATAGTAATAGGCTCCTTGGGTGCAATCCCAAAACAACTGGAGCACCACTTGAACACCATCATCGGTATTGACAAATTTGCCATTAGTCAATTGCAAAAGGCAGCCTTACTAGGAACCGCTTCCATCCTGCGACGATATCTGTAATGCCATCAAACATCCACATCTGCCTATCCCAGGTCCTTGGGAAGGACTCGGTAGGTAAACAAAAATGCCAAATCCAGTCTGAACATCTGGCTGACTGTGTGATCATCCTCATAATAAAGTTGGAAGGGACTTTGAAGGTCATCAAGTCCAATCCTCTGCTCAGGCAGGTAACCCTATACCATTTCAGACAAAATGGCTGTCCAGTGTCTCCTTAAAAACTTCCAGTGTTGGAGCATTCACTGCTTCTGGAGGCAGGTGGTTCCACTGGTTAATTGTTCTAACTGTCAGGAAGTTTCTCCTTAGTTCTTCTCCTCCAAGATGGTGGAGCAGTGCCCTTGTTTTTGAGGCAGTAGGAGGTCTTGTCTTCCACTCTCTCTGCATATTCTTTATTTTTCAGGAAGAAGAGCATCCAGTTTACTCATTTTTTTTCTCATGTTTTTCTTCCCCACCGTACCTTCCCAACCCCATCCAATCCTGACCACGTTCAACAGCTTTTCCTGGATGACGCCAAAGTCAAGAACTTCATCACTTGTTTCAAAGGTAATATTCTACTTATTGCACCCAGATTATAGACCCTTTGAGTCATGGGGGATAATAGAATAACAGAACCACAGAGTTGGAAGCAACCTTGGAGGTCTTGTGGGAGATGAAAATATAGCCAAAATATAGATAGGGTTGGAACAAACCTGAAATAGGCCCCCGCAGTGGTGATTAAAAGCTTTAGTTTTTTTCATAATATGGACGTATTATTTGTAATCTGCTGAGCTTTGTGTAATATATATATATATATATATATATATATATATATATATATATATATATATATATATGTGTGTGTGTGTGTGTGTGTGTGTGTGTGTGTGTGTGTGTGTGTGTGTGTGTGTGTTTTCTGAGGTTTTCGCGGGTATTTGTATGTAGGTCTTTGATTGTTCGGGTTTTCTCCCGCGTAAAATTGGAAGTGTCTTATATATATGGAACATGAGTATTGTAACCGTGGGGAAAGAGGAAATGAAAGTAGATTTCAGATGTACACGGGTGTATGTGGAAACTGCTAGTCAGCACAAAAAAACAAGGAACTGCTTTTGCAAAATAATGATTATATGGGGGTGGTTGTTAGAAGAAAGGTATATAAATGTCGGTTTAAGTCTGGCTCGGGGCTGTCCTTTGGAATACGCTATGCCATATGGTCCTCATTGCAATGGGTTGTTAATGTAAGTAATGCTATGTAATGCCGTCTTCCAAATTATTAGAAAAATAAACCTCTGAATCTTGAAGTAAGAGGGGAAAGGGAGAGGTTTCCAAGCTGAGCCATTCTGGCTCAGGAATTCTGGGAGTTGAAGTCCACCAGTCATAAAAGAGCCAAGGTTGCCTACCCCTGTCCTAAGTCCTCCTGTTCTAAGCGGTGAGCCTCCTAGACCAGGGGTGGGCAACCGTGGCTCTCTTATGACTGGTGGACTTCAACTCCCAGAATTCCTGAGCCAGCCATGCTGAGGGGGAAGGGAGAGATTTCCAAGCTGAGCCATGTTGGTTCAGGAATTCTGGGAGTTGAAGTCCACGAGTCATAAAAGGGCCAAGTTTGAAGACTCCTGTCTTAAATCTAACAAACAAAATGGAGGCTGGCTGAGGAATTCTGGGAGTTGGAAGTCCAGGAGTCATAAAAGAGCCAAGGTTCCCCACCCCTGGTCTAGGGCAGGGGTAGGCCACCTTGGCTCTTTTATGACTGGTGGACTTCAACTCCCAGAATTCCTGAGCCAGGATGGCTCAGCTTGGAAACCTCTCCCTTTCCCCTCAGCAGGGCTGGCTCAGGAATTCTGGCAGTTGAAGTCCACCAGTCATAAAAGAGCCAAGGTGGCCTACCCCTGGGCTAGGTATTAAGCATCTAATCATAAAGTATTTAAATCTAAAAAAAAACAGTATCTAAAAGTGGAAAAAATTCAAAACGGAGCGCCTCTTTCATAAGAGACGTCATCATCGCATCCACCTGTGCAGGCAGTCCTCGTCTTAAAACGACTGCAATTGAGCCCAGGATTTATGTCGCTAAACGGAACAATGGTTAAGAGGATTTTTGCCCCGTTTTACGACTTTGGCCGCCAGAGTCGTTAAGCAAACCACTGCAGTCCTTAAATTAGTCACACAGTCGTTAAGTGAATCCAGCTTCCCCCACTGACTTTGCCTGTCAAAAGATCACAAAGGGGGATCACGTGACACACACACACCTCCGGGACCACTGCGACCGTCATAAATATGAGCCAATTGCCGAACGTCTGAATGTAAATCACATTATGGGGATGAAAAGTGAGAAAACAGGTCATACGCCGCTTGTTTCAGTGTCCGTTTGTAACTTCAAACGGTCATTAAACAATTGTTATAAGTCTAGGACTATCTATATTTACCCAGGTAGTATGGCTATAGTATTATTATTTATCCTCCTTATTATCCTCTTTATTCTCCCCTCCCCCCTTTTATTGGTATTATGGCGATGATGATTATAACTCTTCTGTTATAATTGCAAGAGCGATTCCTTGTGGGTCTAATCACACTCACACAGGCCAGCCTTGAGTCAGTCCATGTATGCAGCCAAATAAAATAATTCAGTTCAGGAAAAAAAAAATTCCATTCAATTTCTAGAGCATCCCGTTCAGAGGTCGCTTCATACATGCAGCTATTTTGAGTCCCCTTTCTTTTTTTTCCCCCCCCCCCCTTCCAGCTTCATCTCACAGAGATGTTGTCCCCCTTCTCTCTTGTCACTTGTCTGAGATGGTATAAGCCAGGTGTTCCTGTTTGAGCAGGGGGCTGGACTAGAAGGCCTTCAAGGTCCCTTCCAGCTCTATTCTGTTCTGTTCTATTCCAGTCTATTCTATTCTAGTCTATTCCCTATTCTAGTCTTCATCTAGTCTATTCCATTTCTATTTCTATTTCCTATTCTATTTTATTCTTTTCTTTTCTATTCTATTCTATTCTATTCTATTCTATTCTATTCTATTCTATTCTAACCTATAATTCTATTCTATTCCATTCCATTCCATTCCTTATTCTATTCTATTCATTCTATTCTAATTCTCTTCTATTCTATTCCATTCATTCTATTCTAATTCTCTTTTCTTCTCGTCTATTCTATTCTATTCTGTTCTATTCTATTCCTTATTCTATTCTATTCTATTCCATATTTTCTATTCTATTCTATTCTAATTCCATTCCATTCCATTCTACTGGAATTAAGCAGAGGGGAACCTGCAGCCTCTAAACAACATGTTTTTAAAAATGCTACCCATAGCTTTCTCCTCTGCTGTCTTCTCCCTCAAGCACAAACCTTGCCTCCGCTGTCCACGCTTGCCTTTCCAGAGCCATATGGATTTTGCCCTTGTTGCATAATGCTCCGAACTGGGGAACTGGCCTTTCGCCAGCAGCCTCTCGCTTGACTTCCCACCCCCCTGGCTCCCAGCAAAAGCAAACAGGGAGCTTTTCTGCATCTCAATTTCCACTTCCCAATTATGAGGCTGCAGCTGCGCTGGGAATAATTCAAATTTACGACTCGTGTACCTGCTGGTGCTTGTAAACGCCACAGAACGGGTCAGGAATGCTTAGCAGGCTGCCAGGACCAAGGAGAACAGCCAGACTGGATTCCAAGAAAGAGGAAAACGTACAGAGGGAGACTCTTCCCGGATGCTCAGAATCAGAGGGGCTGATCAAAAAGTCAGATAGAAGAGAATATTTGTTGGTGCTCTTTGGGCTGGTAGTTTCCTTGCAGATGTTTCACTACTAAACTACATAACATCATCAGTGCTAGAAGGGAGTTGAGTTTGTGGAGAGGAGGAGGAGAACTGTGGGGTCCTTGGTGCTTTCTGAGCTTGGTTGTTTTCTTGCAGACGTTTCATGACCCTACTAGGGAACATCATCAGTGCTAGAAGGGGTGGGGCGCTCCATCCCTGGAGGTTTTTAAGAAGGGACTGGATAGTCCCTTGTCTGAGGTTGTATAGGGTCTCCTGTTTGAGCAGGTGGTTGGACTAGAAGACCTCCAAGCTCTATTCTATTCCATTCCATTCCATTCCATTCCATCCTATTCTGCTCTGCTCTGCTCTGCTCTGTTCTGTTCCATTCCATATTCTATTCCCGTGGTGGCGAACCTGTGGCACGGGTGCCAGAGGCGGCACTCAGAGCCCTCTCTGTGGGCACGCGCGCCCTCGCCCCAGTCCTAGGCCTTCAGCTGGGTTTTATAAAACCTTTTCGCTTTAGGCCTCCGCCGCCATGTGCAAAAAAAAAAAAAGTTCAATCAATTTCAACTTCTCGCGAGGAAAAAAAAGATCTTGCAAAGTTGGGATTGATTGATTGAACTTTTTTAGTCCCACCCAGTCTGCCGTTACCACGCCCACCCAATGGGCCACGCCCACCCGGCACCCAACGATGCATAAGTGGGTTTTGGGTTGCAGTTTGGGCACTCGGTCCCTAAAAGGTTCACCCTCACTGGTCTATTCTGTTTTGTTCTGTTCTGTTCTATTACTATTCTATTCCTTATTCTATTCTATTCCATATTTTCTTTTCTTTTCTATTCTATTCCATATTTTCTATTCTATTCTATTCTATTCTATTCTATTCTATTCCATATTTTCTTTTCTTTTCTATTCTATTCTATTTTATTGCATATTTTCTATTCTATTCTATTCCATATTTTCTTTTCTATTCTATTCTATTCCATTCCATTCCATTCCATTCTATTCTATTTCTGTTCTGTTCCTATTTCTGTTCTGTTCTATTCTATTCCTATTTCTATTCTGTTCTGTTCTGTTCCTATATCAGCAGAGGGAGCCATTGTGTTGCGGGCTTCTTGCCCCGTCCAAAGTGAAGGGAAGCCCCCCTCCCCCCCATCCTCCGTTTGCCCCACTGAGCCTGGCTTTGCCCCGCTGACCGACCTCTCCACTTTCCTTCCCTCCCTCCCTCTGGCAGACAAGCAGTTCCTGGTCTTCTTCTTCAAGCAGCTCAAGCTGAACCGCAGCGGCCGCTACGAGGACTCCTTCCCTTACCTGTCGCCTTGCGGCCGGGAGCACAACTACCTCCGTTGTGACGACCGGCCCGTGGTCTTCACCCACCTCCTGGAAGGGCCCTCGGGCCAGCAGCTGCTCTCCTTCTGCGGGGGCGCCGACCGCCTGGCCCTGCCCTTCCAGCCAGAGAAGCTGGTCATGTTGCCCGAGAACGGGCGGGTCTATCACCCGGGGCCGGAAAAGGCCGGCGGGGTGGGACTGGTCAAGTCATCCTTGGCCTTTGAGCTGAGCCCTGGCTTCGAGTACCAAGATGGAGCCGGTCGGCCGCCCACTCACTTCCGCTGGCAGGAGAAGAGGTACGCACTCACCAACGAACTGCTGCCCTTGATCTGAGGCCGTCGCAAAGCGAGGACTCCCTGCCAACGCCTGGAGGTCTCCTCGGGACCGTCGTGAACATCCTTGGCTTGACAGCAACCCAAACCACGTCCCTCCTACCGGTCTGGGCGCCTTGGGTTGATCCGAGGAGAACATCTCAAGAAGGTCGCTGGAAGCGTCTATCCAGAACCCCAGTTGGGCAAGGATCCTGGACAAATTCTCTGGGAATAAAATCATTTTATGGCTTGTGCGCAGGGCTGGTCTGTGTCCAGGCAGTTGCATGGCTTAAGTGCCGGGTCTTCTGACTTCCTGAAGCTTGCTCCATGGACAACCAACAGCTCCTTTCAGCCAGCGAGAGGGGTGGCGTATAAATGTAATAAAAAAAATATAAACATAAATTAAAGCCAAACTTTGCTTAGCGGCAGGAAACTCAGTCGACTGAAGAGTAGATTCCCCAAATGTGGGCACGGGGAGTGGCCCTGGGACAGTCCTCCTTTTTTTATATATATAACAAATTTTATTGGTTTTCCAGTTTTACATTTAAGTATTTAGAAAGCAGCGTGGTGATTGGGTGGTCAGTAATTCAATAATAAAATCTTTAGTGCGTATCTCAGGTGACGTCATCAAAAATTCCTTCTCTTATTTCCCTTAACATTTGCTATATCATGTTTAAGCTAGTAAATTTCTAATTGTTGACATGCTCAGTTGAAACATTTATCAATATATTTTTTCCTTATACATCTCCACATCCTGTTTTTAAGTTTTACCTAATTTTTAATTACAGTATTCCAATTTAACCTTTTAACATCCATAGTATTTAAGTTTCGAGTAACCCAAATTTCCTTTATTTCACTACATAAAAGTTATAATATATCTAAAATACACATATTACTTACTTAAATATATTCTTATTTTGTTTCATAAACATTTTCTATTTCTCATCCTAATACATCACCTCTTACTAATAGAGTGTCTTTTATTGTCTCATGTCAGTAGTTAATTTTCATGAATTTTCACAGCCCTCCTTTATCTTGGACATTATAAAGACAGTCCTATCTTTATCTTCAACTCTCCTAAGCAAATTCAACGTAATTATCCTAGGACTGGAAGGGACCTTGGAGGTCATCTAGTCCAAGGCTTTTCAACTTTTTCACCCATTGTACTACTTTTAGGATATGGCAAACATCCGAGTACCACCAGTCGCCTAACAAGGTGTCAAAAACTTGATGATCCCCCCCCCCCCAAAAAAGGAAAAAAGTGATAAAGTACAGGTAGTCCTCGACTTACAACAGTTCGCTTAGTGACTTTTGGAAGTTACAATGGCACTGAAAAAAGTGCCCCCCAAGCCACAGCCGAGCAAGATACCTGCCTGCCCACCCGGAGGCGCTCTTCCTCCTGTCCAAGGTTTTCATTGTTGTGAGCATTTCTGTTGAGGATTGGCAGCGAGGATGGGGTGCGGGGTGTTCGGTTTTTATTCCCCCCATCTGCTGGGTGGTTGCAGCAGGTTTTGGTCCCTTCACATGACCCTGGGACACTGTGACCGTCATAAATATGAATCAGTGGCCAAGCATTCTCAGTTGCACAGTTCAGGGTTAGTTTGTTTTCTGTCATCTCATCCCCATCATCCCTAACATCAGCACCACAAGAAGGAAATTAATGCGGCAATCTGCAGATGTGCGAAGAAGAAAATATATCACCGTGGTAACAGACGAAGCTGTATTCGACGTGCAACTTACAACGGTTCATTTAGTAACCATTCAATGTTACAACAGTTCTAAAAAAAGGGGGGAGATTTATGACTGTTCTCCTGTGTGTCACTTAGAAAGAGAAATTTTGGGCTCAGTTGTGGTTGTGAGTCAAGGACAACCAGTACTAAGTCCAAAAACAATAGAGAGATCCTGGAGCACTCCCACCAATACTGAGTGGGGCAAATCCACTAGTATATAAACAAAGAGCAAAGCCATCTCTCTTCTAGCACTGATGATGTTCCCTAATTGGGTCATGAGATGTCCGCAAGAAAACAGCCAAGCTCAGAGAACACCAAGAACCCCACAGTCGTCCTCCTCCTCTTCCTCCTCCTCCCCCTCCTCCTCCTCCTCCTTTCCACAAACCCCTCCCTTCTAGCACTGATGATGTTCCCTAATTGGGTCATGAAACGTCTGCAAGAAAACAGCCAAACTCAGAGAGCACCAAGGACCCCACAATCATCACCCTCCTCCACCTCCTCCTCTTCCTCCTCCTCCTCCTCCTCCTCCTCCTCCTCCTCCTCCTCCTCCAGGAGTTGAAGTCTCCGCATCTTAAACTTGTTTAGCTTGCTATAGTAGCTAAACAAAATCAGCATTTCCTCACCAAAGGTTCACCTTTGCATAAAATTGATTACTTGAAAAAAGATACACCCAGAGTCCTCCTGATATACCACCCCCCCCCATCAATTTATCCACTTTGGGACTGTGGTGCTGGCAGGAATCTTTATGTCAGCGGTTCTCAACCTGTGGGTGGGGACCCATTTGGGGTCGAACGACCATTTCACGGGGGGGGGGGTTGCCAAACAATGCAGTCCGCCATTTTTTCCCCCTTTTCCTTAGCTGTGCTCCTCCCTTTTATTCTATTGGCTTTTGAAAGCCAATCGAAGAGACTCTCTTGAATAGAGTCTAATTCTGTTGGCTTTCCAAAGCCAATAGGAATTGTCCAGGCTGTCTCTGCCCTGCTGAGCCCGCCCAAAGTCCCATTCTGCAAACGGTGCTGCACCAGTTGAGTAGTCCTCGACTTACGACCGGTTGAGTAGTCCTCGACTTACGACCGGTTGGGGGTCGCGGCATTAAAAAGGTTGAGAACCACTGCTCTAAGGTCAGCTAGTCCAACCATGTATTGCCTTTAAGCTGCAGTTCTCAAATACCAGCTCCGGGGTCAAGTAGGAAATATATTACAGTATACTATACACCAGTGTTTCTCAACCTTGACCATTTTAAGGCCTGTGGACTTCAACTCCCAGAATTCCACAGCCAGCATTGCTGGCTGTGGAATTCTGGGAGTTGAAGTCCACATGCCTTAAAATGGTCAAGGTTGAGAAACACTGCTATACACCTTCTTTGAGCGGAAAGCAATCGTTGTTTTTAGAGAGTCTGCCGTCCCCCTACGTCGTCTGGCTGATTATAAAAATATAACGAGAATAAAAGAAAGTTGAATATGCACACGTTGCATTAGCAAGATTCTGCTGGGTGTAAATATATATATATATATATATATATATATATATATATATATATATATATATATATATATATATATATATATATATATATATGCTGTTTAATATCTTCTGCATTTTGCTCTGTGGCCTTTTTGTCTTCTGGGCCCATGGGAGTACAAAACCCAGTGACAGTCAGCCAGCTAATGTACAGTCACAAGCCTAAAGTGCTTTCTGAGCATAAGCCTGTTTTATTTTTGCAATTCAATTGCTGAGCCCATGATTTTTGCGGTGTGTGTGTGTGTGTGTGTGTGTGTGTGCACTGCGTGTGCATAAATTCTGTAGCGCATGCTAAGCACTCCCTTATAATGGCTGCTATAGAAAGACAGCGGCTTGCTTGATGGGTTAAGAAGAAGCTGGAAAAGCAGCTGAATGGGTCCCCCCCCCGCACATTGCAGAGGGTGGAGCTAGATGACCCTTGGGGGTTCCTGACAGATGAAATGCCACAGTTTTCCATCGTGTGAAAATAACCAAGAAGAGGGAATCAGGGTAGGTGGACCCTGGACTCAGAAGGCAAACAGGTGAGGGTGAAAGAAACAAACCTAGTTAGATCAGAGCTTCTCAACCTGGCCAACTTTATGATGGGTGGACTTAGGATTCCCCAGCCAGTACAGCTTGAATTCTGGGAACTGAAGTCCACCCATCTTGAAGTTGCTGAGGCTGAGACACACTGAACTACACAGTTTCATTTAACAACTGTGCCACTAACTGAACAACTGCAGCGATTGACCTCACAACTGTGGCAAGGAAGGTCGTAAAACGGGACAAACTCATTTAACAACTGTCTCACTCAAGAACAGACATTTTGGGCTCAAGGATGGTTGTCAATCAAGAACTACCTGTATAATCCAGATGGCCAGCATTATAAAGAGAGTCCCTGTTCAGTCAGCTTGGTGCTTTTCTTCCAGACATAGTCGATAAAACATTTTCCCATATATTTAAGTATAGGTTAGATTGATTTTTTATTCTTTTATTGCTTTCCCTACTTTCATTTTTTTTAACAAAACTCTTTTGTAGACCCCTGCCCAAAGCTCTGTAGGGCCCACCACTGTGCCTAAAACCTCCCCCTTCATGTAGCCATTTATCCATCCATCCATCCTCCAACCATTCATCCACCTGCCCATCTGTCCATCCATCATCCATCTGCCCGTCCACCTGTGCACCTGCCCTCCCTCTATCCATGAATTCATTTATCCATCCATCCATCCATCATTGTCCATCCGTCCACTTGGCCCTCCCTCCATCCTTCCATCCATCTGCCCGTCCACCTGTGCACCTGTCCCTCCCTCCCTCTATCCATGAATTCATTTATCCATCCATCCATCCATCCATCAATGTCCATCCGTCCACCCGTCCACCCATGCACCTGTCCCTCCCTCCCTCCTTCCATCCATCCATCCATCTGCCCATCCACCTGTGCACCTGTCCCTCCCTCCATCCATCCGTCTATCCATCCACCCGTGCAGCTGTCCCTCCCTCATTTCCTCCATTCTTCCATCCATCCATCCATGAATTCATTTATCCATCCATCATCCATCTGCCCGTCCACCTGTGCACCTGCCCACCCTCCCTCTATCCATGAATTCATTTATTCATCCATCCATCCATCAATCAATGTCCATCCGTCCACCCATGCACCTGTCCCTCTCTCCATCCTTCCATCCATCCATCTACCCATCCACCCGTGCAGCTGTCCCTCCCTCATTTCCTCCATCCTTCCATCCATCCATCCATGAATTCATTTATTCATCCATCCATCCATCAATCAATGTCCATCCGTCCACCCATGCACCTGTCCCTCTCTCCATCCTTCCATCCATCCATCCACCCATCCACCCGTGCAGCTGTCCCTCCCTCATTTCCTCCATCCTTCCATCCATCCATCCATCCATGAATTCATTTATTCATCCATCCATCCATCAATCATTGTCCATCCGTCCACCTGTCCCTCCCTCCCTCCATCCTTCCATCCATCCATCCACCTGTGCACCTGTCCCTCCCTCCATTCATCCATCCGTCTATCCATCACCCATCCACCCTTGCAGCTGTCCCTCCCTCATTTCCTCCATCCATCCATCCATGAATTCATTCATCCAACCATCCATCTGCCCATGCACCTGTCCCTCCCTCCCTTCATCCATCCATCCATCCATCCATCCATCATGAATTCATTTATCCATCCTTCCATCCATCCATCCATCCATCCATCCATCATCCACCTGCCCATCCGTCCACCCATCCACCCGTGCAGCTGTTCCTTCCTCATTCCTTCCATCCTTCCATGAATTCATTTATCCATCCATCCATCCATCCATCCACTCACCCATCCACCCGTGCACCTGTCCCTCTCTCCCTCGCCCTGCCCGGTTCCCACGACCAGCGCGCCCCGCAACACGCGCGTCCACAGCGGGGGCGGGGGCGGCGCTGACGTCACCGGGGCGGGGGCGGGGGGCGTCCCTGCCTGGCGGAGGCCGAGCGGCGCACTCGGGGCTGCCCAGGCGAGCCGGGCGGGCACCGCAGCCGCGCCAGCCGGAGCCAGGCCGCCGATGCCATGGAGAGCCGGGCGGGGCAGGTGAGCGGGGGCCGCGGCAGGGCCGCTCCCGGAGCCGGGCGGGCAGGGGGCGATGCCCGCGGCGGAGGTGGGCGCGGGCCGAGGGCTTCTTCCCGCGAGAGGGCATCTGGGCCAGCCGCCCAGGGCGAAGGGCCGCCGGGACTCGCGGCCACCAGAAGGCGGCGGGCCCGGGATGGGCCAACCGCCCAAGGAGCCCCCGGTGCCTGGGGAGGGTCGCCTCTGCCCCCATCCCCGGACTGGGCGCTGGAGCCCGGCACCCATCCTCCCTGCCCCCCTGGAAGCCCAGCCTGGCCCATCATCCCCAGCCAAGGGAACCCACGTCCTAGAGTAATAGAATAGCAGATAAAAGAAGTAACGGAATCACAGAGTTGGAAGGGACCCTGGAGGTCTTCTAGTCCAACCCCTTGCTCGGGCGAGGGGAAAACATTTCAGCCACTCGCCTGCCAAGAGTGGTCCTATCTTCATCTTGTAGCAGGGAGTTCCACTGCTTCGCTGTGCCCTAAGCCATTCCTGGGAGGCTTCTGGGAGCCCAGAGCTGCTCTCAGGTCCTTTCTGGGCCCGCTCCCTTCCTAAGAACAAGGGAGCCGGGTTCAAGGCATCCGGAAGGAGAAGGTGCCGGTCCAGATGCCCATCCTGAAGGCTGCTCCCCATAGCGGATGCCCTGAAAGGTGGCATCTCTGCCATCCAGGCTGCTTGTGGGCCCTGGAGATGGATGGGATTCAGGACGGGTCATCCCCGACTTACGACATTCGTTTAGTGAGCGTTCAAAGGTACAACAGCCCTGAAAAAAGTGACTTATGACCGTTTTTCACACTTATAACCGTTGCAGCATCCCCCAGGGCCCTGCGATCAACTTTCAGATGCTTGGCAACTGGCATGTAATTATGACGGTTGCACTGCCCTAAAGATCATGTGATCACATGTGCAAAGAATGTGCAAAAGTCTGGAACGGTCTAGGGTCTCCTGCTTGAGCAGGGGCTGGACTAGATGGCCTCCAAGGCCCCTTCCAACTCTGTTATTCTGTAAGGGTCTCCTGCTTGAGCAGGGGGCTGGACTAGATGGCCACCAGGATCCCTTTTGACTCTGTTATTCTGCAAGGGTCTCCTGCTTGAGCAGGGGGCTGGACTAGATGGCCTCCAAGGTCCCTTCCAACTCTGTTCTTCTGTAAGGGTCTCCTGCTTGAGCAGGGGGCTGGACTAGATGGCCTCCAGGATCCCTTCTGACTCTGTTATTCTGCAAGAGTCTCCTGGTTGAGCAGGGGGCTGGACTAGATGGCCTCCAAGGCCCCTTCCAACTCTGTTATTCTGCAAGGGTCTCCTGCTTGAGCAGAGGGCTGGACTAGATGGCCTCCAGGATCCCTTCCAACTCTGTTATTCTGTTATTCTATTTACAATCGTCTGACATGCAAATTCAACAGGGGAAGCCAGATTCGCTTAACAGCCCCACGATTCCCTTAGCAACTGCAGCCAGGTCGTAAAATGGAGTGCAACTCACTTAATGACTGTTTCGCTTAGCAGTGGAAATTGTGGGTTCCACGGGGCTTGTGGAACCCAACACAGAAGCTTTTGTGTGGGAAGGCTGGGCGAGCTTCCTTTAAATCAACCGGCAAGTTTTTTACTGCGGCATCCAAAAGAAATAAAGACTCGGTGAAATAAGAAGGGAAGCTTTATTTTAAGTGAACAGTTTGGATTTGGGGTGTGTGAACTCAGCACTGCAGTTGGTAAGCCGAGGTTTGAGGTTTAGCAGACCTTGCACACCCCAACAATTGGGATGTGCGGAATGAACTGTGTTTCTTGTATTCTGGTGGGGTGTTTTTTTCACAATATGGGCCTCCCAACTGCGGTTCACTCATAAATCGTCCTTTGTGGGTGTTGATGTCCGTGGAGAGTTATTTGTAAAGATTTCTGGTTGATTGTTTTAAAAAAGGGTGGCTTAGAGTGTCTTTACCATAGGAACTCTGCTGGAGTGTGCAATAAAGCTTTAAAATAAATCAAATTAAATGGGGTTAAATTAAATTCACAATTCTGGAAGTTCCCAAGTTGGAGATAGGACTGAAGCGATACTAATTTGCAGGCCCAGAAATTGTAAAGGGAGACATGGCTTCCTTGTTATTTAGGACAACACTGCTCAACTTCAACAACTTTAGGTTGTGTGGACTTCAACTACCAGAATTCCCCAGTCAGCAAAAGAAGGGAGTGTGGAAAGGAAGAGGAGGAGAGCTGTGGGGTGCTTGGTGCCCTCTGAACGTGGTGGTTTTCTTGCAGACATTTCATTACCCAACTAGGTAACATCATCAATGCTAGAAGGGAGTGGGTTTTGCAGGGAGGAGGAGGAGGAGGAGGAGGAGGAGGAGGAGGAGGAGGAGGAGGAGGAAGACTGTGGGGTCCTTGGTACTCTCTGAGCTTAGTAGTTTTCTTGCGGACATTTCATGACCCAACCAGGGAACATCATCAGTGTTAAAAGGGAACGGGGTTTACAGAGAGGAGGAGGTGGAGGAGGAGGAGGAGGAGGAGAGCTGTGGGGTCCTGTGTGCTCTCTGAACTTGGTTGTTTTCTTCCAGACATTTCATTACCCAACTAGGTAACATCATCAGTGCTAGAAGGGAGTGGGGGTTTGCAGGGAGGAGGAGGAGGAGGAGGAGGAGGAAGACGACAACTGTGGGGCCTGAGCTTGGTCATTTGCTTGCAGACATTTCATTAAAACCAGCTGACCTCATCTGTGCTACAATGATGAAACCTCCCTCCCTTCTGACCCTGATGAGGTTATTTAGTTGGGTCACGAAATGTCTTCAAGAAAACCGCCAAGCTCGGAGACCCCAAAGTAACTTTTGCTTATCGGGGACCTGTCCTCCATGCAACGCCAAAAATTTCTAATTTTAGTCTGTGAATAAGATATATTTTATTTGGCTTTCCAAAAGCCACCTCATCGTTTCAAATGAAGGATACCTTGCTTAAAGTTTTTAGGAATCAAGTTTGCTGACCTGGCTTGGCGTGAGCTGCTTGCTGTGTGAATCGCTAGAGCTGGGTAGCTGCCAGAGTCGTGATGCTGCTGCGGTTGAAACTGGGTGGATCGCCTCAAAGTGTTTCACAACTTTTAAAGTGTCTGGACTTCAATTCCCAGCTGGGGAATTCTGGGAGTTGAAGTCCAGACATCTTAAGATGGCTAAGATCGAAGAACACTGCCCTAAACCAGGGCTCAACAAACTTGGCCACTTTAAGACTTGTGGACTTCAACTCCCAGAATTCCTTAGCCAGCCATGAGGCCACCCATGCTGGCTGGGGAATTCTGGGAGTTGAAGTCCAGACATCTTAAGATGGCTAAGATCGAAGAACACTGCCCTAAACCAGGGCTCAACAAACTTGGCCACTTTAAGACTTGTGGACGTCAACTCCCAGAATTCCTTAGCCAGCCATGAGGCCACCCATGCTGGCTGGGGAATTCTGGGAGTTGAAGTCCAGACATCTTAAGATGGCTAAGATCGAAGAACACTGCCCTAAACCAGGGCTCCACAAACTTGGCCACTTTAAGACTTGTGGACTTCAACTCCCAGAATTCCTTAGCCAGCCATGAGGCCACCCATGCTGGCTGGGGAATTCTGGGAGTTGAAGTCCAGACATCTTAAGATGGCTAAGATCAAAGAACACTGCCCTAAACCAGGGCTCAACAAACTTGGCCACTTTAAGACTTGTGGACGTCAACTCCCAGAATTCCTTAGCCAGCCATGAGGCCACCCATGCTGGCTGGGGAATTCTGGGAGTTGAAGTCCAGACATCTTAAGATGGCTAAGATCGAAGAACACTGTCCTAAACCAGGGCTCAACAAACTTGGCCACTTTAAGACTTGTGGACTTCAACTCCCAGAATTCCTTAGCCAGCCATGCGGCCACCCAGGCTGGCTGGGGAATTCTGGGAGTTGAAGTCCAGACATCTTAAGATGGCTAAGATCGAAGAACACTGTCCTAAACCAGGGCTCAACAAACTTGGCCACTTTAAGACTTGTGGACTTCAACTCCCAGAATTCCTTAGCCAGCCATGCGGCCACCCAGGCTGGCTGGGGAATTCTGGGAGTTGAAGTCCAGACATCTTAAAATGGCTAAGATTAAAGAACACTGCCTTAAAGATTAAGCTTCTTGGCCCAAGATTATCCTTCTGGCTCTGCCTTCTCCTGCTCTGCAGCCCATAATATTTTGGGCTTCTATACTCTCCTGCAGTTCACCTGGGCTGCCTCTTGGCTTCTGCAGACTCCAGGGTAGATCAGGCCGTTCGTGCGTCAGGAAAATGCCAGCCAAACTTTTCTTGAGAAAACCCATCTTGATTTTCTGTCCAAGCTTTTGTTAAAAGGGTTTTTTTTTCCCCTCCTGCATTTGCATTCTGATAAGAGTGTTGCGTATCAGAGGCAGCTGCCATCAGAAGCAACTGTGTTCCCTGACCCTGGTTCACAAAATGCAGGTAGTCCTCAAGTTACGATGACAATTCAGCCCAGAATTTATGTTGCTAAGTGAAACAGCCGTAAGTGTGAAAAACGGTCATCTTTTTCCAGTGCCATTGTAACACTGAACGGTCACTAAATCAGTGGTTCTCAACCTGTGGGTCGGGACCCCATTTGGGGTCGAACGACCATTTCCCGGGGGTCGCCAAACAACGCAGTCCGCCATTTTCCCCCCCTTTTCCTTAGCTGTGCTACTCCCTTTTATTCTATTGGCTTTTGAAAGCCAATAGAAGAGACTCTCTTGAATAGAGTCTAATTCTATTGGCTTTCAAAAGCCAATAGGAATTGTCCAGGCTGTCTCTGCCCTGCTGAGCCCGCCAAAAGTCCCAGTCTGCAAACGGTGCTGCACCAGTTGAGTAGTCCTCGACTTACAACCGGTTGAGTAGTCCTCGACTTACGACCAGTTGGAGGTCGCGGCATTAAAAAGGTTGAGAACCACTGCACTAAATGGACCGTTCTAAATTGGGGACTTCCTGGACATCTTTGCACAAAACTTGAAAGCAACCTTTCTCAACTTTTAAGACCAGTGGACTGCCACTCCCAGAATTCCCCAGCCAGAATTCTGGGAGTTGTAGTCCACTGGTCTAAACTAGAGAAAAACCGACTTGGTGAGCAGCCCATCATGGCCAAATGCGGTTGTTTAACCACAAACCTGGTTAAGTATGTGTGAACTCCACCTTTGAGTTCATTCATGGAAGGGTAGAGAGTCAGCTAGGGCAGGGGTCCCCAATCTTGGCCACTTTAAGACTGGTGGACTTCAACTCCCAGAATTCCCTAGCCAGGCACGGGGGTTGGACTAGAAGACCTCCAGGGTCCCTTCCAGCTCTGTTATTCTGCAAGGGTTATTTTGGGGCTCAGTTGCGGCCGAGGACTAGCTGCATAGGGTTTCTTCTGCCTGAGCAGGGGGTTGGACTAGATGACATCATCATCATCATAAAGTTGGAAGGGACCTTGGAGGTCATCTAGTCCAACCCCCTGCTCAGGCAGGAAGCCCTATACCATTTTGGACAAATGGCTGTCCAGTCTCTTCTTAAAAACTTCCAGTGTTGGAGCATTCACCGCTTCTGGAGGCAGGTGGTTCCACTGGTTAATTGTTCTCACTGTCAGGAAATTCCTCCTTAGTTCCAGGTTGCTTCTCTCCTTGGTTAGTTTCCATCCGTTGCTTCTTGTCCTGCCTTCAGGTGCTTTGGAGAAGAGCTTGACTCCCTCTTCTTTGGGGCAGCCCCTGAGATACTGGAAGGCTGCTATCGTGTCCCCCCTTGTCCTTCTCTTCGTTAAACTAGACATGCCCAATTCCATCAACCGTTCCTTATATGTTTGAGCCTCCAGTCCCCTGATCATCTCTGTTGCTCTTCTCTGCACTCTTTCCAGAGTCTCAACATCTTTTTTACATCGTGGTGACCAAAACTGGATGCAGGATTCCAAGTGTGAGCTTACCAAGGTCCCTTTCAACTCTATGATTCCGCAAGGGTCTCCTGCTTGAGCAGGGGGCTGGACTAGAGGACCTCCAAGATCCCTTCCAAGTCTGTTCTTCTGTATTCTGTATGGAAACCAACCGGAAGATGCTTCATTCTTTTCTTTGGCTGAGAAGGAGACGCTCCCAAAAGCCTCTGGACTGTGATGGAAGAACACTTTAAAGCATGTTTCTCAACCTTGACCATTTTAAGGCATGTGGACTTCAACTCCCAGAATTCCACAGCCAGCAGTGCTGGCTGTGGAATTCTGGGAGATGAAGTCCACATGCCTTAAAATGATCAAGGTTGAGAAACACTGCTTTAAATATTCTCTCAAATATTCTCTTGCAAAAACGGAGTTGCATCTTCCCCTGGGAGCTTTGCTTGCAGATGCTTTAGCCCCCCCCCCACTTCCTCCCCCCCCCTGCACACATCTGCCCAGCAGGCAACCTAGAAACTCCCACCCCCTTTGGGGGGGGGTCTGCGTGGTCTCTGTGGGGGGGGGGATGGAGATCCCTGCCCACCCATTTCTCCCATAATTCCACCCGCCTGGCTTTGAAAGCTGAAGGTCACATGGGATCTCCCCCCCCCTCCCCCCCTGACTGAGTTTTCTAATGACCTGTCATGCTTGATCCACCGTAATCTCAGGGGAGAATCCTTGATTACAAGCCCCTGGGATTAAGAGGCTGGCGGCTTTGCACGTCATCCCTGCCCTATCCGTGGAGGATCAGGCTGGATCGTGATCTGGTGCATCACCCGCTGTATCTGCTTCTCCGTTTGGCAAGGGCGACCGAGAGTCCCGGTTGCCATTTGGTCTTTAGAGCCTCTGAAGCCCGCGGGAAGTCCTTCGGAAAGGTTCGTATTATTCTAGCCCTCCAGTGGGGGGAACTGAGGCAGAGGGAGCCCAGGTGGGTGCAGTCAATCAAAACATGGTTCTCTCGGTGCTTGTGGAGTCCTTAGTAGTCTCTGAGCTGGGTGTTTTGCTTGCAGACGTTTCATGACCCAACTAAGTAACATCATCCGTGCTAGAAGGGAGTGGGTGTTTGGAGTGGAGGAGGAGGAGAAAGGGAGGAGGAGGAGGAGGAGGAAGAGGAGGACTGTGGGGTCCTTGGTGCTCTCTGCGTTTGGTGGTTTTCTTACAGACATTTCACGACCCAACTAGGGAACATCATCTGTGCTAGAAGGGAGTGGGGTGTGTAGGGAGGAGGAGAAGAAGGGGAGGAGGAGGAGGAGGAGGAGGAGGAGGACTGTGGGGTCCTTGGTGCTCTCTGAGTTTGGTGGTTTTCTTACAGACGTTTCATGACCCAACTAGGGAACATCATCTGTGCTAGAAGGGAATGGGTGTTTGAGAAGAGGAGGAGGAGGAGGAGGAGGAGGAGGAGGAGGAGGAGGAGGAGGAGGAGGAGGAGAGGACTGTGGGATCCCTGGTGCTCACTGAGCTTGCTTGTTTTCTTGCAGACGTTTCATGACCCAACTAGGTAACGTCTTCAGTACCTGAAAGGAGTGGGCTTTACTCTCTGTTTGTGTACAAGTGGTTTGCCCTGTCGATATTGTTCGAGTGTTGGTTTCTTGTGCGATCCTTGGTGCTCTCTGAGCTGGGTGGTTTTCTTGCAGACGTTTCATGACCCAACTAGGTAACATCATCCGTGCTAGAAGTGAGTGGGTGTTTGAGAAGAGGAGAAGGAGGAAGAGGACTGTGGGGTCCTTGGTGCTCTCTGAGCTTGGTTTTGCTGGCAGACGTTTCATGACCCAACTAGGTAACCTCATCCGTGCTGGTGAGTGTGGGGTTTCCTCTGTCTGTATACAGTAGCCTCTCCTGGCAATGTGGGTGGGGAATCTGCTTTTCTACTTGGCAATTCCTTAATTAGGGTATTGTTTTCTGCTAAACTGTCTGCCTGCTATCGATTATCCAGGTGTTGGCTGCTGGAAAGGAGGCATTCTGGCCTTATTGCTTAGCTTTTTCATGGTCTCTTTTGAACACGGTGGTGAAAACAAGGTTTATCTCTATGGTCTGTTGAGGGCTGACTTGTCTCAGTGTCAGACTTCCAGGAATACCCTAGGAAAGACCAAGGAGAAAACCACATTCTCACCATACATCCCCCCACCCCCGAGACCGGCAGGTGGGCTACTGTATTTAAATGCGTTGCAGACCCCACATCAGTAGTGGCGAAGCTCTGGCACGCGTGCCAGAGGCGGCACTCAGAGCCCTCTCTATGGGCACGCCGCCGTGCCCCGGAGATGACAACTGTCCCTCTTCAACCAGCCACCCGCTAACTCGCCGAGGTCCCATGTGGCCGGATGCATCCCAGCCCCCATGCGCTCGCTGGCCTCTGTGTGCGGGGGACGATGGTGTCAGGCAGCAACCGCCCTGGCCCCTGCCTCGCCTTGACCTGTGACAATGGCACCCCCACACCCTGCCTCGCCTCGCCTCGCCTCACCCCGCAGGATGGAGACCCCCAGGATCCCCCCCCAACCCTGTCCCCACAGGCGTCCCTCCCCAGGAGCAATATTGAGATGGCCACGCCCACCCTGGCCATGCCCATCCATCTGCATGACTACCGTAGCCACATCCACCAGGCGGTCCACGCCCACCGGGCCCCCGGCAATACGTAAGTGGGTTTTGGGTTGCAGTTTGGGCACTCGGTCTCTAAAAGGTTCGTCATCCCTGTCCCACATCAAAGACTCGGTCACCAAGATGAGCTTGAAATCAAAGGAGCCACCTCGAGCGCTGAGAATCCATCATTTTTACAAGCGGGGAACCAAAAGCTTATTATTCACAGACCGGATTAATTGCTGACCGTTTTCTGCGTAGTCCTTGGTGCTCTCTGAGCTTATCTGTGCTTGCAGACCTTGTCCCAAAGCTGCTTTTTCCAAAAAAGCAACTCCGTTTTGTTTTGTTTCTTTCTTCTTCTTTGAAAACATTTTTTGCTTCTCTTTCCAAGAACTGAAGAAGCTTCTTGGATTAAAATGGAAGAACTGAAGAAGCTTTTGGGGATGAGAAGCCAAAAGTCTTCAAATAAAAAAAAACACACACACACACACAAGGTTCTACATTTAGGCAAGAAAAACTAAATGCACAAGTACAGCATAGGTGGCACCCTGCTCAATAGTAGGAACTGTGAGAGGGACCTCGGAGTCCTAGTAGACAATCACTTAAATATGAGCCAGCCATGTGCTGCAGCTGCCAAAAAGGCCAACACAGTGCTAGGCTGCATTAACAGAGGGATAGAATCAAGATCACGTGAAGTATTAATACCACTCTTCAATGCCTGGGTAAGGCCACACTTGGAATACTGCATCCAGTTTTGGTCACCACAATGTAAAAAAGATGTTGAGACTCTAGAAAGAGTGCAGAGAAGAGCAACAAAGATGATCAGGGGACTGGAGGCTAAAATATATAAGGAACGGTTGCTAGAATTGGGCGTGTCTACTTTAATGAAGAGAAGGACGAGGGGGGACAGGATAGCAGTCTTCCAATATCTCAGGGGCTGCCCCAAAGAAGAGGGAGTCAAGCTATTCTCCAAAGCTCCTGAAGGCAGGACAAGAAGCAACGGATGGAAACCCATCAAGGAGAGAAACAACCTAGAACTAAGGAGAAACTTCCTGACAGTGAGAACAATTAACCAGTGGAACCGCCTGCCTCCAGAAGCAGTAAATGCTCCAACACTGGAAGTTTTGAAGAAGAGACTGGACAGCCGTTTCTCCGAAATGGTGTAGGGTTTCCTGCTTGAGCAGGGGGTTGGACTAGATGACCTCCAAGGTCCCTTCCAACTTTACTACTATTACTATTACTAAGAAAGTCCAGTTGCCTTTTGGAAAAGCAGCTTTGGGACAGTCGTGACCTGGACGATTGAGGACCTCCATAGACCAGGGGTCTTCAAACTTGGCCCTTTGGTGACTTTCCCGGCAGGGAGAACAATTGTTCAGGGGAACTGCTGGCCACCAGAAGTTGTGGGTGCTCCGACACGGGGAGGTTTTTAAGAAGAGACCGAACCGCCACTTGTCTGGAGTAGGCTTTCCAGCTCAAACGGGGTTGGACTAGAAGACCTCCGGGGTCCCTTCCAAATCTATTATTCTGAAAGTGACGTCCTGCTGACTGGGGGGGGGTGTCCTGGTGTCCTTCTGCCTTCTCTTGCTTTGGTGCTATATTTGGCTTCTTGGGCGCCCAGCGTGCCAAAGCGGCACGTGATGATGCTCAGACTGGGCGGCCACGCCAGCCCCTTGGCTCAGCTTGAGGATGCGAAGGCAGCTCAATGCGGTAGCATTTCAGAGGATTTGGGGGGGGGGGCTTAAAGCAAAGGGTTTGCTTGAAGAAGAAGAGGAAGATTCAGGCAGCCGGGGGGAGGAAGACCCACGGCCCCCTACCCAGCTTGTAGACCCCTTGGATTTATGGCGAGGCTCGGGGGGGGGGGCTTAAAGACAGACATCTGTAAGCTCTCTGGGAGTCTGGGAGCTCCACACTGCAGGCTCCTTGGTGGAGGGTGCCCCCCCCCCAGAGCAAGCGTGGGCAACGGTGGGAACGTTACAACTGGTTCACTCCGACTCCAGAATTTCCTGAGCCAGAAGCAATGTGTGACAACCCCAGCTGAGTCCAAAATACCAATGAAGGAGAATCTTTGTAGCTGAGGGTTGACATGACTGGGTCCTGGGTGCCCTCTGAGGTTGGCTGTTTTCTTGCAGACGTTTCATGACCCAACTAGGTGACATCATCAGTGCTGGAAGGGAGGGGGGTTCATGGAGAGGAGGAGGAGGAGGAGGAGGACTGTGGGGTCCCTGGTGCTCTCTGAGCTGGGTTGTTTTCTTGCAGACGTTTCATGACCCAACTAGGTAACGTCATCAGTGCTAGAAGGGAGAGTGTTTTGTGGAGAGGAGGAGGAGGAGGAGGAGGAGGAGGAAAGAACTGTGGAGTCCCTAGTGCTCTCTGAGCTGGGTTGTTTTCTTGCAGACGTTTCATGACCCAACTAGGTAACGTCTTCAGTACTGAAAGGAGTGGGCTTTACTCTCTGTTTGTGTACAAGTGGTTTGCCCTGTCGATATTGTTCGAGTGTTGGTTTCTTGTGCGATCCTTGGTGCCCTCTGAGCTGGGTGGTTTTCTTGCAGACGTTTCATGACCCAACTAGGTAACATCATCAATGCTAGTAAGGAGTGCTGTTTTGCCCCTCAGTTTATATTCTGGGGTCTTGCCCCTCTGGGGAGGGGGAGGTCCTAGGGATGCTTTGGTTGGGCTGTTTACTAATGGCTCCATGGCTGTTTTCTTGATTGGGGTCTTGCTGACTTGAATGCTGGTCTGTTTGTTGGAAGCCGGCTTGGAAGGTGACGAGTGGCGGATCATGTGATCCAGAATGCCGCAACAGTCCTTGGTACCTGCCAGTTGCCCCCTGTCCACGAGGATGCTGTAACGGTTGTTAAGTGGGAAAAGCAGTCCTAGGTCTCTTTTTTTTCAGTGCCGTTGTAATTTCAAATGGTCACTAAAAAAATGGTCGTAAGTCGAGTCGACTTAT
>CM077920.1:1620000-1736234 GCA_039797435.1 Crotalus adamanteus | reverse complement strand
AAACCCCACTCCTGTTAGTACTGATGATGTTCCCTAGTTGGGTCACGAAATGTCTGCAAGAAAACCACCCAGCTCAGAGAGTATCCAGGATCCCACAGTCTTCCTCCTCCTCCTCCTCCTCCTCCTCTCCAAAAACCCCATTCCTTCTGCCACTGATGATGTTACCTAGTTGGGTCATGAAACGTCTGCAAGAAAACCACCCAGATCAGAGAGTACCCAGGACCCCACAGTCCTTTCTTCTTCTTCTTCTTCTTCTTCTTCTTCTTCTTCTTCTTCTTCTTCTTCTTCTTCTTCTTCTTCTTCTTCTTCTTCTTCTTCTTCTTCTTCTTCTTCTTCTTCTTCTTCTTCTTCTTCCTCTTCCTCTTCTTCCTCTTCTTCTTCCTCCTCCTCTTCCTCTTCTTCCTCTTCTTCTTCCTCCTCCTCCTCCTCCTCCTCCTCCTCCTCCAATCCCACTCCCTTCTAGCACTGATATTGTTCCCTAGTTGAGTCATGAAATGTCTGCAAGAAATACAGTCAAGTTCAGAGAGCACCAAAGACCCCACAGTCACTGTCCTCCTCCTCCTCCTCCTTCTGCAAGCCCCCCTCCCATCTTCCACTGATGATGTTCCCCAGTTAGGTCATGAAACGTCTGCAGGAGAACCACCCAGCTGGGAGGGCATCGGAGACCCCATGCTGTAATTTACGTAACAAAGGATTGTGTCCCACCCTTGACTGAATCTGGGCTTTGTCCCTCCCTCCCTCCCTCCCCTCCCCCCCCCCCTCCGGCTTGTCAGACCATTTTCCTGCAGGACAACAGCATCACCCAGATCCGGCAGCAGGAGCTGGCCTCTCTCCTGGACCTGCAGTACCTCTACATGCAGAACAACAGCATTTCCGCCCTGGAGCCCGGCGCCTTCCACCACCAGAACCGGCTGCTGGAGCTGGCACTGAACGGCAACCGCATCCATTGATCAACAGCAGCATCTTCAAGGGCCTGGAACACCTGCGCATCCTCTACCTCTCGGCCAACCAGGTCACCCGCCTGCCGGACTTCACCTTTTGCGACTTGGAGGTGAGGCTCCCTGGGGGGGGTCCAGGGGGGAAAAGAGGCCGGAGAGCCTTCAGCCCCCACTGACAGCAGCATAGGGCCATTGGGATTGGGATTAGGATGATTAGGATTAGGATTAGGATTAGAATTAATTAGGATTAGAATTAGGATTAATTAGAATTAGAATTATTAGAATTAGGATTAAAATTAGGATTAGGATTAGAATTAGAATTATTAGCATTAGAATTAATTAGGATTAGAAGAATTATTACAAATAGAATTAAAATTATTAGAATTAGAATTATTAGAATTAGAATTAATTAGAATTAAGATTAGAATTAGAATTAGGATAAATTAGAATTAGAATTATTAAAATTAGAATTAATTAGAATTATTAGAATTAGGATTAGAATTAGGATTGAGATTAGGATTAGAAATAGAATTAGAATTATTAGAATTAGGATTAGAATTAGAATTATAAGCATTAGAATTAGAATTAAGTAGAATTAGGATTAGAATTAGGATTAATTAGAATTAGAATGATTAGAATTAGAATTAATTAGAATTAGAATTATTGGAATTATTAGGATTATTAGAATTAGGATTAGAATTAGAATTAGGATTAAGATTAGGATTAGAATTAGAATTATTAGAATTAGAATTAATTAGTATTAGGATTAGAATTAGAATTATTAGAATTAGAATTAATTAGAATTAGGATTAGATTAGGATTAGAATTAGAATTAGGATTATTAGAATTAGAATTATTAGAATTAGAATCACAGAGTTGGAAGGGACTGTGGAGGTCCTCTAGTCCAGCCCAAGCAGGAGACCCTACACCATTTCTGACAGATGGCAGTCCAGTCTCTTCTTGAAAACCTCCTGTGATGGATCACCCACAACATCTGAAAGCAACTTCTGTTCCATTGGTTGATACCGTCAGGAAGTTTCTCCTTATTTCCCAGTTGAATCTCTCCTTGATCAATTTATAAGCCCTGTTTTAGGGAACTGAGGCCGAGCTTAGGTTTATGCATTGAACTAAGCCTTGGTTTGTATAAATCAATATCCAGTAGATCATAAATTTATGATTCCTTTATGCTGTTTTATACTGGACTGGTGTAGCCACACTTGGAACATTGCATCCTGTTTTGATTGCCACAACATAAAAAGATACTGAGACTCTAGAGCAGTGGTTCTCAACCTTTTTAATGCCGCGACCCCCAACCGGTCGTAAGTCGAGGACTACTCAACCGGTCGTAAGTCGAGGACTACTCAAGTGGTGCAGCACCGTTTGCAGAATGGGACTTTTGGCGGGCTCAGCAGGGCAGAGACAGCCTGGACAATTCCTATTGGCTTTTGAAAGCCAATAGAATTAGACTCTATTCAAGAGAGTCTATTCTATTGGCTTTCAAAAGCCAATAGAATAAAAGGGAGGAGCACAGCTAAGGAAAAGGGGGAAAAAAATGGCGGACTGCGTTGTTTGGCGACCCCCGTGAAATGGCCGTTCGACCCCAAATGGGGTCCCCACCCACAGGTTGAGACTCTAGAAAGAGTGCAGAGAAGAGCAACAAAGATGATCAGGGGACTGGAGGCTAAAACCTATGAAGAACGGTTGCAGGAACTGGGCACAGCCAGTCTAGTGAAGAGAAGGACCAGGGGGTGACATGATAGCCTTGTTCCAATATTTGAGGGGCTGCCACAAAGGGGGGGGGGGTCCACCTCTTCTCCAAAGTGCCTGAAGGCAGGAAAAGAAGCAACGGGTGGAAACGTATCAAGGAGAGAACAAGCCTAGAAATAAGGAGGAATTTTCCTGACACTTAGAACAATCAATCAATGGAACAACGTGCCTTCAGACGTTATGGGTGCTCCAACACTGGAGGCTTTTAAGAAGGGAATGGAGAACTGTTTACCCAGAATGGTCTAGGGGTCTCCTGCTTGAGCAGGGGGCTGGACTAGATGACCTCGAAGGTTCTTTCCAACCCTATAGTTCTATATTCTAAGACAGGGCTCTCCAAACTTGGCCACTTTAAGATATTGTGGACTTAATAATAATAATAATGATGATGATGATGATAATGAAGTTGGAAGGGACCTTGGAGGTCATCTAGTCCAACACCCTGCTTAGGCGGGAATCCCTATACCAGTGATGGTGAACCTTTTAAAGACCGAGTGCCCCAAAACTGCCCCCCCCCACTGCACCCCCTGCCCTGCTCTGCTCCACCCCGCCTGCCCACAGGGCCACTCACTGCCTCCACGGCCCACCGCAGATCGTCCAGGCAGCCCAGCAGCGCCATGGCGGCTATGCCCCTTCCCCGCGCCCCGCAGCATCAACTGTGCGCGATGAGGCATGAGGGCAGAGTCTTGTCTACGCTTCCTGGCCGCCATGTCCTTGGCTACGCTGCTCCGCATGGGCTACTCTTAGGGGCGACTCTCCTCCGGAGGGGCTGCTGGTGAGGAGGGGCTCCCGGGGGGAGTCAAGGCTGGGGCAACGGCACATGTGCCCACAAAGAGGGCTCCGAGTGCCACCTTGTCACCCATGCCATAGGTTCGCCACCACTGCCCTATCCCATTTCAGACAAATGGCTGTCCAGTCTTTTCTTAAAAACTCCCAGTGTTGGAGCATTTACTGCTTCTGGAGGCAGGTGGTTCCACTGGTTCATTGTTCTCACTGTCAGGAAGTTTCTCCTTAGTTCTAGGTTGCTTCTCTCCTTGGTTAGTTTCCATCCGTTGCTTCTTGTCCTGCCTTCAGGTGCTTTGGAGAATAGCTTGACTCCCCCTCTTCTTTGAGGCAACCTTCAACTCCCAGAATGCCATCTGGGGCATTCTGGGAATTGACGTCCCAAAAGGCTTACAGTGGCCAGGTTTGCAGAGCCCTGCTTGAAGAGCCACAGAGTAAGGACTGGAACCGCTGAAGGGTGTTCTTTCTGCTCAGTCTGAAGATGTGTGCTCCTGTTTACCCTCTGCAGAGACTGCAGGAGCTCCACCTGCAAGAGAACAGCATTGAGATTCTGGAGGACCAGGCGCTGACCGGGCTGACCTCACTAGCCCTGCTGGACCTCAGCAAGAACAACCTGCGCACCATCAGCCGGGTGACCTTGAGGCCGGTCATCAGTCTGCAAGTGCTGAGGCTGACAGGTGTGTCCATAGCAACCTTTGGAAGGCCTTCGTTTCTCCTGCCCGAAAGAAAAGCTGGCGGAAAGAGAAGTCCTTTCGTTGGGCGTGGAGATGGCTCGGTAGAAAGGAGTCTGGAACCTCTGAGAACTTGGGTCCAATCAATGTTCTGTCGTGGCAGGGACCATAAAGGGTGGGGAGACCTTGCCTGGTGGATTTGAGGGAGTAGGGCCTGGGTCTAACCCAGGAATCGGACTCAGCTTTAGCAAGACAACTGAGCTGGAGTGACAGCCTTAAGAAGCCGTGGTGGATCAAGCACTCTTGGTAGCTCCCCATAACTCTAGTTGTCAGGCTTTCAGGGGTAGGGAAGGGTTAATGTCACAACTGCTTTCAGTTGTGTAAGAGATGGGACTGAAGTGTGAGTGAGAGAATCCATGTCAGTGATGACGTTATCTAGTTGGGTAATGAAACGTCTGCAAGAAAACCACCAAGCTGAGAGATCACAAGGATGGATGGATGGATGGATGGATAGGAAGGGGAAGGGAAGGAAGGAAGGAAGGAAGGAAGGAAGGAAGGAAGGAAGGAAGGAAGGAAGGAAGGAAGGAAGGAAGGAAGGAAGGAAGGAAGGAAGGAAGACCACTGATGGTGTTACCTAGTTGGCTAATGAAACATCTGCAAGAAAACCACCAAGGTCAGAGATCACAAAGATGGATGGATGGATAGGGAAGGGAAGGGAGGGAAGGAAGGAAGGAAGGAAGGAAGGAAGGAAGGAAGGAAGGAAGGAAGGAAGGAAGGAAGGAAGGAAGGAAGGAAGGAAGGAAGGGAAGGGAAGGAAGGAAGACCACCGATGGTGTTATCTAGTTGGCTGATGAAACATCTGCAAGCAGACACCTAAGGTCAGAGAGCACCAAGGACAAAGAAGGGAGGGAGGGAGAAAGGAAGGAAGGAAACAAATCAACTTAGAGAGCAACTCCATAGCTGAATCCTGAGCTACAAATATTCTCTACAAATATTGGAAGAATCCACGTCTATGACTCTTTTTTACGTCAGGCTGGGAAGCCTTCCCCAACTGGGCTTCCTCTCTGGAGCCGGGGACAGGAGGCCAGGAGGACCATCCTATATATCTTGAGGAAGGCCATGTTGGAGAAAGCGGCCGTCAGAAAGTCACGTTAAGCGGGTCTACTGGGCAGAATTCCTGCCTTAGTTTCCTTCTCTGGGGAGGGAGACAGGACTCAGTGGACTACAGATGGTCTTCAACTGACACCCACAACCGAGCCCAACATTTCCGTTGCTAAGCAAGACAGTTGTTTTATGACCTCATTTTACGACCTTTCTCGCCGCAGTTGTTAAGTGAATCATTGCAGTCGCACGGTTGTTAAGTGAATCTGGCTTAACTTGTCAGAGGTCGCAAAAATGTGATTGTATGACCCTAGGATGCTGTGATCGTCATAAATATAAGTCAGTGGCCCAGCGTCTGAATTTTGATCACGTGACCGCAGGGAGGCTGCAACAGTCAAGTGTGAAAAACGGTGCCGTGGTAACGGTCCCTAAACGAACGGTTGTAAGTCGAGGACAGCCTGTGTACAACAGCTTAAAGAGGGGGAAAAAAACGAAGTTTGTGTTTCTTTATTTTCTTGCTTTGCACTTAATTCCTGTGTCTTTTAAGAGTACAGGGAAGGAATTGGGGGGAGTGCATTCTTACTACACTGTGGAAGGAGAGCTAAGAAGGGCCAACCAGCTAGTTCAGGGGTCTACAAACTTAGCAACTTTGAGACCTGTGGACTTCAACTCCCAGAATTCCTTAACCAGCCATGAGGGCTGAGGAATTCTGGGAGTTGAAATCCACAAGTCTTAAAAGTGTCAAGTTTGAAGACCCCTGAATTAGCTGGAAGTGGTGCATATTTGTCCAAAATGGTGTAGGGCAGTGTTTCCCAAACTTGACAATTTTAAGGCATGTGGACTTCAACTCCCAGAATTCCACAGCCAGCAACGCTGGCTGTGGAATTCTGGGAGTTGAAGTCCACATGCCTTAAAATTGTCAAGTTTGGGAAACACTGGTGTAGGGTTTCCTGCCTGAGCAGGGGGTTGGACTCGATGACCTCCAAGGTCCCTTCCAACTTTATTACTATTACTATATTAATAAACATGGATAAATTCATCAGACATTTGTCAGTGCAAAGGGAAAGGGATTCAGCAAAGGAACAGCCACCAAAGAAATTAAAAGTGGTCCTTTTTTCTTTTTTTTTCCTATTGTTTGTAATATTTTATTAGATTATAGAATAAAATACAAAAGCAAATAGTAGGACACAGTGGGGAGAAAAAGGGGGGGGGAAATGAGGGGGAGAAGGGAAAAAGAACAGACTTCCTCTGTTTCAGTAGAAGGAAGTATTAACATTGAACCACAACTTTTTTTACTTTTCCATAATATTATAAACCAGCCATTTCTATAACAACAAATGAATCTAATCAGTAAAACCCCAAATCCCCCCCCCTTTTTTTTTAGTCATCAAGTTTTTGACACTTTGCTAAGCATTGGTGGTAGTCGAATATTGTCATGTCCTAAAAGTGGTACAATAATAATGATGATGATGATGATGATGATGAAGTTGGAAGGGACCTTGGAGGTCATCTAGTCCAACCCCCTGCTCAGGCAGGAAACCCTAAACCATTTCGGACAAATGGCTGTCCAGTCTCTTCTTAAAAACTTCCAGTGTTGGAGCATTCACCGCTTCTGGAGGCAGGTGGTTCCACTGGTTAATTGTTCTCACTGTCAGGAAATTTCTCCTTAGTTCTAGGTTGCTTCTCTCCTTGATGAGTTTCCATCCCTTGCTTCTTGTCCTGCCTTCAGGCGCTTTGGAGAATAGCTTGACTCCCTCTTCTTTGGGGCAGCCCCTGAGATATTGGAAGGCTGCTATCATGTCCCCCCTGGTCCTTCTCTTCAAGGTTGAAAAGTCCTGCACTAAGTCATTTTTTTCAGTGCTGTGTAACCTCAAATGGTTACTAAGGGAACCCCGTGGTAAGTCACCCAGGACCACCCGTATCGGGCAAACAGAGGAGTGGATGTGGTCCTCAACTGGTTTGTGGGACCTCCAATCAATCAATCAATCAATCAATCAATCAATCAGAACTGATCTTGGAGGGACCTTGGAGGTCTTTTAGCCCAGCCCCCTGCTCAGCCCTATACTATTCCAGACAAGTGACGGCTCAGTCTTCTCTTAAAAACGTCCAGTGAACTATTGTTGACGGGATACGTCTTCTTTTTTTTCCCCGGCAGAAAATCCATGGCGATGCGACTGCGCTCTGCACTGGCTCAGCAGCTGGATCCGAGAGGAAGGCCAGAGGCTCCTGAGCCCCCTGGACAAGAAGATCGAGTGTTCGGAGCCACCGCGCCTGGCCTACCAAAGCCTAGCGGATGTTTCCGGCAACAGCTTGATCTGCATCCCTCCGGTCGTACAAGTGCAACCGCTTGAAGTCATGGCCCGCCTGGGTGAAGACCTGCGCATCTCCTGTCAGGCCTCGGGCTACCCACAGCCACTCGTGACCTGGCGTAAACTGGCCCACTGGCGGGCCGGGGGCTCCAGGGGAAGCCGGACCCGGCTGCCCAGTGGAAGCTTTGAGCTGAGAGAGCGCAGCGTCGGGGAGCGCTTTGAGCAGTCGGACACCGGCAGCGGGATGCTGTTCCTGAACAACGTGACGGTGTCCCATGCCGGGAAATACGAATGTGAGGCCTCCAATCCCGGGGGGATGGCCCAGGTGGTCTTCCACCTCATGGTTAACCTCTCACAGCATCAGCAACAATCGCAGGGCTACCCGGCGTCGGTAGACATCAGCCAGGAGCCCCTCTACGACATGGAGAGCATGGACTTCCACGCCCTGGGCATGGCCACGCAGACGGCCATCGCCGTGGCCATCTCCCTGCTGGCCCTGGTGGCCCTTCTCTTGGTGATCATGATCTACCGGAAACACCGCAAGCGGAAAAAGGCGAAGAAGGAGGAGAACATTTTGTACGTCAACGACTATTCTGACGGGCCCACCACTTTCGCGCAGCTGGAAGAGTACCGAGACGAGAGGGGCCACGAAATGTTTGTGATTGACCGCAACAAGCCCCTCTTTGCCACCTATAAGGACCCCCAAGGCCTGGCAGGGGTCTTCCCGGAGCAGCTCCAAGACCAAGCGACTCAGACTCTGGAAGGAGAAGAAGAGGCTCCCCAAGAAGACAGCGAGCTCTTCGCCAACCAGGGAGTGATGCTCCAGCCTCAGATAGCATACGAAATCCACTGCTGAGTGGAGTTATGGAAGTTGGGGTGAATGGACACCCCTTCCCCCAATGGAGCTGTTGTCTTGACCTCCTCCTACCATTGTCTGCTTAAGTTTGGGGCCTTGAGTGGAGGAACCTGTGGTGGTGGACCATTCCACAGGTTGCAGAGAGGACTCGTGTATGTTCAACGAGAGCCGCCACCCTGTGGTTAACTCCTGGGGCACGTTCGGCCCTCACCATGTTGATCATCCCCATCCCGTTGTCCAATGTTCTCTGAAAGGGACGTGGAGCAATTCACGAGGGTCCCTCGTGTTCACCTTCAAATCTGAAAGCATAGCACCCCAGAATAGCTTTGCTACAAAGGTCACCTTAGGCCAGCATTTTGCTTCTCACTGTGATTGATCAGATTCCTCCAGGACACTCACAAGCAAGAGAGGGATCCACACCACCTCCTCCTCTTCCTCCCTCCGATGTTGTTCCTCAGCACACAAGACCTGGAGGCACCTTACTCACCAAGCTGGACACCTTCAAATGATAGACCTGTCAAAAGCGTGATAGGATAGCTGATGGACAGCAATGGGTTTTGACCCCTGAACGTTTCCCAGCCATCAGCTGTGACCCTCCCCGGGCATTCTGCAACTGGACGTAAGGACCTTACGCACAAAGTTTTTGGTCACAGTCAGCAGAGAAAGTGCAGCTCGGAAAAAAACTCACCGAAGGCTGGATAAGAGGTTCACTGTGCAAATTTGACCAAAACTGTGCAAATTTGACCAAAATTTCAGTGATGAAGGGATGACATTTACAGTCCCTCTGGCAGGCTGAGTGGGACACTCAGGTTTTTTGAGGGGCCTTGCCTGTCATTTTGCTTTAAAAGGATAAAAATAATGTCACAGTCCTGAGCTGCAACAGCGGCATTTGTAGAATGCAGGGGAAAAAAACCCTCCTTATCTCCACCTTACAGGCAGTCGGTCCTTGCCTTATGACCACAATTGAGCCCAAAATTTCTGTGGCTAAGCAGGACAGTTCTTAAGTAGTTTTTGCCCCCATTTTGTAACTTGCTTGCCACCGTTGTTAAGCGACTCACTGGTTTCTCCATTGACTTTAGCTTGTCAGAAGGTCACAAAATGTGATCACTTCAGCCCGGGACGCTGCGACCGTCATAAATGTGACTCAGTTGCCAAGTGTCAGAATGTTGATCACGTAACCGCGGGGACGCTGCGACCGTCATAAATGTGACTCAGTTGCCAAGTGTCAGAAGGTTGATCACGTAACCGCGGGGACGCTGCGACCGTCATAAATGTGACTCAGTTGCCAAGTGTCAGAAGGTTGATCACGTAACCGCGGGGACGCTGCGACCGTCATAAATGTGACTCAGTTGCCAAGTGTCAGAATGTTGATCACGTAACCGTGGGGACGCTGCGACCGTCATAAATGTGACTCAGTTGCCAAGTATCAGAAGGTTGATCACGTAACCGCGGGGACGCTGCGACCGTCATAAATGTGACTCAGTTGCCAAGTGTCAGAAGGTTGATCACGTAACCGTGGGGACGCTGCGACCGTCATAAATGTGACTCAGTTGCCAAGTGTCAGAAGGTTGATCACGTAACCGCGGGGACGCTGCGACCGTCATAAATGTGACTCAGTTGCCAAGTGTCAGAATGTTGATCACGTAACCGTGGGGACGCTGCGACCGTCATAAATGTGACTCAGTTGCCAAGTGTCAGAAGGTTGATCACGTAACCGCGGGGACGCTGCGACCGTCATATATGTGACTCAGTTGCCAAGTGTCAGAATGTTGATCACGTAACCGAGGGGACGCTGCGACCGTCATATATGTGACTCAGTTGCCAAGTGTCAGAATGTTGATCACATAACCATGAAATCAGCTGTGCCCCCAAAGCACAGGCAACAGCATAGCCGTGTAGTTGCACCAGGAGCAAAATGGCTGCGTGCGAGATTTTTTTCTCAAGCAAAGAAGCCAATAAAATATAGCCAGCATCTCCTGGCTACTGAGGCTGTGTTGTCTTCTTTTAGGGAATTGGAGGCAGGGGATAATGGGGAACAGAATCTTAGTTCTGCTGAAGGATTTCTGGTGGCTGAAACAGTTTCTTGCTGTCGGGCTGCACGTGGCTGGGAAGGTGCCTACTTATGCGATGGCATTTCTCTCACCAACATTGTTTATTCATTTTCTTAAATTTATATCTCACTCGTCTCACTGTCAAATGACTCTGGCCGGCTTACAAATATCCTAAAAACAGGTACAAATGTTGGAGCATGAAATATTAAATAATTAAACAAATTACCAGCCCAAATGGTTTGCCTGCTTAACATGTTTCTTTTTTGGGATAATCGTATTGTTGTATTTTTCATTTATTCTCTTTCATTATTTATTTTATTATTATTATTAATAATAATAAAAATTGGAAGGGATCTTGGAGGTCATCGAGTCCAACCCCCTGCTCAGGCAGGAAACCCTACACCATTTAGGACAAATGGCTGTCCAGTTTCTTCTTAAAAACTTCCAGTGTTGGAGCATTCACCGCTTCTGGAGGCAGGTAGTTCCCCTGGATAATTGTTCTCACTGCCAGGAAGTTTCTCCTTAGTCTAGGTTGCTTCTCTCCTTGATGAGTTTCCATCCGTTGCTTCTTGTCCTGCCTTCAGGCGCTTTGGAGAATAACTTGACTGCCTCTTCTTTGGGGCAACCCCTGAGATATCGGAAGGCTGCTATCCAGTCCCCCCTCGTCCTTCTCTTTGTTAAACTAGACATACCCAATTCCATCAACCGTTACTTATATGTTTTAGCCTCCAGTCCCCTGATCATCTTTGTTGCTCTTCTCTGTACTCTTTCTAGAGTCTCAGCATCTTTTCTACATCGTGGTGATCAACACTGGATGCAGTATTTCAAGTGTGGCCTTACCAAGGCCTTGTAAAGTGGTATTAACCCTTCATGTGATCTTGATTCCATCCCTCTGTTAATGCAGCCCAGCACTGTGTTGGCCTTTTTGGCAGCTGCAGCACACGGCTGGCTCATATTTAAATGATTGTCCACTAGGACTTCGAGGTCCCTCTCACAATTACTGCTATTGAGCAAGGTGCCCCCTATGCTATCCCTGTGCATTTTTTTTTCTTGCCTAAATGTAGAACCTTACTTTTTTCACCATTGAATTTCATTTTGTTCTATTACTTTTTGTTCTTTTCTATTGCTAAACAAGACCGTTGTTAAGTGAGTTTTGCCCCATTTTACAACCTTTCTTGCCACAGTTGTTAAGAGAGTAACAGGATTCCCCGTGGACTTTGCTTGTCAGAAGGCCGTAAAAAGGGGTCACCCAGGGATACCGCAACCTGTCAAAAGTACACATTGGTTGCAAGTGTCCAAATTTTGAACACTGTGACCACAAGAATGCTGCAACGGCTGTAGGTGTGAAAAACAGCCCTAAGTCAGTGAGGGCGAACCTTTTAGAGACCGAGTGCCCAAACTGCAACCCCAAACCCACTTATGCATTGTTGGGTGCCGGGTGGGTGTGGCCTATTGGGTGGGCGTGGCTGCGGTGGTAATGGCAGACTGTGTGAAACTAAAAAGTTCAATCAATCAATTCCAACTTTGCGAGATCTTTTTTTTTCCCGCGAGAAGTGGAAATTGACTGATTGAACCTTTTTTTTTTTTTTGCACACGGCGGCGGAGGCCTAAAGCGAAAAGGTTTTATAAAACCCAACTGAAGGCCTAGGACTGGGGCGACGGCACGTGTGCCCACAGAGAGGGCTCTGAGTGCCACCTCTGGCACCCGTGCCACAGGTTCGCCACCACTGCCCTAAGTCATTGTTTTAGTGCCATTTTAACTTCAAGGGGTCACTAAACAAAGTGAAGGAGTCCCTATAACAGTGGTTCTCAACCTTTTTAATGCCGCGACCCCCCCCAACCGGTCGTAAGTCGAGGACTACTCAATTGGTGCAGCATCATTTGCAGAATGGGACTTTTGGCGGGCTCAGCAGGGCAGAGACAGCCTGGACAATTCCTACTGGCTTTTGAAAGCCAATAGAATTAGACTCTATTCAAGAGAGTCTATTCGATTGGCTTTCAAAAGCCAACAGAATAAAAGGGAGTAGCACAGCCAAGGAAAAGGGGGGAAAAATGGCGGACTGCGTTGTTTGGCGACCCCCGTGAAATGGTCGTTCGACCCCAAATGGGGTCCCCACCCACAGGTTGAGAACCGCTGCCCTAGAAGCAAAACTGAGAAGCATTCATAATTAGGCTCAATTTATTAGAATGCAAGCTTCCTTGTTAGAGGAGGCAGGGAGAGGAGGCTGAAATTGGTGTTCTTCTTTGAGCTGCCTCTTCTTCCCCCTCCCAGTTCCAAGAGGACCAGTCCCCTGAAAACGTTTTAATCCGTATCCCCTTCACTGAGGATTCCCACCTCCATCAGGTAAGCCCTGGTTCGGTAACCCCGATAGGCGGACTGGATCTTGATTGCCGCTTCTTCTTGCAGACGCAACATTTGCCTGACCCTCCAGCCCCGCCAGAAGGCCTGGATCAGGGTGGCTGCACGTACCACTTGCCACATCTGCTTCCTGGTCTTGAACACGCGCCTCTGGCCTTCGCCCATCCGGCGGGCAGCGTAGTTTTCGTACAACCAGTCGGAGGTGCCCTGGGAAGGCACGCCTTGCTGTTGTAGCTGCTGCTGTTGGATGCTGGTGGAGGAGAGACTGCGGGTGCTGGTGCGCTCCCGTGTCAGCCGTATGGAGGTTTGTGTGCTGGGGGCCACACGCTGGCTGATGACTACGCTGGGTTCCCGACTCTGCCTGCGTGGCTGCTCGTCGGCAGCCGTAGAGTAGCTTTTTGAAGGCCCCTGATAGGAGAAGCGTGGCCCGTAACGGCGTGGCTGGCTGTACGCTGGTCTCTCCTGCCGGGAGGTGTAGGACGTCCTTCGGGCATTCCTGGACGGAGAGGTACTTGCATATCCTTCGCATTCACTGTCCTCCACTTCTGATTCTGATGGCGGCCCTTTGCCCACGCCCACAAGTACACGGATGCTGGTGCAACGCCCGCAGCGCGGACAGGTCTTGGGCTGGGAGGGCTTGGGGTCCTCTTGCTGGACCAGAAAGGACGGGGATCGGGGTACCTTGCTTTTCCACTCCTCAGGGTCTCCCACAAGGCACTTGCGCCAGTGTTTCCTGGGGTACGGGCCCACCCAGGAGGAGCTTCCGGGCATGTAGCTGGGATGGCCATAGTAGGTCCCTGTTGGAAACCTTGGGGGACTGTAGTAGGTCCTCTGTGGGCGTCCAGGGTGGTAAGTGTGGCTTCCTGCTTGGGCCATTTCCCGTCGGGTACGATATCCCCGCCAGTGAGCTTGGATGGTGGTGGCTGCTTGCTGGCATTCGGCGAGGGCCTGGCGAGTCATGTAGCCCCGATAGTGTGCCTGAATGACCTGGGCAGCTCTCTCCCTGTCCATCCTGGGGTACCCCCAGGATTCTCTCTCCCCCCCAAAGGAGGAAATGGAGGACGTTCTTCGGCGCCTGTAGACTTGTGACGAAGGCTCCTGCTGCCGCTGCAAAGCATGGTACTCGCGAGAGATGTATCGCTTCCAAGCAGCCTGGATAGTGGCGGCTGCAGCCTGCTCCGTCATGAGCTGCTTACGGGTGAGGTGGCCCCGCCACGTGGCCTGGATGGTGGTGGCGGCCTTGTCCATGAGCATGTCAAGCTCATCCACCAGGAAGGAGGATCGGTGGCGGGATCGGCTGTTACTCCGAGCTCTGATCTTGGCCAGCTGCCGGTCATGGTGGTGCATATCTTCACCGGTCATCTCCTCTTCCCCACTTGGATAGCTGTAGGAGCACCAGGGGTGATCCTCGTAAGTCTCCATCTGGGGAGGGGGGAGGTGAAACAACAGGTGTCAGCAACGAGGTACCGATGTCTATGGGTCAAATGATAAGATAACTTTTATTGTCATTTTTATACTGTGGGCACAACGGCACACATCAAAAATGAAATTTAGTTGCCCGCTCTCAAAGTGAAACACATACATGACACACACCTAAACATACTACGAACAACATATGTATAGACCCACATCCCTACATATACGTAGCAAATAAATATTAAATAGTGTCCATCTTGAATATATAACGGAAGGAGGAAGCTTGAGAGTTCGCAAGGTTGATGCTGTATGGAATGAAACTGGCTGAATCTGGATGTTCTGCTACGGATACCACGAAGCCCCCTCCTCCCAGAAGGGAACAAGGAAAACAGGTCGTGGAGAGGATGTGTAGTGTCCCAGACAATCTTACGGACCCTGCTCAAGCAGCACTTGTGTGCCATGTCCTGGATGGGAGGGAGGGAGCTGCCAATGATCTTTTCAGCCATCCTCACCACTCTCTGCACCACCTTCCTGTCTGAAGCAGGGATGCCTCCAAACCAGACTGTGATGCTGTAGGACAGGATGCTCTCAATCGTCCCCCTGTAGAAAGTGGTCAGGACAGGGGAAGGAAGATGTGCCTTCTAGATAAGCGCCTTGGTCTGCTAGATCCCAATTATGACCCCAAGACAAGAAAGATCGTTTGATTTACGATTTAACTTGAAATGCTCCAATGACAAAGCAGTCTCTCTTTTACTGATTTCACTGGAAAGAAAAAACGAAAAGGAGGAATGACACCTTCCCTTTTATAGATCACCGAATAAAAAGGAAGAATGTTCTGAATTGTTCCCCTTATTAAAGGGAAAAGTAACAAAAGTGAATGCAAAAAAAAAAAAAATCCCCACAAAGAATTTGTTAAAAGGGCCTTGGAGGGGGGGTCTAGGAGAGCTTTATTTTATTTATTTATTTATTTATGAGACTTATATACCGCTTTAAGTGCAAGCACTCTCTAAGCGGTGTACACCAGTAAGCAATGCATATATATATTTACATTGCTCGTCACAACCATCTCGCCACAGTCAATTCGTTGTGCACGGGGTTGGACTAGATCAGTGATGGCGAACCTTTTAGAGACCGAGTGCCCAAACTGCAACCCAAAACTCACTTATGCATCGTCGGGTGCCGGGTGGGTGTGGCCCATTGGCTGGGTGTGGCCTATTGGCTGGGTGTGGCCCATTGGGTGGACGTGGCTGCAGTGGTAACGGCAGACTGGGTTGGACTAAAAAGTTCAATCAATCAATTCCAACTTTGCAAGATCTTTTTTTCCCCCGCGAGAAGTTGAAATTGACTGATTGAACCTTCTTTTTTTTGTACACGGCGGCGAAGGCCTAAAGTGAAAAGGTTGTTTAAACCCAGCTGAAGGCTTAGGACTGGGGCAACGGCACATGTGCCCACAGAGAGGGCTCTGAGTGACGCCTCTGGCACCCGTGCCATAGGTTCGCCACCACTGGACTAGATGACCTCCATGGTGCCTTCCAACTTTATTATTATTATAATTTGCCTCGGCCATCTAGCTGCGGGACAAGACATACACTAATATCAAAGAAAGGATGCCAAAGGAGGGACAAAAATCAAATGCGAATGGCAAAACTTAAAATATGTTTAAAAACTATTTTAAATGATTAATCTGAATCGCTGAGTTGTCCCGCAGAGAGCTGGCCATGGGGTCAGGTTATACCAGGGGTCCCCAACCCCCGCTCCGTGGACCAGTAACAGGCTGCGGCATGCCTGCAACCGGTCCACACAAACAAGCAAAAGTCCCATCCGTAGGATGCAGGCAGCACACAAAACCACACACTGTCCGGTCTGCAAAAAAAAGCTTTCTCCACAGAACCGGTCCCTAGTGGCCAAAAGGTTGGGGACCTTTTGAGTTATCTGATTCTGCTTGAAGGGCTTTGGCAGCTGGCTGACCGAAATTGGGAGTCTGTGCAGAGGAGGGGGACCAAAGAAATCACAATGGCACTACAACTTTGTGACGGAGTGTGCTTCGGGATGTGCCAGTGACACCTTGAGTTTTTTGGACACATTCAAACAACCAGCTGAGTTAGGGATGTGGGGTAGATGCAGATTCGTAGATTCGCAGTAGCCCTCTATAAGTGGGGCAAAACGCCACCGTCAAATTGTGACTGTGGGACCGAAAAACAAACTATACAACATGGGTGTCAGAGTGTCAAAACAGCCTGTGCAAGCAGTCTTCAACTTACAGTGTTAGAAGTTACGACAACACTGGAAAAAGTGACCTATAACTGATTTTCACTTACGACCATGGTCACATGATCAAAATTCAGATGCTTGCAGACTGACTCATATTTACGACGGTCGCGGCACCCCGGGGTCACGTGATCCCCTTTTGCGACCTTCTGACAGGCGAAGACCATGGGGCAGCCAGATTCACTTAAAAACTGTGTTGACTAACAATTGTGGTGGTTCGCGTAACTTCATTGTGGAACTACCTGCCTCCAGAAGCAGTGAATGCTCCAACACTGGAAGTTTTAAAGAAGAGACTGGACAGCCATTTGTCCGAAGTGTCTTAAATCTAACAAACAAAATGGAGGCTGGCTCAGGAATTCTGGGAGTTGAAGTCCATGAGTCATAAAAAAGCCAAGGTTGCCTACCCCTGGTATAGGGTTTCCTGCCTGAGCAAAGGGTTGGACTAGATGACCTCCAAAGTCCCTTCCAACTTTATTATTATTATGGATCATATTATTATTATTATTATTATTATTATTATTATTATTATTATTATTATTATTATTGATCATCGCACAGTCAGCCAGATGTTCAGACTGGATTTGGCTTTTGTCTACCTATTGAGTCCTTACCCAGGACCTGGGATAGGCAGATGTGGATGTTTGATGGTATTACAGATATCATCGCAGGATGGAAGCAGTTCCTAGTAAGGCTGCCTTTTGCAATTGACTAATGGTGAATTTGTCAATGCCAATGGTGTTCAAGTGGTGCTCCAGTTGTTTTGGGATTGCACCCAAGGCGCCTATGACTATTGGTACTACCCTTGCTTGCTTTTGCCACAGTCTTTCTATTATTATTATTATTATTATTATTATTATTATTATTATTATTATTATTATTAATCTTTGTAGAGGAGCAGAAGAGATGACGCCTGAGCTAATTCTATGGAACTACTTTAGTCAGGAAACAGACCTCGTTGTTCTCTTCCGAGGACTAGACCTGAAACCTCACGCTGGGACTACGTTTTGGAAAGTAGCCATCTTAGAAGAAGCTGTGACTTCTTTCAATGAGGGTTTAACCCTGGTTAATCTAAGATCCGAACCCATTGTCTTCAGCCAAACCTACTGGAAACGCCCCAAGCAAGCCGCGCCAATTGATGGGAAGCGCAAATCAGCAGGATGGGCTACCTGGGCGTTTTTCTCCGTGGCCGATCTCTGAAAGGTTGGCCTGCGTTGCGACGTGTTGGTCTGTGACCTGGCGAAGAGAAAAGAAGAGGTTGAGTGGGCAGAGGACAGCGCCCCTGCCCTCCGGAAGGTTCCTGCATTGTTGGCAAAGCCAACCGAACACCGTATCTGTCTCCAGTGGGCACCACTTGTACGCACCCTGTTTTTGTTTCTGCCGGTAAAGCCTTCCAGCCAATTCTTTCTTAGGCCGAGAATTCTGGCCAGCCGTGACCTCAAGGGATGAGGTCACCGCCATTGTGGCATCGTGGCCTATGCGCAGCCAAGCATGAGTTGCTGGGGGAACGTTGGGACAACTGGTATTTGGAACGGAGCACCCACCTTCGATGTAGGTTTCATAGGTACGATGTCAAGCCGATGAGAAGACAGGATGCTGTGTCTAGTTTTATGCTGAACCAGAGTAGACTTGGATGCTTATATTAATAATAGTAATAATAAATAATGATGATGATGATAATGTAATAATAATAATAATAATTAAGGTGACCAACTTTTTTACAATGAAAAGGAGGACACAAATAAATTGAAGAAAAAAATATTGTAAATATTGTAAATAAAAGAAACATTTTATTCATTGCAACAATAATACAGATTACACTATAATATGATAAATGCATAATAAAAACATTTGTAACAATAACATTTTATATTGTAATTATGCTTACATACTGCGCCCCGCCCGCAGCCACCCAGCCAGCACTGCTGCCCGCTGTGTAGAGCGGGCCCCGCGGCTCCCAAAGCACCAGTTCCGCTGGCTCTGGCCCCAGGGGGCAGCCCGCCATTGACACACCCCGCCTGCAGCTGCCCCGCCAGCACCACCACCTACCCTGCACAGCCCCGTGTAGAGCAGGCCCCGCGGCTCCCACAGCACAGGGGGCAGCTGGCCACCACTCCCCCTCACACCTGCAGCAGCCCTGCCGCCCCTGCCTCTTGCACCCGCAGCCATTATTGCCGTAATAGGATGGAAGATCAAGAGAAAGTTATCGCGGCGTCGCCGCTCCAGTCTCCTCCAGGTATCTTCGGGACTAACTAGGAGATGGTGTAGGTGGGTAGCAGGGAGGGGTGCAAATTTCCTGCCAATTCGCCTTCGCTGCAGACAACTTACATATGCAAAGTTTGCCGGCCGGGTGTTTTGGCGCGCTTAGCAGCAATTCCTATTGGCTTTCGAAAGCCAATAGGGGGAGTAGCACAGCTCATTAATAAGTTGAAAAAAAAAAAACATCCAAAAAAAAAAGGTGCCGGAATTCCGTTCTGAGCATTCTATGAGGGAAAAAAGCTCTGCAGATTAGTCTTCAAATATGGAAAAGGAGGACAATGTAGGAGGACACTTTTCGAGGGAGGACAGAACTCACAAAAGGAGGACTGTCCTCCCTAAAGGAGGACGGTTGGTCACCTAATAATAATAATAATAATAATAATAATAATAATAATAATAATAATAATAATACCCCGAGTGAGGCACTACCTTGACGTGGTTGTGGGGCTTGTGTACTCTGAGGAAGATGAGAGCTATGCAAGAGGTTCAACCATACTGGACAGGTCTCATCAGAGGAGTCAGACAAAGAGTGTCTCTCTCATAAAAAAATATGGTGAGACGTAACATTCAGAATGCCATACCTGCTCGGATGTCGCCCGGGTTAACAAGGTCCACGCTAGATATTGGAGTTCCTGGATATCTGGTGAAAAATGGGTTACAGGACTCAGGACTGTTGGCTGAGCAACCAGGGCCAGCAGCTGCAGAACTACTGGAAGAAAAGGTGTTTACCCATCGCAGATACACAGTGACTGAAAACAAAGAAATAATGATCTGTTACTACAGATCAAGTCCAACAAGAAGAGGATATCTAAAACGAATGCACCAGTTCTGGAAAGAACAACATCCAGAATCAGAAATAACAGAACAGAGACTAGCAGATCAACGCCGAAGACCTACAAATAGAAATAGAAAGACTGTGACATCACATCCCCCCTCCAGTAGTCTGCAGAGCACAGGTTGAGAACCACTGTTCTACTCCAACCCCTTGCTCAATCAGATCCTACATCACTGCAGACAAATAGCTGTCCGGTCTCTTTTTTAAAAACCTCCAGTGTTGGAGCATTCACTGCTTCTGGAGGCAGGTGGTTCCCCCGGTTAATTGTTCTCCGTCAGGAAATTTCTTAGTTCTAGGCTGCTTCTCTCCTTGATTAGTTTCCATCTTTTGCTTCTTGTCCTGACTTTGGGGTCCTTTGAAGAATAGGTATGACTCCCCCTTTTTTGTGGCAACCCCTCAAATATTGGAAGACTGCTATCCTGTCCCCCCCGGGTCCTTTTTTTGATTAAACTAGCTCTACCCAATTCCTTCAACTGTTCTTCATATGTTTTAGCCTCTAGCTCCCTAATTATCTTTGATGCTCTTCTCTGCACTCTTTCCAGATTCTCAACATCTTTTTTATATCGCGAGGACCAGAACTGGATGCCGTATTCCAAGCGGGGCCTCACTGGTGCAGTATAGAATGGTACTATCGCGTCACGTGATAAATCTCCATTCCAGGGCTGTTGCCGGGATAAAAATAGAGATCCTTATGCACGTCACCTTGAGCTTCCGGCAGGAAAGCAAGATATAAATGCAATGAATACAGGTCTGTATTTCACCCAAAATTGCAACCCGTTGTAGCAGCCAGCAAACTGTGCATGTTCCTGCTGGTCTTTCTTGAACAAAACTATGGATGTTTATATCCTAATAACAGCTCATAATAAATTATATTGCATCAGTCTTTGGGGCAGCGTAATGCATAAAAGCTGTTCACATTGTTCAGTTAGTGCTTTGGTTCTCAAAACGGCTTCATCTGGAGAGCCGTCTTCATCTAATGGTGAAGGCACCAGGCTAGATACTGGGAGTTCTAGTCTCACTTTAGGCATAAAAGCTGCCTGGGTGACTGTGGGCCAATCACCAGGAGACGGTGAGTTCTAGTCCTGCCTTAGGCATGAAAGCTGATTGGGTGACTTTGGGCCAATCACTAGGAGACGGTGAGTTCTAGTCCTGCCTTAGGCATGAAAGCTGACTGGGTGGCTTTGGGTCAATCACTAGGAGACGGTGAGTTCTAGGCCTGCCTTAGGCATGAAAGCTGACTGGGTGACTTTGGGCCAATCACTAGGAGATGGTGAGTTCTAGTCCCGCCTTAGGCATGAAAGCTGACTGGGTGGCTTTGGGCCAATCACTAGGAGATGGTGAATTCTAGTCCCACCTTAGGCATGCAAGCTGACTGGGTGACTTTGGGCCAATCACCAGGAGACGGTGAGTTCTAGGCCCGCCTTAGGCATGAAAGCTGACTGGGTGGCTTTGGGCCAATCACTAGGAGACGGTGAGTTCTAGGCCCGCCTTAGGCATGAAAGCTGGCTGGGTGACTTTGGGCCAATCATTAGGAGACGGTGAGTTCTAGTCCTGCCTTAGGCATGAAAGCTGACTGGGTGGCTTTGGGCCAATCACTAGGAGATGGTGAATTCTAGTCCCACCTTAGGCATGCAAGCTGACTGGGTGACTTTGGGCCAATCACCAGGAGACGGTGAGTTCTAGGCCCGCCTTAGGCATGAAAGCTGACTGGGTGACTTTGGGCCAATCACTAGGAGACGGTGAATTCTAGTCCCGCCTTAGGCATGCAAGCTGACTGGGTGACTTTCAGCCTCTCACAAGGAAACGGTGAGTTCTAGTCCCGCCTTAAGCATAAAATCTCACCTTGGACCAGTCCCCCAGTCTCCCTCACAGTTGTGGGGGAAAAAGGAGGAGAAAGTATTTAGCTATATTCTCTCCGTGGAGTTATTTTAAGGACACTAAAGGCAAGCTAGACCAAATAAAGAAATAAATAGAAGTCGTAATTAGCAAGAATGAGAGGCTTGGGCATCTTGTGTGATCACATTCTGGGTTGCAGGGAGTTGTACAAAGGGGGAAGGTTTCGGCTTTGGAGGCTACCAAATTTGGCAACTGGTACCAAGTTTTGTCTTTTGCTTGCCTTTTTTTTTTTGATCTTTCATTTAGGAAAGTTTTTGCATTCTCTCAAAACCAAAACACTCACCCATTATTATTATTTTTTGGCACAAATTATTTCCTCCCCCGCCCCCCAAAAGCTGCTGGAATTTGATTCCCATTATTGGGAACTTGAAGTCTGGTGGCTCAGGAATTCTGGGAGTTGAAGTCCATGAGTCATAAAAGGGCCAAGTTTGAAGACCCCTGTCTTAAATCTAACAAACAAAATGGAGGCTGGCTGAGGAATTCTGGGAGTTGAAGTCCACAAGTCCACCTATGCCAGGGGTAGGCAACCTTGGCTCTTTCATGATTCGTGGACTTCAATTCCCAGAATTCCTGAGCCAGCCATGCTGAGGGGAAAGGGAGAGGTTTCCAAGCTGAGCCGTGCTGGCTCAGGAATTCTGGGAGTTGAAGTCCAACAGTCATGAAGGGGCCATAGTTCCCCCATGCTGGCTCAGGAATTCTGGGAGTTGAAGTCCACGAGTCATGAGGAGGCCATGGTTCCCCCATGCTGGCTCAGGAATTCTGGGAGTTGAAGTCCACGAGTCATGAAAGGGCCAAAGTTCCCTCATGCTGGCTCAGGAATTCTGGGAGTCGAAGTCCACGAGTCATAAAAGAGCCGAGGTTGCCTACCCCTGGCCTAGACTTCTACACCACTCCATGGTGCTTTACAACCGTCTCTAAGTGGTTTACAAATGTCAGCATGTGTATCCCGACAATCTGGATCTTCATTTTACGGATCTTGGAAGGATGGGAGGCCGAGTCAACCTGGACCCGGTCAGCATCGAACTGCTGGCAGTCCCGAGAATTCTGTCTTCTAACCACTGCGCTCTTTTTGTCAAATTTTGTCTACTCACCTATAGTTCGACTTCAGCTTGATCAGAACTTAATTCAAGATGGGAACAGCTCGCGCTGCAGGCAGAACCCAGCCCTTCCCACAAGTAAACGACAGAGGCTAGCGTTTTGCTCGGAGAGCCATCGTCTTTTATTTCAAGATAAAAGCCGCTGCGTCATCTTCCCCGTCCCGTCTCCCGTCCTAAAACGAGGTTTCCCTCTCAACTGACCTGCTCCCACCTTCTCCGACAATGACGAGAGGGCAAACGACACAGGTGAAAACCACCCTCCCCTCTCAGACCCCCCCCACAGCAACACAACGCTACATTCTCAGGTATAGAATTAAAAAAAAGAAAAACCCCAATCAAACAACCAGGAAAACGATTCCTTCTCCCCCCCCCCCCAATTGCTACATGCACTGGAATTGCAGTTGAAAAGAAAAATAAGGCGGGCCCTGGCCTTCTGGGCTGGCGTCCATCTTCAGCGGAGATGGAAAGAGAGCAGAACGCCCCCCTCTGCCCCAACTGTGCCCCCCCCTCCCCATCCCTGCGTGGTGGCTTCCGTTCACCGGCTCCTTCGGGGCCCAGCACCGCCGGCAGGGCGCGTTTCCACGCTTGCGGAAAACCTCCCTGCGGGCTCGTAATCAGCTGCGCGGCTTCCGGGACCGCCCAGAAGGCTCAGATCAGCCACAAGAGAGGAAGAGGAGGGGCTTTATTCCACATTTCGGAGGAGAAGAGTACGGTGGCCCCAAGGAGGAGGGGGCTATAAACTGAAATAGTCGAGGCTGTTGTGGCGACAAAGGTTCGTGGTCCAGATGGCGTCTCCCCGGTTGGCGCTGAGCAGCATCTGCTGGAGTTCGTTGCTGACCCGGGAGAACTTCTCCTCGTCCACGGAACCGTTGAGCAGGTTGGAGGAGGTGGGGGGCCAGGGCAGGTCGTCCCCGTAGCAGTCCACGGGGTAGGGGTAGATGACCAGCCGCAGGTCCAAGAGGCCCACCGTCTTGTGGAGCAGGTTCTTCACCCCTTTGGCCGAGATGGGGTTGCCGAAGACGCCCAGGTAGCGCAGGTGGGAGCAGCGGCAGAGGGCCGGCAGGAGCAGGTTGAGGTGGGTGTCCATCAGGCGGCACTCCATGATGTCCAGGTGGAGCAAGGTGGAGGCGGCCTCGGTCAGCAGGCCCTGCAGGGGCTGGAGGAGGCTGTCGGACAGGTTGTTGCCGCTCAGGTCCAGCTTCTTCAGGGCCGAGGTGTGGAGGCTTTGGGAAAGGTAGGCGAAGTCGTTGGGCAGCAGGTAGCAAAAGGCCAGCTCCAGGCTCTCCAGGGGGCTTCGCAGGTCCCTGCAGGTACAGCGAAAGAGAAGGCCGCTTAAGGACTGGCAGGACCCCCCCCCCTTCTCCCCTCGTGCTGTACTCTGCAGCAGGGCTTTTCAACCAGGGGTACGGGTACCACCTGTGGTACATGGGCACCTGGCAGGTGGTACGCGAGCATCCTAGAAAAGTGGTAGCAGGGGAGGGGAATGAGCTGAACCGGTGGCAGCACCGCACTAGCCTGAGTGAGAGACGGCTGGAGCTGCAGGGCTCTCAGGGCGCAGCGGAAGCACCAGGATCAGTGCCGCTTTCTAGCTGATTGGCACTTCTTCGGGGCTGTCAGGGCTCAGGGGAAGCGCCAGGATCAGCGCCAGGATCCAGCTGGAGCTCGGCGCTGATCCTGGCGCTTCTGCTGAGCCCTGAGAAACACCAATCAGCTGGAGCTCAGCGCTGATCCTGGTGCTTCTGCTGAGCCCAGAAGAAGCGCCGATCAGCTGGAACGTTGCAGCCTCTCCAGGGTCTTGTGATTTACATTCAGATGCTTGGCCACTGATTCATATTTATGACGGTCACAGTGTCCCAGGGTCATGTGAAGTGACCAAAACCTGCTGCAACCACCCAGCAGACGGGGGGAATAAAAACCAAACACCCCCACCCCACCCCCGCTGCCAATCCTCAACAGAAATGCTCACAACAATGGAAACCTCGGACAGGAGGAAGAGCGCGGCCGGGTGAGCAGGCAGGTGTCTTGCTCGACTGTGGCTTGGGGGGCACTTTTTTCAGTGCCATTGTAACTTCCAACAGTCACTAAGCGAACGGTTGAAAGTCGAGGACTACCTGTACTTCATCACCTTTTTCCTCTTTTTTTGGTTATCGAATTTTTGACCCCTTGCTAGGCGACTGGTGGCACTTGGATGTTTGCCATATCCCAAAAGTGGTACAATGGGTGGAAAGGTTGAAAAGCTCTGCTCTACAGCCCCCCTCCCCTCCTCAGGCTGGGACACCCAGAGCTCTGCGGCGGTTTCTGGAGGAGAAGCCCCCTTGCACCCAAGGATGCATGGCCAAGAATCATAGCCAAGATCGGTTATTATTCAATGTATTGACCGCCCATTTTACCGCAGGTTAAGTCTGGTCAGCTTACAATATTAAAAGCGTACAATTAAAAAAAAACTTAGATGCAATATGATCTAAGTAATACAAAAAGATATTCAACCCCAACTAATAAAATGAAAATAAAATTTTAAAAAAAGGGATGCGAAATGAAATGTATTTCATTTGCCCAAGGATATGTGCTTAAGTGGTTATGAGTAACGGATCCAACCATGAATATATATATTTTTCTCTCTCCCTTTCGGGCAGCCTGAAAATTACAATTCAAAACATGCCTTGAAGGTCTCTGGGGCTTCGTTAAATGTTTCAAGGGCCACACCTATGCCAAGGCCTGAGATTGTAGAATAACAGTTGGAAGGGACCTTGGAGGTCATCTAGTCCAACCCCCTGCTCAGGCAGAAAACCCTATACCATTTCAGACCAGTGGTTGATCAGTCTCTTCTTAAAAACTTCCATTGTTGCAAAAGGGAGGAAGGAATGGAGGGAGTGAGGAAGGAAAAGGATAACAGAGCTGGAAGGGACCTTGGAGGTCATCTAGTCCAACCCCCTGCTCAGGCAGAAAACCCTATAGCATTCCAGACCAGTGGTTGACCAGTCTCTTCTTAAAAACTTCCAGTGTTGCAAAAGGGAGGAAGGAAGGGAGGGAGGGAGGGAGGAAGGAAAAGGATAACAGAGTTGGAAGGGACCTTGGAGGTCATCTAGTCCAACCCCCTGCTCAGGCAGAAAACCCTATAGCTTTCCAGACAAATGGTTGACCAGTCTCTTCTTAAAAACTTCCAGTGTTGCAGAAGGGAGGGAGGGAGGGAGGGAGGGAGGGAGGGAAGGAAGGAAGGAAGGAAGGAAGGAAAAAGAATAACAAAGCTGGAAGGGACCTTGGAGGTCATCTAGTCCAACCCTTCTCTGGTTAATTGTTCAGCTTGTGCGCCACCCACTTAATGGGCCTTTTAAGAAGCGAAAGGCAGCACAGGAGAGACGTAAACGAACACCAAGCGAGGCAAAAGTACACATTAAGCCCACAAACACACAGGGCATCGAGCAACCTTGACCCCTTTTTCCTTTTTCGTGTTATCCCACGCTTTTTCTTCGCCCTCTTTGCCATCCCTATTTTCCTACGTTTCTCCTTTTTGTTCGTATTTTACGTTTTGACAAATTAGTAAAAAAAAAAAAAAAAATTACCGGAGAGAGAGGGGGGGAGGGAAGAGACAGGCGGCAAATAAATCTGAGTTTCCGAACGGGAGTGTGGCCGCGTTGCTCGAATGGGGAAAATGGCCCTCCCCGTCTCCGCCCCATGGGCCGGGCCCGCTCCGCCCAGGGTGCCTTACCCCAGCAGTTGCCGCAGCTTCCCCGAGAGCCGCGAGGAGCCCAGGTTCAGCTCTTTGAGGCAGCTCAGGCGGCTGAGCTGGGTGGCGAAGTACTGCAGGCTCCCTTCCATGCCCACCGTCAGACGCCGGACGTCGATGTTGCTGTAGGGCAGCTTCAGGCTGGCCAGGTTGGTGAACTTGGTCAAGTGGGGGAGGACCACCCGCAGGCCGGAGAGGCCGAGGTTGTTGAAGCGCAGGTCCACCTGCCGGACCCCGGCCGGGTCCAGGAACTCCAGGAGCCCCACGGTGCTGGCGATGGACAGCTCTTCCGCCCGGAAGTCCCGGCAGCGCAGGCGCAGGGCGTTGCTGCTGTTGATCTGCAGGGCGTCCTTCAGCACCACGTAGGAGGTGCTGTTGACAAAAAGGTCCACCCAGACGTCCACGGAAACGGGCTGGGGCGCCGGCTGGGCCACCGAACTGCTGTAGGGGCCCTTCCTGCGCTTGGAGGAGCGCTTCAAGCACTTGCTCTGCTGCTTGGAGACGTCCAGGCAGGCCTTGGCCAGCGTGACCGTCCTGGACCACAAGCTCATGCTCTCCGGGCCCTGCCCTTCGTCCTGCAGGCCCGTCATGTCCAGGATCTGCAAGCGCTGCCCCTTGCTGCAAAAGGGAAAGCCGTTAAAGCAGGAGGAGGAGGAGGAGGAGGAGGAGGAGGAAAGGACTGTGGGGTCCCTGGTTGGTTGTTTTCTTCCAGATGTTTCATGGCCCAACTAGGTAACATCATCAGTGCTAGAAGGGAGTGGGGTTTGCAGAGAGGAGGAGGAGGAGGACTGTGGGGTTCTTGGTGCTCTCTGAGCTTGGTGGTTTTCTTGCAGATGTTTCATGGCCCAGCTAGGTAACATCATCAGTGCTAGAAGGGAGTGGGGTTTGTAGAGAGGAGGAGGAGGATTGTGGGGTCCCTGGTGCTGTCTGAGCTTGGTTGTTTTTTTCAAGACGTTTCATGACCCAACTTGGGAACATCATCAGTGCTGGAAGGCAGTGGAGTTTGCAGAGAGGAGGAGGAGGAGGAGGATGACAATGACTGTGGGGTCCCTGGTGCTGTCTGAGCTTGGTTGTTTATTTCGAGACGTTTCATGATCCAACTTGGGAACATCATCAATGCTGGAAGGCAGTGGGGTTTGCAGACAGGAGGAGGAGGAGGAGGAGGAGGAGGAGGAGGACGACGACGACGACTATGGGGCCTTGGAGGTGTCTGAGCTTGGTCATTTGCTTGCAGACATTTCATTAAAACCAGCTGACCTCATCTGTGCTATAATGATGAAACCTCCCTCCCTTCTAACACTGATGAGGTTTATCTAGTTGGGTCATGAAACGTCAGCAGAGCATAGCTGACTCAGGAATTCTGGGAGTTGAAGTCCATGAGTCATAAAAGAGCCGAGGTTGCCCACCCCTGGTCTATACATATGCTGTATAGAGTATGTTTTAAATGTGTGTTATGTATGTGTACACTGGAGAGCAAGCATCTAAATTTCGTTTTTAATGTGTGCCGTTGTGCCCACAGTAAAAAAAAATGACAATAAAGGTTATCTAAATCTAGAAAAAAAAATCTAATCTAATCTAAATGCCTCCGTCTGGCCGACAGTCTTAAGTGTGGCTTATTTTGGGGCGCGGGGCTTATATTACGAGGGTCCTGAAAAAAATCACGCTAGGGATTATTTTCCTGGCTGGGCCGTATTTTGGGGGAAATACGGTATCTGTTATTACTCCAGCTGATCACTGAGTGGGCTGGCCTGCCTTCCTAGAGGTCACCCTTTGCCCAAGCCTAAATAAGTGCTTTGACGGGACTAGGAAGAAAATAGGATTCGGCTGTGTTCACGGTGATCTTTACTAAAATTATTCCGGGGTCCCTGGAGGAAATAGCTTTACTCCTGGATTGCCTTATTGCAGTGTTTCCCAAACTTGACAATTTTAAGGCATGTGGACTTCAACTCCCAGAATTCCACAGCCAGGTTTGGGAAACACTGCCTTATTGGGTACCGTTTGGTCTTCTCAGCGTTTTTAGGGCAAAGGATCCAGGACAGCCACTGGGCAAATAAAATGAACATCAGGCAGGTGAACCCAACCTTTATCTTCACAGGCAAAGGTTTTGACACCGTGTGTAGGAATCACAAGCAATGAGAAATGGCTTTCCAGATAGAGAGAGAAGGTCAGGGTCTTAAAAATGCTGGAGAGAAGTTTTAAGTGTGTGATAGAACAGTGTTTCCCAAATTTGACAATTTTAAGGCATGTGGACTTCAATTCCCAGAATTCCACAGCCAGCAACGCTGGCTGTGGAATTCTGGGAGTTGAAGTCCTCATGCCTTAAAATTGTCAAGTTTGGGAAACACTGTGATAGAATGACAACTGACAATGAAAGAGCCAGGTGAGAGGCATCACAAATTAGAAAGTTTAGGGAATCCTGTGGTTTTAACACCACCACATTTCTGTTCCTAAGTGAGACAGTGAAGTGAGCTTTGCCCCGTTTTGTGACTTTTCCTGCCACAGTTGTTAAGTGAGTCTGTTGTTAACTTTGTACAGGCAGTCCTCGACTTACATCAGTTCGTTTAGTGAACGTTCGAAGTCACAACAGAACTGAAAAAAGTGACTTACGACCGTTTTTCACACTTATGACCATTTTTCACAGTCACGACCACTGCGACATCCCCGGGGTCACTTGATCTAAATTCAGGAGCTTGGCAATGGCCTCCTATTGACAACGGTCGCAGTGTATCCCGTGTGTGTATGTGTGTGTGTGTGTGTGTGTGTGTGTGACTTCATCCTCTTTTGCGACCATACGACAAGCACAGTCACTGGAGAAGCCAGATTCACTTAAAAACGGTGTTATTAACAACTGCAATGATTCACTTAAGAACGTTGGCAGCAAAGGTCATAAAATGGGGCAAAATTCACTTAACAAAAGCCTCACCAAGCATCAGAAATTGGGGGCTGAATTGTGGTAGTAAGTCACTGGTCATAAATAGGAATCGTTTGCCAAGAGTCCGAATTTTGATGGTGTGACTGTGAGGATGCTGCAACGGTTGTAAGTGCGAAAAATGATCCTACGTCACTTTTTTGTGCCTTTGTGATGAACTGAACTGTCATTAAGCCGAGGAGCACTTGTCTTTTTCTGGCCTCAGTGGAGAAGCACGTTCTGTATCCACCAACCCTTCCCTTGTGGCAGTGGTGGCGAACCTATGACACGTGTGCCAGAGGCGGCACTCAGAGCCCTCTCTGTGGGCACACGCACCATGCCCCGGAGATGGCAACCGTCCCTCTTCAACCAGTTGCCCACTAACTCGCGGAGGTCCCATGTGGCCGGATGCATCCCAGCATGGCTGGTTTCCCTCCCCCTCCCCGTCCCATCCCTCCTGGCCTTGCATGCTCTCCTTTTCCTGAGCATGACCCACTGCATCACCTCCTTACCTGTTGGCAGGCCGGCCAGCTCACAGGTGGCTTCTCTGAAGTGCTGGCGGTGGGCTGCAGAGCCCCAGAGTGTGCCGGTCGAGGGGCCGATAGGCTGTGGCTGCTGACGGACACTGTCGGCCCCCATGCACTCACTGGCCTGTGTGCGGGGGCTGATGGTGTGAGGCAGCAACCGCCCCAGCCCCTACCTCGCCTTGCCCTGCAACAATGGCACCCCCGCCCTGCCTCGCCTCACCCCGCAGGACGAGTCTCCTGCCCACTGCCCCACCCGCCAGAGACCCCCTGGATCTCCCCCAACCCTGCCCAGCCCCACAGGTGTCCCTCCCCACGAGCAACATCAAGGTGACCACGCCCACCTTGGCCACACCCAACCAGTCTACCATGACCACAGCCACAACCACCCAGTGGGCCACGCCCACCTGGCACCCGGTGATTAAATATGTGGGTTTTGGGTTGCAGTTTGGGCACTCGGTCTCTAAAAGGTTCGCCATCACTGCCTTATGGAGACCAAAGAACAAAGGGGAGCACGTACCTCTTAGTACGACTTCGATCCTCCAGCATCTTCATGAGGTACGTCACCACCCCCAAGATAATGGCCTGAATGCACAGCTTGTTGGGTTTCTCCCGGATCAGGGCCCGTTCGCAATGCTGGCATTTGCGCAGAAGTTTCTGGAAACTGAGGACGTGGAAGGGCCAGGTCTGCACTAACTGCTGGAGCGACGGAGTTCTCTTATCCATGAACGCGGCCTTGAACAGGACGGGATACAGCTCCTTCGGAAGGAAGCCCAGGGCATCTTGCAGAGTTGTGTAATGGGAGACAACTTTCTGGGCACAGAGGAAGACCAGGGAATACATGGCGGCAACCGGCCAGGGAGCGAGCCAGAGGGACGCTGGGGAAAAGAATAATATTGCTAGATATTTTTTCTCGCCAGTCTATCTCGAAAAACATCCATCTAAGTTTCCTAGCGACTTCAGTTTCAAAAAAAACATGTAATGAGAAATGGAGATACAAAATGCACATTAGAAACAAACAAACAAAAAAACCCACAACGTTCCCGCAACGAATTCACAGAGAAGGGGTCACCCTATTGTCCAAACCATCTGAGAGCGGGACAAGAAATAATGGAGGGAAACTAATTGAGGAGAGAACCAACCTGGACCAAAGAGAAATTTTCTGAGAGTGAGAACAATCAATCAGTGGAACAGAAGTTGCCTCCAGAAGTTGTGGGTGCCCCAACACTGGAGGATTTTAAGAAAAGACTGGACAGTCACTTGTTTGAAATGGTATAGGGTCTCCTGCTTGAGCAGGGGGTTGGACTAGAAGACCTCCAAGGTCCCTTCCAGCCTGTTATTCTATGTTCTAAGGAAGGGGATCTTCAAACTTGGCCCTTGGATGACTTGTGGACTTCAACTCCCAGAATTCCTGTCTTAAAGCATCCTGGCCGAGGAATTCTGAGAGTTGAAGTCCACAAGTCATCAAAGGGCCAAGTTTGAAGACCCCTGTTCTAAGGTAACAGCTATTATTTGTCAATTCCAGCCAAAAACCCACAACAACTTACGGTACCTTAAAAACTAGTAAATGGGTTATTACGTCAGTTTTTAGGATTACTCTTTACTTCTTCAAATACGTGGATCCAATCCAACGTTCTGCAGCCTGCGAAAGTCTAGACTGAAGGATCGGATTAATGTCAGGCACGAAAGACCAAGTCCACAGCGAAGGTCCAATTAAACTGATTTATTGCTAAGCAGCACACAGGGATCTTGTCAACTGATGGGGGGTACCTGCTGAAGTGAGATAATGGTCACTGAAGGAAGGTGGGATTTAGTCTGCTTGCAGCTACGAAGGGATTCTAGGCTGATTCCTCTTTAGACTCCGCCTCCAGGTTCTGCCACTCCTTCTCCTACAGTTAGGGACAGATTGTCATGGAGAACATCTATGTGCACACTAAGAGTTGACAGTGATTTGATGGCACATAAACAATCAATCAATCAAGCTTGAAAGGGCCACAAGCCTCACTCTTGTTAAAGTTAAGAAAGGTCTTCAGCCCGGCATTTCAATCACAAGATCACGTGAAGTGTTAATACCACTTTACAAGGCCTTGGTAAGGCCACACTTGGAATACGGCATCCAGTTTTAGTCACCACGATATAAAAAAGATGTTGAGACTCTAGAAAGAGTACAGAGAAGAGCAACAGAGATGATTAGGGGACTGGAGGCTAAAGCATATAAGGAATGGTTGCTGGAATTGGGTATGTCTAGTTTAATGAAGAGAAGGACCAGGGGGGACAGGATAGCAGTGTTCCAATATCTCAGGGGCTGCCCCAAAGAAGAGGAGGGTCCAGCTATTCTCCAAAGCATCAGAAGGCAGGACAAGAAGCAACAGATGGAAACTTATCAAGGAGAGAAGCAACCTAGAACTAAGGAGAAACTTCCTGATAATTAGAACAATTAACCAGTGGAACCACCTGCCTCCAGAAGTGGTGAATGCTCCAACACTGGAAGTTTTTAAGAAGAGACTGGACAGCCATTTGGCCGAAATGGTATAGGGTTTCCTACCTGACGAGGGGGTTGGACTAGATGACCTCCAAGGTCATCATCATCATCATCATTATTATTATTCCCCTGACCGCAATAGAGGCAAAGTTCATGAAATCACTGCCTACTTAAGTTTGGATTGCATACTTTCTTGGTCCTCCAAGAGATGAAACTCTATGATAGATGATCCCCTTTTGCAGACTTACAGATCCTGGAAGCTTCTGGATGTCTTGGGATAAGAGAAAGGTTACCTCCACAGATAGCTGCTCTGGTGACAGGCTAATCCCACTGGATCCAAAAAGCAGATTCAGCCCTTCCGACTCTTAAGGATTGCGGCTGCTGCTGCTGCTTCTTCTTCTGATTTGGTCCACAGAGCTATCCAAAATGAGTTGACTTCCTCAGGAAATGTAGCTTTGTATATTGTATCCTCTTCAAAGCTCTTCCCTTAGGATTCCTCCATGACTAAATCTGAGACAGAAAGGCAAGAGCACAATTAACTTACTAATGGAGCTTTTGATGGAGCAGGCACGCAGGTAAAACAACAGGTTATGTCTATTTATTTATTTATTTATGACTTATATACCGCTTTAATGTGTGTGTGTGTGTGTGTGTGTGTGTGTGTGTATATGTTTTCTGAGGTTTTCGCGGGTGTTTGTATGTAGGTCTTTGGTTGTTCGGGTTTTCTCCCGCGTAAAATTGGAAGTGTCTTGGCGACGTTTCAACGAAGTCTCATTCGTCATCTTCAGGCTGGTGCTTTCGGCTTCGTGCTTCTAGGAGCACGAAGCCGAAAGCACCAGCCTGAAGATGACTATTTACATTGCCCCCAACAATCTGGGTCCTCCTTTTACCTACCCCGGAAGGATGGAAGGCTGAGTCAACCTTGAGCCGGTGAGATTTGAACCGCTGACCTGCTGAACACAGTCAGCTAAAGTGGCCTGCAGTACTGCACTCTAACTGCTGCGCCACCTCGGCTCATATGAGAATCTCCGCAGACATACAGTTAATCCTCCACTCACGATTAAAATTGACCCCCCAATTTTTGTTGTTAAATGAGTCCGTCCCATTTTGCGACCTTTCTTGCCACAGTTGTCAAGGGAATCGCTGCCGTTGTTAAGCTAGTAACAAAATCTGGCTTCTCCACTGTCGGAAGGTCACAAAAGTTGATCACGTGACCCTGGGACACCCCAACCGTCATAGCTATGAGGCGGTTGCCAGACGTCCAGAGTCTGATCACCTGATCAAGAGGATCGTGTGAAATATGGTCATAAGTCACTTCTTTTAGTGCCATTGTAACTTGGAACGGTCACTAAATCAATGGTTGTAAATTAAGGACTACCTGTATCTTGGAGGTATTTGCCTGACCAGAAGTATGGCTTTAAGGGGGGGGGGGAGAATATCAGGAGCTCTTTTAAATGATTCAGGAGGGAAGCTTTTTTTTGGCTTATGATACAATGCTTGCTCCAGGGGAGGAAAGCTATGGCAAATCTATTTATTTATTTATTTATTTATTTATTTATTTATTTATTTATTTATGAGACTTATATACCGCTTTAAGTGCAAGCACTCTCTAAGCGGTGTACACCAATAAGCAATGTATATATATATTTACATTGCCCCCAACAATCTGGGTCCTCCTTTTACCTACCCCGGAAAGATGGAAGGCTGAGTCAACCTTGAGCCGGTGAGATTTGAACCGCTGACCTGCTGAACAGAGTCAGCTAAAGTGGCCTGCAGTACTGCACTCTAACTGCTGCGCCACCTCGGCTCTAGACAAATCTAGACAGTCTACTAAAAAGCAGAGACGTCACCCTGCCAACAAAAGTGTGTCTAGGCACGGCCATGGTTTTCCCAGTTGCAACGTAGGGGTGTGAAAGTTGGACCATAAGAAAGGCTGAGCGCAAAAAGAATGGAGGCCTTTGAACTCTGGGGCTGGAGAAGACTCCTGCGAGTCCCTTGGACTGCAAGGCGATCCAACCAGTCAGTCCTGGAGATCAACCCCGACTGCTCTTTAGAAGGCCAGATCCTGAAGTTGAAACTAATGAGAAGGAAGGACTTCCTGGAGAAGAGTCGGATGCTGGGAAAGATGGAGGGCAAGAGAAGAAGGGGACGACAGAGAAGGAGGTGGCTGGATAGAGTCCCTGAAGCAGGAGGCGTGAGCTTAAATGGGCTCCAGAAGATGGTAGAGGACAGGAAGGCCTGGAGGAATGTGGTCCATGGGGTCGCGATGGGTTGGACACGACTTCGCAACTAACAACAACAGTGCATAGTTTCAAGAGGACAATCTGTACACCGTGATAGCAATGTTCCAATTAAGCTTTATCCCTGTGAAGTAGCAACTGATTGCTAGCCTTCCTAAAAGCTCCTATAAAATAACTTTGCTCTACCTAAAGTGTGGTTGCAGCATTAAGCGGCATCTGAATGATTGCTATTGAAATGACTCACGTTAATATTTAAGCTCTTAAGTATCTTGATCATTTAAGCTCTTAAGTATCTTGATGGTCAAGGGTTTTTTTTCTTCTTCATTTTAACGACAGGCACTTTTGTGCGTGAAACTCCCAAAGAAGTTTAGTCTTAAAGAGCCTTATCTTAAAACAAATCTGACTGACCTCCATAACTTGTTTAGCCCGTGGCTGGATACCCCATGGAGCAACAACTAGGTTCTTTGCTCTGGGGCAGTGGTTCTCAACCTGTGGGTCGGGACCCCATTTGGGGTCAAACGACCATTTCACGAGGGTCGCCACACAATGCAATCCGCCCCTTTTTCCCCCCTTTTCCTTAGCTGTGCTACTCCCTTTTATTCTATTGGCTTTCTATAGACTCTCTTGAATAGAGTCTCATTCTATTGGCTTTCCAAAGCCAATAGGAATTGTCCAGGCTGTCTCTGCCCTGCTGAGCCAACCAAAAGTCCCATTCTGCAAACGGTGCTGCACCAGTTGAGTAGTCCTCGACTTACGACCGGTTGAGTAGTCCTCGACTTACGACCAGTTGGGGGGGGGGTCGCGGCATTAAAAAGGTTGAGAACCACTGCTCTGGAGCCTAAAAAGACCCTGGTCTTGTCAAAAAGGGAGGGGTAGACAAGCTCAGCTGGCCAGGCTCAGAGGGACCTGCAATCTCACCCAGCATTTTGAAGCTTGCTATTATATAAATAGGTAGTTTTGAGAAGAGGCAGGATATAAATCTACCCACCCATCCTCAGTAATCATAAAGAACATTCTGGGTAGGGGTGGGAAGTGTGGATTTGGTTATTAAGACTAGTGATTCTCATTATTCTCTTGCCTGGAGGAAGAAAGTGCAAGGTGTTAAACTACTAAGAGGATGCTTCTTCTGGGAGAGGGCAGTATATTCTAGACAATATACTGCAGATCTTTAAGAAAAGACTAGACCAGTGTTTCTCAACCTTGACAATTCTAAGGCATGTGGACTTCAACTCCCAGAATTCCACAGCCAGCAACGCTGGCTGTGGAATTCTGGGAGTTGAAGTCCACATGCCTTAAAATTGTCAAGGTTGAGAAACACTGGACTAGACAATCACCTGTCTTTGTAATAGTAGTAAAGTTGGAAGGGACCTTGGAGGTCATCTAGTCCAACCCCCTGCTCAGGCAGGAAACCCTACACCATTTCGGACAAATGGCTGTCCAGTCTCTTCTTAAAAACTTCCAGTGTTGGAGCATTTACTGCTTCTGGAGGCAGGCAGTTCCACTGGTTAATTGTTCTCACTGTCAGGAAGTTTCTCCTTAGTTCTAGGTTGCTTCACTCCTTGATTAGTTTCCACCCGTTGCTTCTTGTCCTGCCTTCAGGCGCTTTGGAAAATAGCTTAATTCCCTCTTCTTTATGGCAGCCCCTGAGATATTGGAATACTGCTTAAGTAGGGGGCTGGACTAGAAGACCTCCAAGGTCCCTTCCAGCTCTATTCTATTCTACTTCTTACTCTTACCTCAGAGAAAACTCTGTTCAACCAACGGAGCTTACTTTGGAATGCACGGGTTTAATACGTAAAACGTATTAAATTTTACCAAGATTCTTCAACAAGCCGAAATGCAACCTTACCATCAGGAAACGAGGACAATAATTTTATAAAGCACTGTCACTGCTTTGAACTGCTAGTTTTAATCGGGAAGAACAAAAAAGGCCTGAATTCAATTCTTCTCTTTCCTTTTATTTCTACCTCTTTTGCCTTAGTGGTGAAATGGACTCCAGCTACCAGTCAGAAGACAAGAGGGTAAACTCTGTAATTTCACAACGCACGTACAGACTTAGCCGTAGTTTCAACCGGGAGACTGTGACCATCCTAGACTAGGCCAAGTTCAAACATGCTACGGAATTTCTAGAAGCCTGGCACTCTGATAAATTAACCACCAAGAGATACATAGACACAAAGAATATCCACGTACTATGTAAAAGGGACTATCGACAAGCCAAAGAAAAAATGGAACAAAAAGACTAAAACACCTCCCCACCAGCAATCAGCATTTATATGAGCACCAAGATTAACATTAGGTCAACAATCAAGGGGAAACAATACCCCAGTCAAGGAACGACCAAGGCTGGCAAACAAGCTAATAATAAACAGCCTAATCAAGGAAATACCAATACTGACAGGGCAAGCCAGTAGCCTATAAACTGAAAGCAAACCCCACTTCTTACGCGCACTGATGATGTTACCTAGTTGGGTCATGAAACATCCGGAGGAAAGCAACCAAGCTCAGAGAGCACCAAGGATCCCACAGTCCTCCTCCTTTTTCTTTTCCTCTTCTCCTCCCCTTCTTCCTCTTCCTCTTCCCTCCATTCTGCAACCCCCCCTTCTAGCATTGATGATGCTACCTAGTTGGGTCATGAAATGTCTGCAAGAAAACTGCGAAGCTCAGAAAGCACCAGGAGAGAGAACCCTCAGTTCTCCTCCTCCAATCCCACTGCCTTCCACCACTGATGATGTTACCTAGTTGGGTCATGAGACGTCCGGAGGAACGCAACCAAGCTCAGAGAGCACCAGGGACACCTCACAGAAGAGCTGTTGTATATTTCCCTACCCTGATTATTAAGCTGGAATCTAACTTGTAGCTGAAGAAAGAAAGAAAGAAAGAAAGAAAGAAAGAAAGAAAGAAAGAAAGAAAGAAAGAAAGAAAGAAAGAAAGAAAGAAAGAAACAGAGAGAGAGAAAGACACAGAGAGAGAGAGAGGGAGAGAGAGAGAAGTCCAAGTTTCTACATGCATTCACTCACCACAACTGAGCACTCTATAGACCCACCCCCAATTACGGTGAACCTACCCAGCTACAGACCCCACCAAGCTGAAGGGTCTGTTTCTGGATGATGCTTTACTCTCTCCCCCCTTCCCAACCCACAAAAAATACGCAAGGCTCTGGGGATCTGGAAATTTGAGACTTAAGGAATACTTTTAACAAAAGAAATATTCAGAGATACAGTCATATCCCGTGAAGCCGCACAGCAGCAGATCACATCAAATCCTAAAAAAAACCATGGACACCCCTTAATGGATGTAAAACTGAACAAGATTTCGATACAGAATGCTTTTGCCAGCAATTTCAAGACACAATCATCAATGAAAAAAGAATCCTTACGAAACAATCTCAGCAGAGCAGAAACAAATTGCCATCCAAGGACTCAAGAGACTAACAATGACATCATAATCAAACAAGCTGAGAGCAAGCAACTTTGCCCAGATCTCAGGCTATCACGCTCCAATAAGAGGCACCATAGACTTCTTAAAGATCAAAATCTACTGACAACTCCTATGAGACCATCATTTAGCCACCGTGGATGTGCCATACAATAACTTGGGGTGACCTGATAGCAGACTTCCAGTATCTCAGGGGCTGCCCCAAAGAAGAGGGAGTCAAGCTATTCTCCAAAGCGCCAGAAGGCAGGACAAGAAGCAACGGATGGAAACTCACCAAGGAGAGAAGCAACTTAAGAACTAAGGAGAAATTTCCTGACAGTGAGAACAATTAACCAGTGGAACCACCTGCCTCCAGAAGTTGTGAATGCTCCAACACTGGAAGATTTTAAGAAGAGACTGGACAGCCATTTGTATGAAATGAACTAGGGTTTCCTGCCTGAGCAGAGGGTTGGACTAGAAAAGAAGAAACAGGGGCGACATGATAGCAGTGTTCCAGTATTTGAGGGGCTGCCACAAAGAAGAGGGGGGTCCAATTATTCTCCAAAGCACCTGAAGGCAGGTCGAGAAACAATGGTTGGAAACGAACCAAGGAGAGAAGCAACCTGGAACTAAGGAGAAATTGCCTGACAGTGAGGACAATTAACCAGTGGAACCACCTGCCTCCAGAAGCTGTGAATGCTTCAACATTGGAGGTTTTTAAAAAGATTGGACAACTGTTTGTCTGAAATGGTATAGGGTTTCCTGCCAAGGTCCCTTCCAGCTCTGTTGTTCTATTAACATTTCCACACATATGGGCTTCGAGCTGTCAGGATCATCATTAATATCAACACGGTATGCCTTCTGTGAGTTTGCATTCACCAATATGAGCTTGTACTGTGACTGAATTTCTAGTTTAGGGGTTCTCAACCTTGGCAACTTTAAGACTTGTGGACTTCAACTCCCAGAATTCCTCAGCCAGCAAAGCTGGAATTCTGGGAGTTGAAGTCCACAAGTCTTAAAGTTGCCAAGGTTGAGAACCCCTGTTCGAGTTGCTGATGATTAACTACTTCATTGTTGTTAAGAATTTTGATTATAACAGTAACATCTAATTCAAAGCAAACTTGAAGGAAGAAAAAAAAATAGAAGTAAAAAATGCAAGAAAAGAAAAAGAGCAAGGATATAATAAGGAAAAAGATATAGAATAACTTCTAATCGTCATAAGTAGAGACAGAGTTAGTGTTTATACTCTCTCAAGTTACGTTTATTTTTCATTTATCTATAAACAAATCCATAAAACATCTTTTCAGTCCTGGTGCCAGCAGAAAGTTTAAAAAGTGTAACCAGAAGTAATAACAAAGTTTTTTTCATCAAATAAACTAACTGTATATTCCTCCCTTTTACTTCTTTTATTCTTAATATTTTATTTGTTGACAAATATTGTCATAGGATTTTTATTTCTCTTCATTTCTTCTTTGTCCCATCGCACAGAACATTCCAAGGCCTTAACAAGCCTCGGCTGAAAATCCACTAGGAAAAAATTACTTAGGTCAATTATGCTTGGCCTGTGGGCTATAAAACTCTGCTTGTCCACAGCTCCATTGATGGAATTAAACCAACCATTTAGAAGACAACCTACCCAGCCAGTGAGATCAAGAGACCTATCAACAGAGCCAGATCTATCCCTAGAGGGGACCTATTAAAAGGCAGACCACAGGAACACAATCACCTAACACCACTATTGACACCTCCAATTCACAGCCATTCAAATGCATTATTAATAGGCTGCAACCATGTCAGACACAGCCAGCCAGCAAGCCAACTTTAAGGGGATCCTCACAGGAAAGACGAAAGAAAATAATGACGCAACAGAAGGAGCCAGATCCACTTTCTTATATGTGAGTTTGAGTTGTATGTCTCAAATCACAGCCAAACTTAGCCTAATTGTCGGCTAATTCCCTTGTTTTTCAAATGAAAAATGACCCTAAGAATGGCTCCATCAAAGCCTATGCAAAAGGACACAGAACAAAAGGCTGGCACTGAGTCCTGGCCCATGCTGACTCAGGAATTCTGGGAGTTGAAGTCCACAAGTCATAAAAGAGCCAAGGTTGCCTACCCCAGGGACTCTGGCCCAAGCCCTTTCCCAACATTTGGTACAAAGGAACAGAAAAACAGAAAAATGCCCACTGAATAGGCTGGATTCAGTGAACCATGTGATTCACTTAACAACTGCACTGACTTATGAAAGTAAAAACGATGGGTAGTCCTCGATTTTTGACAATGACAATTCAGCCCCAAACGTACGTTGCTAAGTGAGAAATTTGTTGAGTTTTGCCCCCTTTTAGGATTTTTCTTGCCACGGTTTATTAGGTGAATCACTGCAGTTGTTAAGATAGCCACACAGTTGTTAAGTGAATCTGGCTTCCCCATTGACTTTGCTTGTCAGAAGGTCGTAAATGGTGATCACGTGATCCCCCCAGGGCACTGTGAACATCATAAATATGAGTCAGCTGCCAAGCATCCGAATTTTGATCACGTGACCACGAGGATGCTGCAACAGGCCTAAGTGTGAGAAACAATCACAGGTCACTTTTTTCCCAGCGGCGTTGTAACTTCAAATCGTCACTAAACAAATGGTTTACAACATTTCATTTAGTGACTGAAGTTACAACAGCACTGAAAAAAGGTTTTCACACTTACAACGGTTGCAGCATTCCCATGGTCACGTGATCAAAATTCATATGCTTGGCAACTGGCATGGACTTATGACGGTTGGAGTGTTCCAGGGTCCATGTTTGCAACCTTCTGACAAGCCAAATGAACGGGGAAGCCAGATTTGCTTAATGACTTGTTAAGAAGTTCCGAGGACTCTCTATATACGCTTCAGTTTTCTGCCAAACATAGTATAAAGGAGCATTTAAACGACGGACAATGTGGTGGCAAAATAAGACACAACCCACGGACCAGATATGACGCTTCTCCCTCTAGGAGGGAGATGGGCAGTTTAAAAAGAAAAGTGATTAAAAAATAAACTAAAATTAAAATAATAATAATAAAAAACCACCCTAGAAATAAACTTGCAAGGAACCAAATCCTGCAGGTGAGGAGGAAAAAGCCAGAAAGGTTTTTGCACCCCTTCCCCAACTTAATAACAATATTGGAAGGGACCTTGGAGGTCATTTAATCCAACCCACTGCTCAGGCAGGGAACCCTATACCATTTCGGACAAATGGCTGTCCAGTCTCTTCTTAAAAACTTCCAGTGTTGGAACAGTCACCGCTTCTGGAGGCAGGTAGTTCCACTGATTAATTGTCCTCGTTTTCAGGAAGTTTCTCCTTAGTTCTAGGTTGCAATGAAATATTTATGTGCGCGTAGGCGGCAATATAAATGTAATAAATAAATAAATATTATAAGTTTTATAAGCAAACAAACCATATAAATTTTATAAATAAACCATATACATTTTACAAAGCATATAAATGTTATAAAACAATATAAACTTTATAAACAAACAATATACATTTTACAAATATACATTGTAGAAACAAATAGAAATTTTTATAAACGATATAAACTTTGTAAATAAACCATATACATTTTATAAACAAACCATATACATTTTATAAATAAACCCTGTACGTCTTATAAACCACATAAACTTTATAAATAAATAAAACGGGTTTTATAAATAAATAAATAAATTTAGGTGGGGTGTTGTTTTTTTTTAAACGGCCTCTCCTGATGACCCGCCCATCGCCCCCCCTCCAAGAGGACCCCCCTGAGTGACCCTAATTTTCCCTCAGCATCCCTCCCCAATTATTGCCCCCCCCGGAAAGCCCCCTAAGATGAAAGGGAGCGCCTGGGGGGGAGGAAAGATCGGCGGGGGGGGTCCCCAGAGGCCTAGATTCCCGCCCATAGATGGGCCCGGACTAACGGCCTCCTTCTCCCCCCGCAGGCAGGGCCCGAGAAAATCCCCTCAGCAGCTACCGGGGATCGGGGCCCTGCCCGCTCCGGGCCTCCTTTCCCCACGCTCCTCAGATCCTGAAGGGGGTCTCCATGGCAACGGCGCCCGCCGTGGCCCGCGAAACGCCCCTCCGCCCTTACCCGCGTCTCGCTCCGTCTGGCCCGCGCTTTTCCCCCCCCCCCGAAGCCCGCCTCCCCCCCCCGACTCAGACCGGACAAGCGGTCCCTCGGCGGCCTCCGTACTTCGCCGCGCACGCGCAGACGGTGTCCCCCGCCTCCCGGGCCCCGTTTCTAGGGGCGCCCAGCACGAGGTAAGAGCGTTGATTGGCTGAGCGAGGGCCATCCTCTTTCCTATTGGTCGGCGCTTCGGGAGCGCGCGGGAGCGGCAAATCCTGTCAGGCTGGGCGCGGGAGATCTGCAGCGGCCTCGGACGGCGGGCTTTCCTGTAGGTTTATCCGAGGGGAAGGCGGGGAACCCGGCTTCTTCTCCTTCTCCTTCTCTCCTCCTCCTCTCTTCTTCTTCTTCTTCTTCCTCTTCCTCTTCCTCTTCTTCTTCTTCTTCTCTCCTCCTCCTCTCTTCTTCCTCTTCCTCTTCCTCTTCCTCTTCCTCTTCCTCTTCCTCTTCTTCTTCTTCTTCTTCTTCTTCTTCTTCCTCTTCCTCTTCTTCTTCTTCTTCTTCTTCTTCTTCTTCTTCTTCTTCCTCTTCCTCTTCCTCTTCTTCTTCTTCTTCTCTCCTCCTCCTCTCTTCTTCCTCTTCCTCTTCCTCTTCCTCTTCCTCTTCTTCTTCTTCTTCTTCTTCTTCTTCCTCTTCCTCTTCCTCTTCTTCTTCTTCTTCTTCTTCTTCTTCTTCCTCTTCCTCTTCCTCTTCCTCTTCTTCTTCTTCTTCTCTCCTCCTCCTCTCTTCTTCCTCTTCCTCTTCCTCTTCCTCTTCTTCTTCTTCTTCTTCTTCTTCTTCTTCTTCCTCTTCCTCTTCTTCTTCTTCTCTCCTCCTCCTCTCTTCTTCTTCTTCCTCTTCCTCTTCCTCTTCCTCTTCCTTCTTCTTCCTCCTCCTCTCTTCTTCTTCTTCCTCTTCCTCTTCTTCTTCTTCTTCTCTCCTCCTCCTCTCTTCTTCCTCTTCCTCTTCCTCTTCTTCTTCTTCTTCTTCTTCTTCTTCTTCTTCTTCTTCTTCCTCCTCCTCCTCCTCCTCCTCCTCCTCCTCCTCCTCCTCGCGTGTCACCCTCTTTGGGGAGGCCCTGGCCCAGTCAAGCCAGGGGCAGGCACAATTTCGCGGGGGGCGGGGGGGGCGCAGCGCTCCAATCCTGGAATAAGAGATTTGGGAGCTGGTTTTTGCGCAATTCTTCCGTGCAGGGGGGGCAGCGCTCGGGACCCCCCTCCAGTCCCCTCACAGCTGCCTTCCCTGAGGTGGTGCCCCCCCCCCGTCCCATTGGGCGGCCTTTGAGGGCCCAAGTCCACTGCTGAAAAGCGATGGGGGGGTCTCATATTTATGTGTGTGTGTGTGTGTGTGTGTGTACGTGTATATATGCGTATATATGTGTGTGTTTATATGTGAGTATGTATATATATGCATGTTTTCTGAGGTTTTCGCAGGTGTTTGTATGTAGGTCTTTGGTTATTCGTGGGACAAAACCCGAATAACCAAAGACCTACATATATATGTTTGTATATATATGTGCATATATATGTATATGGGTGTATGTGTGTGTGTATATATATATATATACACACATATATATACACACACTATATATACATGCCTACACACACACACATATATATACATATATATATACACATATAATACATTTATACATACATATACAAGTAAATTTAGATTTTGCTGACAAAGAGTTAAAGGGAGACTAGTATAGCTATTTCGAGCTATTTAGCTCTCATCAGCTAGCCATACCCTTTTGAGATTCGAACCTAGCTAATTGATGAGAGCTAAATAGCTCAAAATAGCTATATTAGTCTCCCTTTGTCAGCAAAATCTAAATTTACAGAAATAGTTTATCACAATAGTGACTTGAGCCTGCAAAATGCTCCTAGATTGGGGCTGAAAGGCAAAAGTAATCATAGTAGAACAGGTGTTCTATTAGACCGGTTTTACTGGAAAACACTTACTATACATATACACGTACACACACACCTCAGTGTGTGTGTGTGTGTGAAAGCAAAAGGTTTTATTTATCCACGGGTGTCATATTTATTTATTTGGAAAGCAAGGGTTTTTTAAATTTATCCCCTGCTGAAAAGCAAAGGGGGATTTTATTTATTCATTCATTTGTTTATTTGATTTTTGGAAAGCGAGGGGGGGGGGTTAATTGGTTTAACTTGATTGGATTTTTTTTTATATACTTGCCTTGATTATTTTATAAATTGTTATTTTGGGATTCTCAAGATTTGCAGGCCAGGCCTCTGCCCCCACAGTTCTTGGCTTCCTTTCTTCTATTTGTCACCTTCCTTTGCTTTTCCTCCTGCTTCTATCTTCTGCGCTTTCCTTTCTGGAATCTAAAGACAGAAATGATGCAGAGAGTCTGTGGGTTCATATAAATCCCCTGTTCTTGTGTCTTGTGCCTTCCTAAGAAAGGAAAGCCATAATGATGATTTATTAAAGAAAATAAAGGTGCACCCAAGTCAGGGGTAGGCAAACTTGGCTCTTTTATGACTCGTGGACTTCAACTCCCAGAATTCCTGAGCCAGCTGAGCCAAAGTCACCTACCCCTGACCCAAGTCAATCCAATAGTGAAAGGATTGGATTGCTTGGATGCAATCCCAAAACATCTGGAGCATCCCTTGAACACCATAAGTGTTGACAAATTCACTATCAGTCAATTGCAGAGGGCAGCTTCACTCAGAGCAGTTTACATCCTGCGATGGTACCTCTAATCATATCAGACATCAACATCTGCCTATCCTAGGTCTTTTGGAAGAAGAGGTGGATAAAAATGCCAAATCCCATCTGAACATCTGGCTGACTGTGCAAGGAACCATACTTTATTAAATAATGTTAGCATGTTGAAAAAAAAAGAAAGGGTAATTCTGTTGTCATTGCTTTGATAGGACAAACTCTCAAATAATGATGCCATCTCAGCCTTGATATGTGTCCTCTGTAAAGGATTTCCAGTTCCATATTAACAGTGTATGTGTGTATGTATGTACACTGTGTGTGTGTCTATTCATATTCTGTATACTTAAACTGCAGGACAATGAATGCAATACCTTAAAGTGTAAAATTCCACTTTAAGGTATTGCATTCATTGTCCTGCACTTTAAGTTGCTGACTTGTGTATCAAAATCTGAATGAGAATATTGTGCAGTGATTGATGTTTGGGTCAAGGACTTGGATATTGTCCTGTTCATATTGGTATCGTTATTCTCTCTTGGTATTTCTTGCTAAATCTTCTGATGGAGTTTCCTTGGGGCTAATTCACCTGACGTTCTGCCTTTTCATACAGATTTTTGGGGAAATTGCCAAATGGAACTATGGACCCTTTGGACAAAATTAAGATCCTCCTGAAAAAATGGGAGACTTCTTTTTTTCAGGAGCACCAGAGGAAGCCCAACAAGGTATTTTGAATGTGGTTTAATATCTCATTACAATAGGTTTCATTTTTATATATGTAGACTAATTAAACCATTTGCAACACAAGTGAAATCAAGCGGATTTCCGAAATCATTTCTTTGTGTTTATTTTCCAGGCAGATGTTCTGGATGCTCCTGAAAAAATAAAAAGTAAGCATGATTCTTCCCTACAGCGCATTACAATCCTGGGTCTGGAGGTACACTAGTCGATGTCATAGAGCATCAACTTTGATCAGTGGAAAGTGATAGTTATTTGCAAACATTTAAAGTGCTATGTTTTGATCATTTTCTTATCAGAATGGAAGAAAGACTAGAAATCTGCATCTAAAACTTTAAACTAGGTGCTAATTGTAATGATTTTATAACAAAAATAAATGGATCCTCATTTTGATTGCATTGCTATATGTTTTGTCAAAAGTGACTTCTTACTGAAGAAGACTACCAAGTGATTAATTAACATATTGTTTATAACAACAACAATAATAATAATAAAGTTGGAAGGGACCTTGGAGGCCATCAAGTCCAAACCCTCTGCTCAGGCAGGAAACCCTATATCATTTCGGACAAATGGCTGTCCAGTCTCTTTTTAAAAACTTCCAGTGTTGGAGCATTCACCGCTTCTGGAGGCAGGTTGTTCCACTGGTTAATTGTCCTCACTGTCAGGAAGTTTCTCCTTATTTCCAGGTTGCTTCTCTCCTTGGTTAGTTTCCATCCGTTGCTTCTTGTTCTGCCTTCTGGTGCTTTGGAGACTAGCTTGACTCCCTCTTCTTTGGGGCAGCCCCTGAGATATTGGAAGACTGCTATCATGATAATTAATTACTATTCATTGTTTTTTTTAAATACATGAACCCAGACAATATGCTGTTTGCTAAATATTAAGAATGTTATTTTAAAAAAACCCCAACCCCATCCTATTCCTAATCTTATAAAAAATAGTAAAATATAAAAGTGACTTCTGACTCTTTAACTTTTTACTATCAAAAAAGCACAATTTAATTGTGAGTCTTATTATAATGTTATGAGGACACTGGTGACTAGCACCAAACAAACTATTGTTCAGGTCCATCAGTCAATCCCCCTCAGCTCAAAGTTTGTCAAGAATTTGGAAATGTGTGGGTTTTTTTTTTTCCATCTGGATCGAAGCTAACGTTTCATTCATTTAATGGAAGAATAACAGCTAAATTTTTCCTTCTTGGCTTTTAGCAACTAATTTCAGTGTCCCAAAGGTGTTTTTTTCAAGAGGCAACGGAACTTACTTTGTTTTTCTTTGAAGACGTTTTGCTTCTCATCCAAGAAGCTTCTTCAGTTCTTCTTGGATGAGAAATGAAACATCGTCCAGGAATAACAAAGAAAGTCCAGTTGCCTCTTGAGAAAGAACTTGGATGTCTGAGAATCTCCATGGACATAATTTCAGTGAGCTTTAACTGAATACACTTCCATGCTTTAGTTAAAAGAACTTTTTTTATAACAAGTTTTATTAATTTTTCAATTTTACATCCAAGCATTTAGGAAGCAGCATGGTGATAGGGTAATCAATAGTCCAATAACAAAATCTTTTGTGCATATCTCAGGTTGCGTCATTAAAAGTTCCCTCTCTATTTCCCTTAATTATGATATCACATTCAAGTTAATACATTTCTAGTTATAGCTCAGTCAGTCGATACATTTGTCAATATAATTTTACTTACACATGTCACCTAAATAGGAGCCAGCCGTGTGCTGCAGCTGCCAAAAAAGCCAATGCAGTGCTAGGCTGCATTGACAGAGGGATAGAATGAAGATCACGTGAAGTGTTAATACCATTTTACAAGGCTTTGGTATGGCCACACTTGGAATACTGCATCCAGTTTTGGTCACCACGATGTAAAAAAGATGTTGAGACTCTAGAAAGAGTACAGAGAAGAGCAACAAAGATGATTAGGAGACTGGATGCTAAAACATATAAGGAACGGCTGCTGGAATTGGGTAGGTCTAGTTTAACAAAGAGAAGGACGAGGGGGGGAACATGATAGCAAACTTCCAATATCTCAGGGGCTGCCCCAAAGAAGAAGGAGTCAAGGTATCCTCCAAAGCGCCTGAAGGCAGGACAAGAAGCAATGGATGGAAACTAACCAAGGAGAGAAGCAGCCTGGAACTAAGGAGAAACTTCCTGACAGTGAGAACAATTAACCAGTGGAACAACCTGCCTCCAGAAGCAATGAATACTCCAACATTGGAAGTTTTTAAGAAGAGACTGGACAGCTACTTGTCTGAAATGGTATAGGGTTTCCTGCCTGAGCAGGGGTTTGGACTCGATGACCTCCAAGGTCCCTTCCAACTTTATTATTATTATTATTATTATTATTATTGATCATCGCACAGTCAGCCAGATGTTCAGACTGGATTTGGCATTTTGTCTACCTATCGAGTCCTTACCCAGGACCTGGGATAGGCAGATGTGGATGTTTGATGGTATTACAGGTATCGTCGCAGGATGGAAGCAGTTCCTAATAAGGCCGCCTTTTGCAATTGACTAATAGCGAATTTGTCAATGCCAATGGTGTTCAAGTGGTGCTCCAGTTGTTTTGGGATTGCACCCAAGGAGCCTATTACTATTGGTACTACCCTTGCTTGCTTTTGCCACAGTCTTTCTATTTCTATTTGTAGGTCTTTGTATTTTGTTATCTTCTCCAGTTCTTTCTCTTCTATTCTGCTATCTCCAGGCACTGCCACGTCCACTATCCAGACTTTTTTGTCTTTCTTATCGACAATTGTTAAGTCTGGGGTGTTATGTTGCAGGTGCTTGTCTGTTTGAATTCTGAAGTCCCAGAGCACTTTAATTTTATCATTTTCTATGACTTTCTCTATTTTATGATCCCACCAGTTTTTGCTTACAGGCAAATGATATTTTTTGCAGATCTTCCAATGCACCATTGTTGGTACTTTGTCATGCCGCTGCTTGTAATCAGTCTGTGCAATCTTCTTGCAACAGCTTACCAAGTGGTCCACTGTTTCTTCAGCTTCTTTGCATAGGCGGCACTTACTGTCTGTTGCTGTCTTCTCAATTTTGACTTTGTATGCATTTGTCCTTAAGGCTTGGTCTTGTGCAGCCAGAATTAGTCCCTCGGTCTCTTTCTTCAATTTTCCTGCTCTTAGCCATTGCCAGGTTTTATTATTATCTGCTTTCCCAGCTATTTTTTTCATGTATTGGCCATGTAGTGCTTTGTCTTCCCATGCCTCTATTCTGTTCTTCATTTGGTCTTTCTTGTAGGCCAGTTTGGTCTCTCCAGTAGTTAGTAAACCTTCCTGATATACTAATTTCAGTGCATCTTCATCATTGTTCTTCAGATATTCTTCCAAAGCCATTTTTTCTTCTTCAACCATCTGATGTACTTGTAGCATTCCACGCCCACCTATTTGCCTTGGTAGATAAAGTCTATCAATGTCACTGCGTGGATGAAGGGCATGATTCATTGTCATTATTTTTCTGGTCTGCCTATCCATTGCTTTTAGTTCTGCTTGAGTCCAGTCCACTATTCCAGCTGTGTACCTAATGACTGGGATTGCCCAGGTGTTGATTGCCTTTATGGTATTTCCTCCATTGAGTTTGGACTTTAAGATCTTCTTCACTCTCTTGATGTATTCACTTCTAATCTTTTTCTTGACTTCAGTGTGCTTGATGTTGTCAGCTTGAAGGATACCCAAGTATTTGTAGTACTCTTCCTCATCCAGACTCTTAATGTTATTTTCGTGGGGCATCTTGATTCCTTCAGTTTTCACTATTTTTCCTTGTTTGATAGTAAGTGTGGCACATTTGTCCAAGCCAAACTCCATTACAATATCTTGGCTATATATACGGACAGTGTTGAGCAGTGATTCTATTTCAGATGATGTTTTTCCATACAGCTTCAGATCATCCATGTAAAGGAGGTGGGATAGTCTAGCAGATGTTTTTGATGTTTGATAGCCATGTCCTGAGTTATTCAGTATTGTTGACAGAGGAAACAGTGCAATAACAAATAGTAATGGTGATAATGAATCTCCTTGAAATATCCCTCTCTTGATATTAACCTCTCCCAGTCTCTCACCATTGATCTGCAACTGTGTCTTCCATTGTGCCATCGATCTTTGCACAAATTTTCTGATGTTTCTACTGACTCCTGTTATTTCTAGGCACTTGATTATCCAATCATGTGGCAGAGAGTCAAATGCCTTTTTGTAGTCAATCCATGCCACATTCAGGTTGGTCTTCCTTCTCTTGCAGTTTTCCAAGATCATTTTGTCTATTAGGAGTTGATCTTTTGTTCCTCTGCTATTGGGGCGGTTTCCTTTCTGCTCAGGTGGAAAGAGATTGTTTTCAACTAGATGCTGTTGTACTGCATCAGCTATCACACCAGTTAGTAATTTGAAAGTTGTTGGTAAGCAGGTAATTGGCCTGTAGTTACCTGGTGTTGCCCATTATTATTATTATTATTATTATTATTATTAATCATCGCACAGTCAGCCAGATGTTCAGACTGGATTTGGCATTTTGTCTACCTATCGAGTCCTTACCCAGGACCTGGGATAGGCAGATGTGGATGTTTGATGGTATTACAGGTATCGTCGCAGGACGGAAGCAGTTCCTAATAAGGCTGCCTTTTGCAATTGACTAATAGCGAATTTGTCAATGCCAATGGTGTTCAAGTGGTGCTCCAGTTGTTTTGGGATTGCACCCAAGGAGCCTATGACTATTGGTACTACCCTTGCTTGCTTTTGCCACAGTCTTTCTATTTCTATTTGTAGGTCTTTGTATTTTGTTATCTTCTCCAGTTCTTTCTCTTCTATTCTGCTATCTCCAGGCACTGCCACGTCCACTATCCAGACTTTTTTGTCTTTCTTATCGACAATTGTTAAGTCTGGGGTGTTATGTTGCAGGTGCTTGTCTGTTTGAATTCTGAAGTCCCAGAGCACTTTAATTTTATCATTTTCTATGACTTTCTCTATTTTATGATCCCACCAGTTTTTGCTTACAGGCAAATGATATTTTTTGCAGATCTTCCAATGCACCATTGTTGCTACTTTGTCATGCCGCTGCTTGTAATCAGTCTGTGCAATCTTCTTGCAACAGCTTACCAAGTGGTCCACTGTTTCTTCAGCTTCTTTGCATAGGCGGCACTTACTGTCTGTTGCTGTCTTCTCAATTTTGACTTTGTATGCATTTGTCCTTAAGGCTTGATCCTGTGCAGCCAGAATTAGTCCCTCGGTCTCTTTCTTCAATTTTCCTGCTCTTAGCCATTGCCAGGTTTTATTATTATCTGCTTTCCCAGCTATTTTTTTCATGTATTGGCCATGTAGTGCTTTGTCTTCCCATGCCTCTATTCTGTTCTTCATTTGGTCTTTCTTGTAGGCCAGTTTGGTCTCTCCAGTAGTTAGTAAGCCTTCCTGATATACTAATTTCAGTGCATCTTCATCATTGTTCTTCAGATATTCTTCCAAAGCCATTTTTTCTTCTTCAACCATCTGATGTACTTGTAGCATTCCACGCCCACCTATTTGCCTTGGTAGATAAAGTCTATCAATGTCACTGCGTGGATGAAGGGCATGATTCATTGTCATTATTTTTCTGGTCTGCCTATCCATTGCTTTTAGTTCTGCTTGAGTCCAGTCCACTATTCCAGCTGTGTACCTAATGACTGGGATTGCCCAGGTGTTGATTGCCTTTATGGTATTTCCTCCATTGAGTTTGGACTTTAAGATCTTCTTCACTCTCTTGATGTATTCACCTCTAATCTTTTTCTTGACTTCAGTGTGCTTGATGTTGTCAGCTTGAAGGATACCCAAGTATTTGTAGTACTCTTCCTCATCCAGACTCTTAATGTTATTTTCGTGGGGCATCTTGATTCCTTCAGTTTTCACTATTTTTCCTTGTTTGATAGTAAGTGTGGCACATTTGTCCAAGCCAAACTCCATTACAATATCTTGGCTATATATACGGACAGTGTTGAGCAGCGATTCTATTTCAGATGATGTTTTTCCATACAGCTTCAGATCATCCATGTAAAGGAGGTGGGATAGTCTAGCAGATGTTTTTGATGTTTGATAGCCATGTCCTGAGTTATTCAGTATTGTTGACAGAGGAAACAGTGCAATAACAAATAGTAATGGTGATAATGAATCTCCTTGAAATATTCCTCTCTTGATATTAACCTCTCCCAGCTTCTCACTATTGATCTGCAACTGTGTCTTCCATTGTGCCATCGATCTTTGCACAAATTTTCTGATGTTTCTACTGACTCCTGTTATTTCTAGGCACTTTATTATCCAATCATGTGGCAGAGAGTCAAATGCCTTTTTGGAGTCAATCCATGCCACATTCAGGTTGGTCTTCCTTCTCTTGCAGTTTTCCAAGATCATTTTGTCTATTAGGAGTTGATCTTTTGTTCCTCTGCTATTGGGGCGGTTTCCTTTCTGCTCAGGTGGAAAGAGATTGTTTTCAACTAGATGCTGTTGTACTGCATCAGCTACCACACCAGTTAGTAATTTGAAAGTTGTTGGTAAGCAGGTAATTGGCCTGTAGTTACCTGGTGTTGCCCCTTTTGCTGGATTTTTCATTATTAGGTAGGTTTTCCCAGTTGTTAGCCACTTTTCAATTTCTCCTCCTTGTAGTATATTGTTGAACTGCTTGGCAATGAGTGGGTGTATAACAGTTAGATGTTTCAACCAAAACCCATGCAGTTCATCTTCACCTGGTGCTGACCAATTTTTGATTTTCTTTGCTCTTTTTTCTACCATTTTTGTTGTTATTACTAGTTCTTTCATTTCAACTTCTGTTTTATTTGCATCCACCTCTTCTAACCAAGCTGCATCCTTGTTGTATTTCTTTGGGTTATCCCATATCTGCTTCCAGAACTGCACTGTTTCTTCTTCTTCTTCTTCTTATTATTATTATTATTATTATTATTATTATTATTATTATTATTATTATTTCCGAGTCCTGTTTTTAAGTTTTACTTAATTCCAATCACCGTGTTCCAATTTAGTCTTAAAAGAATTTTCACTGGGATGCACAAAACGTTTTATTCTGAAGGAAATATTACACGAACCTCTTCTTCCTTCCCCCCCCCCCATATTTTGAATTTGAAGCTATTTTCTGTGCAAAGTGAATATAGTCGGATACCCTGCTACCTAAGAAAGATTGTGTATCGGATGGATTTCAGAATTAATTCAGCTGCATGATTCTTAGCTCAAAATTCTCATTCATGCCCAGCACTGTACAGAGAGTACAAGGCACTAAAGGAATCCAAGGAGCATCGTGATCTTGCTGAATCGGTCAAGAGCTGCCACCAAGAAAATCAGGAACCTGGAGCACCGGAAAAGGTAATGAATGAATTACTAAGTTTTGCAAATATGTTATTCTCTTTGAACCCTGATCCTGAAGGCGAAAAAAAAAATCATTTTGCCTTCTTCCTTTAAAGCAGGGGGTCTTAGCCCTTTGATGACTTGTGGACTTCAACTCCCAGAATTCCTCAGTCAGGATGTTTTAAGACGGGTCTTCCAGCTTGGCCCTTTGATGACTTGTGGACTTCAACTCCCAGAATTCCTCAGCCAGGCACGCGTGCCTGGCTGAGGAATTCTGGGAGTTGAAGTCCACAAGTCATCAAAGGGCCAAGTTGGAAGACTCCTGCTTTAAAGCAAAACTTGTTTTAACAACATCTGCTTGTGTTTGTGCATTATGCTAAATCTAGTTACTATAACAGTCACATTTATGGGTTCACACAATACAATACACTGAACCACAAAAGATAAGCCCAGATTCAAACTAACCCAAGCTTATGTATTTTGCAAATGCAGCCACTAGATGTTTAATTGACTTGTTAAGTGAGTTGCAGAACACCTTATCATTTTCCCTGAAATTTCCTATGGCTAGTTAACTTTTCCTTCACTCCTTTTGTACCCAGCATCCAAAACTCACTGGTTGTGTTTGCACAGTTTGCAAACCCTAGTTTACATAATCCTAGTTTGCCCATTTAACCCAACTATCTCAATTTGCATAGGGCAAACTATTGATTAGTCACACCCACTGCATTCACACACGAGGGCAACCCCCCCAAAAAGATCGTCAAGTTTGTGGCTCTGTCCGTGTCTTTTTGAAAATACGATACTAACATTAACAACTGAGTTGTCTTTCTCTCTGCTTGGGTCTGTTTTTTAAGGCATCTGATTTCGGTTCCTGGGGAGCACATCTGAATCGAGGGCAGAAGATTTCTAAACTGACCCAGCAGAATCCAGAGGCCTTGCAGGCCTCCGCACAGCATTTTGGGATGAAGCTGAAATGCAACTTGGGCGCAAAAATAAAGGTCTGTTGAGAATTGCATAAAACATACTTAATTGCTACATCGTATTTTCTGAATTCATACAATGCAACATATATTGTACAAAAGATCATAGTTTTGAATGTAGAAGTACTGTAGCTTGACTGCTGGAGGATGAAAGTCATTAAAGAAGCAAAGGGGCCAATTTAATTTCTTTCTTACCTCTGCTGTATTGTCCACAAACATAAGACTATTGCATCTCAGTTTGAGTTAGCTACTATAGATATCTCCCATAGCATTCTCTGGGCTAAATGTTGTTGTTATTAGTTGTGAAGTCGTGTCCGACCCATCGCGACCCCATGGACAACGTTCCTCCAGGCCTTCCTGTCCTCTACCAACTTCTGGAGTCCATTGAAGCTCATGCCTCCTGCTTCAGGGACTCCATCCAGCCACCTCATCCTCTGTCGTCCCCTTCTTCTCTTGCCCTCCATCTTTCCCAGCATCAGGTTCTTCTCCAGTGAGTCCTTCCTTCTCATTAGGTGGCCAAAGTACTTGAGTTTCAACTTCAGTCACCTAGCAAGGTGTCAAAAACTTGATAACTCCCCCAAAAGGAAAAAAGTGATGAAGTACAGGTAGTCCTCAACTTACAACAGTTCGCTTAGTGACTATTTGAAGTTACAATGGCATTGAAAAAAGTGCCCCCCAAGCCACAGACGAGCAAGACACCTGCCTGGCCACCCGGTGGCGTTCTTCCTCCTATCTGAGATTTTCATTGTTGTGAGCATTTCTGTTGAGGATTGGCAGTGGGGGTGGGGTGGGGGTGTTTAGTTTTTATTCCCCCCATCTGCTGGGTGGTTGCAGCAGGTTTTGGTCACTTCACATGACCCTGGGACACTGGGACCGTCATAAATATGAATCGGTTGCCAAGCATCTGAATGTAAATCACAAGACCCTGGAGATGCTGCAACATTCCAGCTGATCGGCGCTTCTTCTGGGCTCAGCAGAAGCGCCAGGATCAGCGCCGAGCTCCAGCTGGAACCTGGCGCTGATACTGGCGCTTCCGCTGAGCCCTGACAGCCCTGCAGCTCCAGCCGTCTCTCGCTCAGGCTTGTGTGGTGCTGCCACCGGTTCAGCTCATTCCCCTCCCCCGCTACCACTTTTATAGGATGGTGGTGTACCACCTGCCAGGTGCCCATGTACCACAGGTAGTACCCGTACTACTGGTTGAAAAGCCCTGACCTAGTGACCCAGTTTATCTTTTAAATATAATTTTCTGATGTGAGTAAATAAAAATCACTAAAGGCTGTCATACTTTATATATAATTAACCCAATATGTGATCTTGATTGTTTGAATTCTGACCTTGTAAATTAGGGGTGTTAAATGCCGGCCGGCAGGATGGATGTGTCATGCCAAAACCGCGTCCACCCCATTGCCGGCAATGGGGGAAAAGTCACGATACGTCGTGACACATCATGTGACATTACGAGTTTGACACCCCTGTTGTAAATAGTGTAAGGGAGAAAAGGAGACTTATCTTGTAAATGTAGGCCCAATCCTTCCAAAATGACTTAGTTCTTTTGGCCTGTGGAGTGAAGAATGTATTCATTATCTAGTTTCTTGGATGGCCATATAAATTGGGTAAATAAAATATGCAAGGAATTTGCAGGTAGCGGCATAAAATGTAAAAAATGTTAGATTTCAGAAGATTTTCAGTACCAATATCCATCTGATTCTACTAACTGATTTTTTACTTTTGATCCCAGGAATGCCCTATAACTTTAAGGAGATCTCTCACCTCCAAAAGGAAACCAGTTAAATTAGCACAGGATGGACCTCAAATTGAAAAGGTGGTGCCTCTCCCATCACCAGAAGCTCCTTCGTTAAAAGCTAATCCCAGTGACTTGCCTGCTTCTAATGCCAAGGAACTTACAGCTCTTCTTCCTTCTTCGTTTCCAGACCTGGCTGGTACTCAGCTCTGTTTTCCTGGTCCGAAACCGAGACTGCCCTCATTGGACCGGTTGCGATGGCAAAAACAGACAGTAACGAAACGATTGAGTAGTTTGGATGCTGGGTGGCTAGACAGGTGCCAAGGTACAAAATTGGAGAGCAGAGAGGAACAAATCAAAGACTTCAGTTTGGACCCAATTAATGGGACGGAGCTATGCCGAGGATTGCCAGAACACATTTCTTTCCAAACACAGACTCCCTTTTTCCAACCTGGGGAAAGAAAATGGGAAAAGGATTGCAAATCTCTTCAGGAAAACCATCAGCAGGGCGTGTTGGAGAGGCAAAATCCCGAAGGCCTCAGTCCAGCGAGCGCACAGGATAATAATCCAGCTTCAGACCAAGAAAGGATCGGTGTGGCCTTCCAGGAAACCAGTGCTGAAATTCCCACCGCCGAGGAGATGCAGAGCCTGAAAACTGGCGGAAAAGATGGCAGCCAGAAAACGGACGAGCGTCTCCTGCAAGGCGCTTCATCCAGGCTGGGGGGTGATTTGTGTGATGGAGAGAGCGGGCAGCCTCCCCTTACCCAGGCAAGGAAAATATCAAGCAAGAAGAGGCGTCTGGATCCTGCAGCTGACGATGAAGTTGCTCTGGGCAGTTCCAAACATGGCGTTTGCGCCAAGCGCCAAAGGACTAAAGAGCGGGTTGTCAAAAAACTGCGCCCTGTCAGTCAAAAGCCAGGAAAGGACGAATACGAGTTTGACCAAGACCCTGTCAAAGTGCAAGAGGAAAAAAAGAAGACGGCTCCGCTTCTTTCTGAAAATATACTTGGAGACCTCCTTGAGGAAAACGGCCCGAAGAGGAGTGGGAAGTCCGTCACTCCAAGCTTCAGGTATATCCCTCGCTTTTTCCTGGAGTCAGGAGCTGGCTGGGGAATTCTGGGAGTTGAAGTCCTCAAAGTTGCCAAGGTCGGATAGTCCTGCTTTGCACTGATATTGAGTTTTTTTTCTTCCCCCAGGCAGCCACTGAAGAAATGTGGCAATTTTGTCCGTCTCAATATGAAAACGAAATCCCACGTAAAGAGCTACAGCTTGAAGGGAAAACACCTCCGCAAGCAGGTAAGTTGCTGTCAACGCTGCTAACATTGGATGTTCTTGCCTTGACAACATCTGGAGATGCAGCCTTTTTCTTTCTTATGCTTTACTCTTAGAATTAGATGATACTGGGGGAGGGGGAGGAGTGTGATGGGAATTAGTTAGACCAGTGGTTCTCAACCTGTGGGTCGGGACCCCATTTGGGGTCAAACGACCATTTCACGGGGGTCGCCAAACAATGCAGTCTGCCATTTTTCCCCCCCTTTTCCTTAGCTGTGCTACTCCCTTTTATTCTATTGGCTTTTGAAAGCCAATAGAATAGACTCTCTTGAATAGAGTCTAATTCTATTAGCTTTCAAAAGCCAATAGGAATTGTCCAGGCTGTCTCTGCCCTGCTGAGCCCGCCAAAAGTCCCATTCTGCAAACGGTGCTGCGCCAGTTGAGTAGTCCTCGACTTACGACCGGTTGGGGGGTTGCGGCATTAAAAAGGTTGAGAACCACTGAGTTAGACATACAATATTGTAATAAGAGCTGATAAGGCATGGCGGGATAAAGAACTGGGTGGAAAGCCAGCATTTCAAACTAATTGAAGAATGTGATTTAGGACTGTTAGTTGTAGGAGGGAATTGTGCTTTGATCTATGTGCTGAAGGGAGGGGAAGTCAGATTTTGGCTTTGACTATGTACCTGCCGAAGCTCGATGAAAGGTTCTTTAAGGTAAACAATGCCTCAAAGTTCTTTGAAGAGTTTCATCTGTCGGAACCATGACAGTTGCCTTATAACCATTTAGAGCTTTTAATCGTTTCTCAGATTTCATGCTTGGTTGCTTTCCCCCCCCCCATGCTGGAGAATTGACTACAGGTAGTCCCTGACTTAACGGCCACAAATGAGCCCAAACTTTTCCTTTACTAAGCAAGGCAGTTAAGTGAGTTTGGCTCCGTTTTACGACCTTGCAGTGCCACAGTTGTTAAGTGAATTGCTGCAACTGTTAAAGTGAGCAACACGGTGGTTAAGCTTCCCCGTTGACTTCGCTTGTCGGAAAGTGACAAAAGGGGATCGCCTCTGTCATAAATACATGCCGGTTGCCAAGCTTTTGCCAAATTATGATCAGGTGATCTTGGGGATGCTGCAGTGGTTGAGTGACAGACGGTCATACTGTAAGTCCCTTTTTCCGGTGCGATTGTAACTTCATAACCGTCACTAAATGAATGTGGTTATAAGCTGTGGACTACCTGTATTAGAAGTTAAAACCACGGGTCTTACTGAAAGAGCAAGCAAGGCTAGCCCAATTTCTCTTCTGCTTTATTTATTTATTTGTTAAAGTTATATTTGCTGCTCCTTTTCCCTGATAAGTACAACTTACAAGTCTTTAAAGAGATCAGTATAAAAACAATTACAATTACAATGCTATATAAAAACTAGAACTGAGGAAGGGGGGGGGGAAACGAGGCCGCCTTATCCCATCAACCACTTCTTATCCCATCAGCCACTTCCAGCAGAAGGTGCCCTTCTTGGGGCCCCAAACCATGTGGCGAAACCAGGTTTTGATATTCTTCCCGGATGGCCAAAGGAGTGGGAGCAGTTCTAATTTCCAGTGGCAGGATGTTCTACAGGGCCGGGTCCACAATAGGAGCGGTTCTTCTCCTTCAGTCCGCCGGCCAGAATTCCTTGACCAATGGGGTCTGCAGGAGCCTCTTCTGCTGGAACAAGTTGGGTGGGCTGTTCCCATTGGGGCAGGATGGCTCCTTGGATAATTCCCTAGTGGGCTACGTAGGGAAGGATGAACAGGCCTCTTTGCCTCTTTGCCTCACCTGTATTTTGCTTCCCTCTAGGTGTGGAAGCAGAAGTGGCAGAAAAAGGGGCAACTGTTTGGTGGAGGTGGCAGGCTTGTGGACCGGAGTAATGACACTTGCTTCAAATGCGGGGGACGTGGTCACTGGTCTTCCCAGTGCAAAGGTGAAGGTGGTGGGTCTGGCTAGCTGACATTATCAGACTGGGAAGTTTGATTGCAGAATCCAGGTTAGTTAGCGAAGGTTGCCTTGAAGCCACAGAGGGATGCACTGTGTATTTACCTGAAAAGACTTCTGATTTTGAGAGAAGGGTCTCCCTTGCCAAAGAAACAGTAAAAAAAAAAGACAAAAAAACCCCTTTTTTACCTTATTGATAGTGGAATATATTAATATTAATAGTGGAATATAAACATGAACACCAACAGAAAGAGCACACTTGAGAATAAATAGAGTAGAATTGAATTGAATTGAATTGAATTTAACAAATATGACAGAATATCAAAGCTGGAAGGGACCTTGGAGGTCTTCTAGTCCAACCCCCTGCTCAGGCAGGAATCCTATACCATTTCAGACACATGATTGTCCAATCTCTTCTTAAAAACCTCCAGTGTTGGAGCACTCACAGCCTCTGGAGGCAGGTTGTTCCACTGGTTAATTGTTCTCACTGTCAGAAAGTTTCCTCCTTAGTTCCAGGTTGCTTCTCTCCTTGATTAGTTTTTACCTGTTGCTTCTTGTCCTGCCTTTTAGTGTGCTTTGCAGAATAGGTTGACTCCCTCTTTAACACTGGAAGTTTTTAAGAAGAGACTGGACAGCCAGTTGTCTGAAATGGTATAGGGTTTCCTGCCTGAGCAGGGGGTCGGACTAGATGACCTCCAAGATCCCTTTCAACTCTGATATTTTGTTATGTTGTTCACTTACATCCATCTAAGTTCTATATCATTCAACTGGATTAGTGGGACCAGCGCTTTCACAATTTTCATAGATTTTTATTGTTTATTGTTTTATTACTAAATTTCTACCATTATTTCTTGAAGTATAATTGGTTCTGTCATGCTTTTTAAAATCTTCCTGAGAGATTTCTTCCAATTCAGCATTTCCCAATAAATTAATTATTTTGTGTTCAGTTACACATGTCTTATCTTAATGTAACTGAGCATTAGAATAATTAAACTGGTAATTAATAACCTCTGCCTTATTACATAACTGACTGCTGTTGGCTTGAATTCCAGATGTAAAATTGTATTACTTTTCTTCCTTTAGCACGAGCCAATAATTTTCCACCTTCCTTTCCTGAATCCGCTGATTAATGAATTTCAAAGAATAATCAAATTGTCCTGAACATATTAGCTGAGAAGAGAGCCATCCCTCTGTATAGATCAAACATTTCTCAAGGGCAATTTCCCAGGTTTAATTAGGCTCAATCAGCAGCAGAGGCATAAAATAACCATTGATAGAAATATAAAAACTAAAATAAACATAATGGAAACATACTGTCGGGCTTGTCCTGACTTGGTCCTTTAGAAAAAGAAGAGCCTTCGACTGCCCTTGCAGTGGAAGGTATTATAATAATAATAATAATAATAATAATAATAAGAAGAAGAAGAAGAAGAAGAAGGAAAGAAAGAAAGAGAAAGAAAGAAAGAAAGAAAGAAAGAAAGAAAGAAAGAAAGAAAGAAAGAAAGAAGAAGATGTGGATGTTTGATGGTATTACAGATATCGTCGCAGGATGGAAGCAGTTGCGGCCTTACTAGGAACTGCTTCCATCCTGCGACGATATCTGTAATACCATCAAACATCCACATCTTCCTATCCCAGGTCCTGGGTAAGGACTCGATAAGTAGGCAAAATGCCAAATCCAGTCTGAACATCTGGCTGACTGCGATGATTAATAATAATAATAATAATAATAATAATAATAATAATAATAATAATAGGAACTTAAAAGACGATGCAGTAAAAGTGCTACGCTCAGTTTGCCAGCAAATTTGGAAAACTCAACAGTGGCCACAGGATTGGAAAAGGTCAGTTTACATTCCAATTCCAAAGAAAGGCAATGCCAAAGAATGTTCAAACTATCGCACCATTGCACTCATTTCACATGCTAGTAAAGTTATGCTTAAAATCCTACAAGCTAGACTCCAGCAGTATGTGGATCGAGAACTACCAGAAGTACAGGCAGGATTTCGAAGAGGCAGAGGAACTAGAGATCAAATTGCCAACATACGCTGGATCATGGAGAAAGCTAGGGAGTTCCAGAAAAACATTTACTTCTGCTTCATTGACTATGCAAAAGCCTTTGATTGTGTGGATCACAACAAATTGTGGCAAGTTCTTAAAGAGATGGGAGTACCAGACCATCTCATTTGTCTCTTGAGAAACCTATGTGCGGGTCAAGAAGCAACAGTGAGAACCGAACACGGAACCACTGATTGGTTCAAAATTGGAAAAGGAGTCCGGCAAGGCTGTATACTGTCGCCCTGCCTATTTAACTTATATGCAGAGCACATCATGAGAAAGGCAGGGCTAGATGAATCAAAAGTTGGAATTAAGATTGCCGGGAGAAACATCAACAACCTAAGATATGCAGATGATACCACTCTAATGGCAGAAAGTGAAGAGGAACCAAAGAGCCTCTTGATGCGGGTGAAGAAGGAGAGTGCAAAAGTTGGCTTGAAACTCAACATTAAGAAAACCAAAATCATGGCATCCGGCCCTCTCAATTCCTGGCAAATAGATGGGGAAGTAATGGAAGTAGTGACAGATTTTATTTTTCTGGGCTCAAAGATCACCTCAGACGGGGACTGCAGCCAAGAAATTAAAAGACGCTTGCTCCTGGGGAGGAAAGCTATGGCAAATCTAGACAGCATACTAAAAAGCAGAGGCGTCACCCTGCCAACAAAAGTACGTATACTCCAGGCCATGGTTTTCCCAGTTGCAATGTATGGCTGTGAAAGTTGGACCATAAGAAAGGCTGAGCGCAAAAGAATTGAGGCCTTTGAACTCTGGTGCTGGAGAAGACTCCTGCGAGTCCCCTGGACTGTAAGGCGTTCAAACCGGTCAATCCTAGAAGAGATCAACCCCGACTGCTCTTTAGAAGGCCAGATCCTGAAGTTGAAACTCAAATACTTTGGCCACCTAATGAGAAGGAAGGACTCACTGGAAAAGGGCCTAATGCTGGGAAAGATTGAGGGCAAGAGAAGAAGGGGACGACAGAGAATGAGCTGGCTGGATGGAGTCACTGAAGCAGTAGGCGTGAATTTAAATGGACTCCAGAAGATGGTAGAGGACAGGAAGACCAGGAGGAACGTTGTCCATGGGGTCGCGATGGGTCGGACACGACTTCGCAATTAACAACAACAAAAATAGGAACTGCTTCCATCCTGCGACGATATCTGTAATACCATCAAACATCCACATCTGCCTATCCCAGGTCCTTGGTAAGGACTCGATAGGTAGACAAAATGCCAAATCCAGTCTGAACATCTGGCTGACTGTGCGATGATCCATAATAATAATAATAAAGTTGGAAGGGACCTTGGAGGTCATCGAGTCCAACCCCCTGCTCAGGCAGGAAACAGTATACCATTTCGGACAAATGGCTGTCCAGTCTCTTCTTAAAAACCTCCAGTGTTGGAGCATTCATAGCTTCTGGTGGCAGGTTGTTCCACTGGTTAATTGTTCTAACTGTCAGGAAGTTTCTCCTTAGTTCTAGGTTGCTTCTCTCCTTGGTTAGGTTCCATCTGTTGCTTCTTGTCCTGCCTTCAGGAGCTTTGGAGAATAGCTGGACTCCCTCTTCTTTGGGGCAGCCCCTGGGATATTGGAAGACTGCTATCCTGTCCCCCCTTGTCCTTCTCTTCATTAAACTAGACATACCCAATTCCAGCATCCGTTTCTTATATGTTTTAGCCTCCAGTCCCCTAATCATCACCATTGCTCTTCTCTGCACTCTTTCTAGAGTCTCAACATCTTTTTTACATCGTGGTGACCAAAACTGGATGCAGGATTCCAAGTGTGGCCTTACCAAGGCCTTGTAAAGTGGTATTAACACTTCACGTGATCTTGATTCTGTCCCTCTGTTAATGCAGCCTAGCACTGTGTTGGCCTTTTTGGCAGCTGCAGCACACGGCTGGCTCGTGTGTTTAAGAAGTCCTCATTGCAATCACCGAGCCACAGTGACGGAAAATATTATTTGCATTCCTTTGGTGCAGTGGTTCTCAACCTGTGGGTCGAACGACCACTTCACGGGTCAAACAACGCAGTCCGCCATTTTTCCCCCCCATTTCCTTAGCTGGGCTCCTCCCTTTTATTCTATTGGCTTTTGAAAGCCAATAGAAGAGACTCTCTTGAATAGAGTCTAATTCTATTGGCTTTCAAAAGCCAATAGGAATGGTCCAGGCTGTCTCTGCCCTGCTGAGCCCACCAAAGGTCCCATTCTGCAAACGGTGCTGCACCCGTTGAGTAGTCCTCGACTTACGACCGGTCGAGTAGTCCTCGACTTACGACCGGTTGGGGGGTCGCGGCATTAAAAAGGTTGAGAACCACTGCTTTGGTGTCATCCGTACAGGTCAACTCCCTGCTCCTGAGAGCCAGCAGGAAGAGGATAGCTGTGCTGCTGAAGAGGAAGTGCCCTTGTTAACTCTGGAGGAAGTGGCTCGGATGACCAATACGGCTTACACGAGAATTGCAGGTAAGGGGCAGGACCTATGCGTCCACCAGGCCAGAGCCTGGATTGTTTCTGGGTTGCCTCAAACCAGGCGATAAGGTGCAGCATCCCGATGAGGTTGGGTTGCGGTTAAGGCTATTAATCACCAACGCTCCCTCTGACGAGAATTTCTACCTCAATTCTCCTTTCTCAGCAAAGGGTGACAACGGCCAAGAAACCCTGGAGCCGTCCGCTCAGGAAGAAAGTTACCTGCAAATAGGAAGGCCTGCCTCTGAAACAATCACTCCAGTTGCGCCGATGGAGCCTTTCTACAAATTGGGGCCAGATAAGAATGTGAGAGGTAAGACTCGGGTTGTGAGGAAAACAACTCCTTAGAGCAGACATGTCAAATCCAAGGCCCGGGGGCCGGATGCGGCCCGCGAAATGGTTTCATGTGGTCCATGAAGCCATCCTGGAAATAGTGAGGGAACGGCCCCCACTGCCTTGGCCCTGGCCCAGGCCAGCCGGGAGCCAATGTACAATTTTGTGGTGGCCATCTATGCTGAAACGCATTCAGTCTTAGCTCCACAAGGCCATCTAGAAACAGCAAGGGACCGGCCCCTGCCGTGTCGCCCCCGCCCCCTGGGTGCATGCCGGGGAGGGGTCACCCTTTGTGAGGAATGAAGAAATGGACCATGCCTTGGCGCTTGCCCCGGTCCCACCCCCTTCTGCCAGAGACCCTCAGATCTGTCCCTCTCCTGCCCAGGCCCCCACAGGCACCCTTGACACGAACAATGTAGAGCTGGCCATGCCCACTCAGTAGGCCACACCCACTCCATCCACGCCCACCCAGTAGGCTGCACCCACCCTGGCCACCCCCCCCCCAAGGGCAACCACAGTGCTGATGCAGCCCTCAATGAAATTGAGTTTGACATCCCTGCCTTAGAGGAGTGGAGGAAGGCTAAAACATAAAGAACAGTTGCAGGAATTGGGTATGTCTACTCCAGTGGTTCTCAACCTGTGGGTCGGGACCCCATTTGGGGTCGAACGACCATTTCACGGGGGTCGCCAAACAATGCAGTCCGCCATTTTTTCCCCCTTTTCCTTAGCTGTGCTACTCCCTTTTATTCTCTTGGCTTTTGAAAGCCAATAGAAGAGACTCTCTTGAATAGAGTCTCATTCTATTGGCTTTCAAAAGCCAATAGGAATTGTCCAGGCTGTCTCTGCCCTGCTGAGCCCGCCAAAAGTCCCATTCTGCAAACGGTGCTGCACCAGTTGAGTAGTCCTCGACTTACGACTGGTTGGGGGTCGCGGCATTAAAAAGGTTGAGAACCACTGGTCTAGTTCAATGAAGAGAAGGACGAGGGGGGACAGGATAGCAGGGTTCCTGACAGTGAGGACAATCAACCAGTGGAACAGCTTACCCCCAGAAATTGTGGGCGCTCCATCACTGGAGATTTTGAAGAAGAGGCTAGACAATCACCTGTCTGAGACGGTATAGGTTCTCCCGCTTGAGCAGGGGGCTGGACTAGAAGACCTCCAAGGTCCCTTCCAGCTCCATCCTCTATTCTATTCTAAAGGAGAGAAGCAACCTGGAATTAAGGAGAAATTTCCTGACAGTTAGAACAATTAATCAGTGGAACAACCTGCCTCCAGAAGTTGTGAATGATCCAACACTGGAGGTTTTTATAAAGAGATTGGACAGCCACTTGTCTGAAATGGTATAGGGTTTCCTGCCTGAGCAGGGGGTTGGACTAGATGACCTCCAAGATCCCTTCCAACTTTATTATTATTATTATGGATCATCGCACAGTCAGCCAGATGTTCAGACTGGATTTGGCATTTTGTCTACTTATCGAGTCCTTATAGGCGAAGCTATGGCACGCGTGCCAGAGGCGGCACTCAGAGCCCTCTCTGTGGGCACGCACGCCATGCCCCGGAGATGGCAACTGTCCCTCTTCAACCAGCTGCCCGCTAACTCGCCGAGGTCTCACGTGGCCAGATGCATCCCAGCCCCCATGCGCTCGCTGGCCTCTGTGTGCGGGGGCCGATGGGTTCAGGCAGCACCGCCCCGGCCCCTGCCTCGCCTTGCCCTGTGACAATGGCTCCCCCCCCCGCCCTGCCTCGCCTCGCCTCTCCCCGCAGGACGAGCCTCCTGCCCACCGTCCCACCTGCCAGAGACCCCCTGGATCTCCCCCAACTGTGCCCGGCCCCCACAGGCGTCCCTCCCCACGAGCAACATTGAGGTGATCACGCCCACCTTGGCCACACCCACCCAATCTGCCATGACCACCACAGCCACGCCCACCCAGTGGGCCACGCCCACCCGGCGATAAATAAGTGGGTTTTGGGTTGCGGTTTGGGCACTCAGTCTCTAAAAGGTTCGCCAGAGGGCAGGACCAGAAGCAATGGATGGAAACTCATCAAGGAGAGAAGCAACCTGGAATTAAGGAGAAACTTCCTGACAGTGAGGACAATCAACCAGTGGAATAGCTTGCCACCAGAAATTGCGGGTGCTCCATCACTGGAGATTTTTAAGAAGCAACTGGACAGTCAGTTGTCTGAGATGGTGTAGGGCAGTGATGGCGAACCTTTTAGAGACTGAGTGCCCCAAAACTGCCCCATGCCCCCGCGCCGCCTCCCGTCCTGCCTGCTCCGCCCCCTGCCCTGCCCGCCCGCAGGACCACGCACTGCCTCCATGGCCGCCGCAGATCGCCCGGGCAGCCCTGCAGCACCATGGCAGCCATGCCCTCCGCCCACACCCCGCAGCATCATCTGCACGCTATGAGGCACGAGGCCTGGCTATGTCCTTGGCTGCGCTGCTTCATGCAGGCCGCGCCCAGGGGCGACTCTCCTCCAAGGGGGCTGCTGGTGAGGGGGCCGTGGGGGGAGGCGGGGCTGGGGTGACGGCACGCGTGCCCACAGAGAGGGCTCCGAGTGCCGCCTCTGGCACGCGTGCCATAGGTTCGCCATCACTGCTATAGGGTTTCCTGCCAGAGGAGGGTGTTCGACTAGAAGACCTCTAAGGTCCCTTCCAATTGGGTTATTCTATGATTATTCTGTTGTTGTTATTCTGAGAAACATAGAAGGAATGTGTGCTAACTGAGGCAGCTTTGAAGTCCTCAGTTCTGCCCTCCTAAACCTCCAGTTCTCCAGAATCTGGACTCTTTTGTTCAGGGTCCATATCCTTAAGAAATGGCAACGGGGTAAGTGGAAGGTATCTTCGTTCAGCTCTTCCTGCTCAGTCCTCCCCAAGGACGGGCGTTCCTCACTGTGGTTGTCCACTGTCTTGTCCAGATACGCCTCCCGAAGTCTTCCAAGCATTGGCTGAGCTGGATTATACTTCCTTCCGGCCAGGACAGGAAACGGCAGTCATGAGAATACTCTCAGGTAGGGCGTAAAGAAACAAAGTTTTAACTTAACTTGGATCTTGGCAGTTGTGGTGGGCAGATGTTTCTGGTATGTCTAGTCCAGGGGTAGGCAACCTTGGCTCTTTTATGACTGGTGGACTTCAACTCCCAGAATTCCTGAGCCAGCCATGCTGAGGGGAAAGGGAGAGGTTTCCAAGCTGAGCCAGGCTGGCTCAGGAATTCTGGGAGTTTATTTATTTATTTATTTATGAGACTTATATACCGCTTTAAGTGCAAGCACTCTCTAAGCGGTGTACACCAGTAAGCAGTGTGTGTGTGTGTGTGTGTGTGTGTTTATTTATTTATTTATATTTATATTTATATTTTTACATTGCCCCCAACAATCTGGGTCCTCATTTTACCTACCCCGGAAGGATGGAAGGCTGAGTCAATCTTGAGCCGGTGAGATTTGAACCGCTGACCTGCTGAACACAGTCAGCTAAAGTGGCCTGCAGTACTGCACTCTAACTGCTGCGCCACCTCGGCTCGGAATTCTGGGAGTTGAAGTCCACCAGTCATAAAGTGGCCTAGGCCTAGGCCAGAGGTAGGCTACCTTGGCTCTTTTATGACTGGTGGACTTCAACTCCCAGAATTCCTGAGCCAGCCTGGTTCAGCTTGGAAACCTCTCCCTTTCCCCTCAGCATGGCTGGCTCGGGAATTCTGGGAGTTGAAGTCCACCAGTCATAAAAGAGCCCAGGTTGCCTACCCCTGGTCTAGTCTAATGAAGAGAAGGACCAGGGGGGACAGGATAGCAGCCTTCCAATATCTCAGGGGCTGCCCCAAAGAAGAGGGAGTCAAGCTCTTCTCCAAAGCACCCAAAGGCAGGACAAGAAGCAATGGATGGGAATTCATCAAGGAAAGAAGCATCCTAGAACTAAGCAAAAATTTCCTGACAGTGAGAACAATTAACCAGTGGAACCACCTGCCTCCAGAAGCTGTGAATGCTCCAACACTGGAAGATTTTAAGAAGAGACTGGATAGCCATTTGTATGAAATGGGATAGGGTTTCCTGCCTGAGCAGGGGGTTGGACTAGATGACCTCCAAGGTCCCTTCCAACATTATTATGTCCTAGCCTCCTGACAGAACATTATAACATTGACATAAAAGGCATCTCCCTTTTTTCCTGGCATGCTTGTGCCACTGCACATGGGACATTAGGTCTGCCCCATGGGGGGGGGGGGTCTCCATCTTACCTGAAGCTTCCTCCTGTCGGTGGAGCACACTCAATAGGGCCTAGAGAAAATGGATGCTTTGCATCATGAAGCGTGATTTTGTGTTGCAAAATGAAGGGAAGGAGAAATATAATGTGGTGTGGCACCTCCTCTATTTTTCTGAGCAAGACATGGCCCTGACAATGCTGGCTGTGGAATTCTGGGAGTTGAAGTCCACATGCCTTAAAATTGTCAAGGTTGAGAAACACTGCTCCATGCAGACATCAGGTGAAATGTGTGTTTTCTGCTATCTGCTTTAATACATGAGGGGGCAGTGTGCATTGTAGCTTCCTTCCTTCCTTCCTTCCTTCCTTCCTTCCTTCCTTCCTTCCTTCCTTCCTTCCTTCCTTCCTTCCTTCCCTCCCTCCCTCCCTCCCTCCCTCCCTCCCTCCTTCCTTCCTTCCTTCCTTCCTTCCTTCCTTCCTTCCTTCCTTCCTTCCTTCCTTCTCTCTATAGCCATCCATCTCAATCAATGACTCGCTGGCTTATAATTCCAAAACTAAAAACAGCTAAACAAAAAAAGCAATTTATAAACAGAAAAACATCCAAAATAAATATACAGAGCAGCTGAGATGTGTAGCCAGTAAGCAATAAAGCCCGGAAACGGGGCTCTTAACACATTCATGGTCCCCTGGCTCGGGAACATAGCCAGGTTTTTAAGGCCAACAGGATTGGGGCCATTCTGATCTCCAAGGGGAGGATATTCCACAGAGCAAGTGCCACTACAGAAATAGCATCTCTCCTAGTCCCTGCCAGCCAACAATCTTTGGCTGATGGGATCCGCAGCTTGCCCTATCTGCTAGAATGAATTGGATGGGCAGAGACTCTTGGAAAATTCTTTAGACTAGAATTTTTGGGGGGCAGTTCCCTACCAGTCACCTTTGAACTGACAGGTGTCTTGAAGCTGTCAGAAAAGGACACCTAGCTCTGTTTTTTTGTTGCCCGCTCTCAAAGTGAAACACATACATGACACATACCTAAACATACTATATATATAACATATGTATAGTGTCAAGACTGCTAACATCGTATGTTCTTGCTTGCCATATATGAAGAAGCAAACCTGTTTTACTTAGCCGAGCAGCATTTCTAGAGTTAAGACAGATAGCAGTAGGTTAAGGGGTGGGAAAGTATGCAAGTCAACCATAACAATGTCTGGGCACAGTGTGGCCAAGGTCAGCTCAGCTGCACCGGGAGGGGCACCTCACGGTTCACATTAATTGGAGAATGTGATTGATGACTGTAAAATGAAGGAGTGAGTTATGCTTTGTTACAGATGCTTGGGGGAGGGAGGATTCAGTTTCTGGCTTAACTTTGTTAGTGCCGAAGCTATGCAGAATAATAAAAGATTCTTTTAGAGGAAAAAGCCTCAAAATTCTTTGAAAATCTGCTTTCTTTCGGAACCATGTCATATAGACCTACACCCCTATATATGCTTAACAAATAAATATTAAACACTGTCCATCTTGAGTATATAACAGAAGGAGGAAGGTTGAGAGTTCGCAAGGTTGATGCTGTATGGAATGAAACTCTGGCTGAATCTGGATGTTCTGCTACGGATACCACAAAGCCCGCTCCTCCCAGAAAGTAAAAAGATAAACAGGTCGTGAAGAGGAGGTGTTGTGTCCCAGACAATCTTACGGACCCTCCTCAAGCAACGTGTCCTGGATGGGAGGGAGGGGACTGCCAAGGCTCTTTTCGGCCGTCCTCACCACTCTCTGCACCGCCTTCCTGTCTGAAGCAGGGATGCCTCCAAACCAGACTGTGATGCTGTAGGACAGGATGCTCTCGATCGTCCCTCTGTAGAAAGTGGTCAGGACAGGGGAAGGGAGATGTGCTTTTCTCAGGCGACGCAGAAAATGCAGGCGCTGCTGTGCCCGCTTCGCCAGTGTCTCGCTGTTGAGCGACCAGGCCAGCCTACTCGTTAGCTGCACACCCAGGAATTTGATGCTGGTAACCATCTCCACAGGTGAATCATTGATACACAGAGAAGCGTGGCTGTGTCTGCCTTTTCTGAAATCGACAATGATCTCTTTGGTTTTTCCGGTATTTAAAACTAGGCTGTTTTCCTCACACCAGTTCACCAACCCCTCAACCTGCTTGCGGTAAGCTTCCACATTCAGGCTAAATACAACTTTAAAAATACGACTAGTCAGTCAGTGAAACAGGCTGCCACCTGTACTGGGAAGATTTTCTTTGAAGGTTTCCATACAGAAACTCAGTGAGCATCCATCCAAGCTGCTGTCTATGGAGATCGTCAATCACCCTGATCATGGGTGCTTTTTTTTAAGCAACTGGACTTCGTTTCTTCCTTGAAGACATTTCGCTTCTCATCCAAGAAGCTTCTTCAGTTCTGACAGCTCAGTCAGAACTGAAGAAGCTTCTTGAATGAGAAGCGAAATGTCTTCAAGGAAAACGAAGCCCAGTTGCCTTTTGAAGATAGCACCTTTTGGACATCCAAGCTGCTGTAGTGAATCTTGCACTGAGCAGGGGGTGGGATAGATGTCCTTTAAGTTGCCATTTCTGCGCGAGTGCCAGCACGGGGAAAGGTTACCGTGGCTGTTGGTTCTGAGGCTAACTCTTCTGACTCTGCTCTCTTGCAGGGCTCTCCACCTTAGTGGTCTTGTCCACAGGGATGGGAAAATCTCTCTGCTACCAACTCCCCGCCTATCTGTACGGCAAACGGTCCCCGTGCATCACGTTGGTGATCTCTCCCTTGGTGTCCCTGATGGATGATCAGGTAAGCTGGAAGATGCCCTTGGACTGGGAGTGTGGTGTGTGTGTGGGGTTGTAGGCTGGCAGGACAACTCGCCGTGGCCAGCTCACCAAGGGACAGCCTCCTGCGGGACAATTCAACAATCCGGTTTAAGCATTTAAAATGATTAGAAAATTATTTTAATTTTTGCCCTTCACATTTCATTCTGTCCCTCCCTCCTTTGACATCCTTTCTTTGATGATTCTATTCCACCGTTTGTTCAATATAAAGCTTCCTCCTTCCCTTATGTATTCAAGATGGACAGTGATTAATATTTACATGTTATTTATAGGTAAGGGTGTAGGTCTATACATATGTTGTATATAGTATGTTTTAGATGTGTCTTATGTATGTGTACACAACTAAATTTCATGTTTAATGTGTGCCATTGTGCCCACAAGAAAAAATGACAATAAAGGTTCTCTCTCTCTCTCTCTCTCTGTCTATCATATCAATCAATCTATCATATCTATCATCTATCAATCTATCATTATATCAATTATATCTATCTATCAATCTATCATCTATCATATATCAATATCATATCTATCATATCATATCTATCAATCTATCATCATAATCATATCTATCAATCTATCTCTCTGTATCTATCATATCAATCTATCATATATCAATCTATCATATCTCATATATCAATCTATCACAATGTTTCTCAACCTTGACAATTTTAAGGCATGTGGACTTCAACTCCCAGAATTCCACAGCCAGCAATGTGGAATTCTGGGAGTTGAAGTCCACATGCCTTAAAATTGTCAAGGTTCCGAGAAACACTGATCTATCATTATCTGTCTGTCTGTGTATCTATCTGTCTGTCTATCTATCTATCTATCTCCATCCATCCATCCATCCATCCATCCATCCATCCATCCATCCATCCATCTATCTATCTATCTATCTATCTATCTATCTATCTATCTATCTATCTATGTGTAACTCTTGTCCTGCAGCGAGCTGGGCGTGCTAAGTTGTCCTAGACACCCCCACACACACCCTGCACGCAGCCTGCCACCTGTCCTGGCACAGGTAGGGTGGGCCAATGCCAAAAGGCACAATTCAGCATTTTTTCTGGAGCAGAAATTGCAGCCGTAGGGAAAGCCGCAGGGACGTGGCTCCTGTTCTTTGCCTGGGGAGGGGGCCGGTAACCCCCGTGTCTGCCTAAGTCTGAGTGAGGCGCGCTCTGCATCTCTTGCAGGTCTCGGGCCTCCCTCGGCGCCTGAAAGCGGCCTGCGTCCACTCCAGCATGTCGAAGGCTCAGAGGGAGGCTGCCATGGAGCGGGTGAGCCAGCTGCCTGGGCACGAAGGCACCTCGGTGTAACCGAGGACTGCCTTAAAAGAGGACCCTCCGGATAGTACTGCCCTGCAAAGCCCCTAATTCCCACGCGGTCTAAGAATGGTGGGGTTTGGGGTCTCGGTTGGGGTGCAGGGTCAGGTGTGTTTGGGTCCTGCCCGCTTCCAGTTTTGAACTTAACGCAGTAAATACAGGTGCTCCTTGATTTACGACCACAAGTGAGCCCAAATTTTCTGTTGCTAAGCGAGACAGTTGTTACGTGCCCCATTTTACGACTTTTCTTGCCAGAGTTGTTAAGTGAATTACTGCAGTTGTTAAGGAAGGAAAGAAAAAAAGAACAGCAGAGTTGGAAGGGACCTTGGAGGTCATCTAGTCCAGGGCTTTTCAACCAGTGGTACGGGTACCCCCTGTGGTCCGTGGGCACCTGGCAGGTGGTACGCCACCATCCTAGAAAAGGGGTAGTGGGGGAGGGAAATGAGCTGAACCGATGGCAGCACTGCACAAGCCTGAGCGAGAGACGGCTGGAGCTGCAGGGCTGTCCGGGCTCAGCGGAAGCGCCAGGATCAGCACCAGGATCCAGTTAGAGCTCGGCGCTGATCCTGGTGCTTCTGCTGAGCACTGAAGAAGCACCAATCAGCTAGAAAGCAGCGCTGATCCTGGTGCTTCTGCTGAGCCCGGAAGAAGCGCTGATCAGCTGGAATGTTGCAGCCTCTCCAGGGTCTTGTGATTTATGTTCAGATGCTTGGCCACTGATTCATATTTATGACGGTCCCAGTGTCCCAGGGTCATGTGAAGTGACCAAAACCTGCTGCAACCTCCCAGCAGATAGGGATAAAAACCAAACACCCCCACCCCACCCCCGCTGCCAATCCTCCACAGAAATGCTCACAACAATGGAAACCTCGGACAGGAGGAAGAGCGCGGCCGGGCGGGCAGGCAGGCGTTTTGCTTGGTACTTTTTTTAGTGCCGTTGTAACTTCAAACAGTCACTAAGCGAACTGTTGTAAGTTCGAGGACTACCTCTACTTTATCACCTTTTCCCCTTTTTGGGGGGTCATCCAGTTTTTGACACCTTGCTAGGCGACTGGTGGTCCTCGGATGTTGCCATATCCTAAAAGTGGTACAATGGGTGGAAAGGTTGCAAAGCCCTGATCTAGTCCAACCCCGTGCTCAGGCAGGAAACCTTACAGAATTTCAGACAAATGGCTGTCCAGTCTCTTCTTAAATACTTCCAGTGTTGGAGAAGGGAGGGAGGGAGGGAGGGAGGGAGGGAGGGAGGGAGGGAAGGAAGGAAGGAAGGAAGGAAGGAAGGAAGGAAGGAAGGAAGGAAGGAAGGAAGGAAGGAAGGAAGGAAAAAAAAGAATAACAGAGTTGGAAGGGACCTTGGAGGTCATCTAGTCCAACCCCCTGCTTAAGCAGCAAATGCTATATACCATTTCAGACAAATGGCTGTCCAGTCTCTTCTTAAAAACTCCAGTGTTCGAGCGTTCACAGCTTAAAATAATTTGTTTAATGGCCGTTCAAAATTGCAACTGAAAAAAAAATGACTTTACGGCCGTTTTTTACCTTTCACCCGTCGTGACCTCCCCTGTGGTCACGTGATCAAAATCCAGCTGGTAACGGGTTCACATTTATGATGGCTGCAGCGTCCTGGCGTGTGTGTGTGTGTCACGCGATCCCCTTTTGCGATCTCACCAAGTCAACGGGGAAGCCAGATTCACTTAATGCTGTGACCCACGTAACATCTGTCACGATTCACTTAACAACTCTAGCAAGAAAGGTCGTAGAGTCGGGCCAAACTCACTTAAGGGTCTTGCTTTGCGAGGGGAATTCTGGCCTCAACGCCGGTCACTAATCAAGCGCTCCCTGTACTCTGCCCTGCCCAGCAAGGTTGAATGTCCAGTGCTCAGCAGGGTGGCAGGGAAAGCCAGTGCCCCTGACCCACTCAGGTGTTCTGCTTGCAGGTAAAAGCCGGGAAAGTCCAGGTGCTCCTGCTGTCCCCCGAGGCCCTAGTTGGGGGGGGCCTCTCGAGTGGCAGCTGCCTCCCCCCTGCGGATCAGCTTCCCCCCGTGGCTTTCGCCTGCATCGACGAAGTGCACTGCCTGTCCGAGTGGTCGCACAACTTCCGCCCTTGCTACCTCCGGCTCTGTAAGGTACGGAAGGCGAACGAGCGGGAAGGTGGGTTGGGATGCAGGGAGGAGGGGGCCTCTGGGGTCAAAGACCCCGAGCAATCGGCACCAGCATTTTGAAGAGTCCCCCTCTGGAGCTCTTGTCGGCTTTGGCAAATGGAAAGGGAGTGGACTGCAACTCCTAGAATTCTCAGCCGTGGCTTTCCTGGCTGCAGAATTCTGGGAGCTGAAGTTCGCTCTAACGCTTCCTCTTTCCGTTGTGTGTTCAAGATGGGGCAGTGATGAATATTTATATGTTATTTATACATAAGGGTGTAAGTTTATACATATGTTGTATATAGCACGTCTAAATGGGTGTTCTGTATGCGTACACTTTTTTTTTTTTATTAAAAGTTTTATAAATTTTACAAAAAATAAAAGACAATACAAAAACAGAAAAACAACATATACAAATAAAAAACAAACATTTCCCAACAAAACCCCCCTTCCCCCACCCCTACCCAAACCCCCCCTTCCCCCCCCCCAGGACCTCCCAGAGCAGAATATAGGCTTAATTAAAAAAAAATTAAAAAAAATTTATATTTAAAAAAAAAGAATATAAAATGAAAAATATATGTATATATAATTAAAAATTATGAGAAAACTATATAATATTTTTTTATATCAAGTTTAAATTGTATGAATTTTATCCATTTATCCCAAACAGCAAGAAATTTCTCTTGCGTTTGTCCCTTTAAGAAAGCCGAAATCTTTGCCATTTCCGCCAAATGAGACACTTTAAGAAACCACTCCTGCAATGTAGGCAAAGATTCTTTCTTCCAATATTGTCCTACTAACAACCTCGCAGCTGTAATCAAATTTAACATCAATATAACCTCCTTTGTATCACAATCAATAACTATACCTAACAAAAATAATTGTGGAGTAAATTTTACCTTCCTTTTAAAAATTCTCTGGATATTCCACCATATCTTAATCCAAAATGCTTTTATCTCTCTACACGACCACCAAATATGATAATAAGTAGCATCCATACAACCACATCTCCAACATTTAGGTTGTAGGTCGGGGTACATAAGAGACATTTTTTGTGGATCAAGGTGCCATCTATAAAACATTTTATAAAAGTTCTCCCTTAAATTCTGTGCTTGTGTAAATTTGACATTTCTCACCCAAATAGTTTCCCAAGTATCCAATGGAACTGGCTCGCCAAAATTCTGCGCCCATCTAATCATACAATCTTTAATTGATCTTACTTTACCAAAGAATTATAGACCTATATCTCTTTTAAATGTGGATTATAAGATATTTGTAAAAATTTTAGTAAATAGGCTTATGAGGGTTGTGCATCACCTTGTGCATAAAGATCAATCTGGGTTCATAACTGGAAGGTACATGAAAAATAATGTCAGACAAATTATTAATTTATTAGAATATTTAGATAAAAATAACCAAGTTCCTGCAGGGCTGATATTTTTAGATGCTGAAAAAGCCTTTGATCAATTGAATTGGCATTTTATGTTAAGAGTAATGGAAGAGATGAATTTTGGTGAAAAGATATTGCAAGCTCTTATGGTAATATATCAAAAACAAACGGCACAACTTATCGTTAATGGAGGTTTGTCAGAGGTTTTTACAATAGAGAAAGGTACTAGACAGGGTTGTCCACTATCACCGTTGCTGTTTGTCTTAACACTGGAAATATTGTTGATCAAAATTCGTGAGTCGCAGGAAATTAAAGGAATAGAAGTTAATAAAAAAGAGTATAAGTTAAGAGCTTTTGCAGATGACCTGGTCATCACTTTGTCGCAACCTACTTATTCTGTAGTAAAATTATCACAGTTGATTCATAATTATGGTCTGGTTTCGGGTTTTAAGATTAATGTTAATAAGACTAAAATTTTACCTAAAAATATGACTAGTCGGGAGAAGCAGACTTTGGTTAATTTGACGGGTTTTGAAATTGTTAATAAGGTAAAATATTTGGGGGTGCTGTTATCTGTTTCTAATGCAAAATTATTTAAAAATAATTATGAAAGGTTGTGGGTTAGGGTACAGAGAGATTTGAAGAATTGGGAAAAGTTGCAATTATCCCTTATGGGAAGAATTGCAGTGATAAAAATGAATATTCTACCCAAGTTTCTCTTTTTGTTTCAAATGATACCGATTTTGAAGAATGAGATTAATTTAACTGAGTGGCAGAAAGGTCTTAATAAATTCATTTGGGCAGGGAAAAAGCCAAGGGTTAAGTTTAAAATTATGCAAGATTTTCGTGAGAGGGGAGGACTCAAGGTGCCGAATTTGAAATTATATTATGATGCGGTGGTTTTAACATTAGTTAGTGACTGGGTAAATTTGACAAACTCTGATATACTTCACCTAGAGGGATGGAATCTACTTTTTGGGTGGCATGCCTATTTAATATTTAATAAAAAATGGATTGGGCTTTTAAATCTCATATCTTAAGAACTTCTTTACTCAGGGTTTGGAGAAAATATTATAAAAGTGATTTCAAAGTACCATTATGGGCTATACCTTGGCATGCAATAGAAGGAATAAAAAGAGGGGTTAAAATGGATATGGTGTCTTATAGACAGTTACTTAAATGGGATGGTCAAAACTGGCAGTTAAAATCACGGGAAGAGTTAGCACAAGAAAATATTATTCATTCTTGGTTCCAATATAGGCAATTATCAGATAGATGGAAGATGGATTGTAAGGTGGGTTTTCTCAGAGAAGATGAAAATCTTATTAAGCAAGTGAAGGATCAAAGACAAACCCACATTAAGAGAATTTATGGGGTTTTAGTTGAATTGGATTCAGAAACGGAACTAATTAAAGATTGTATGCGTACACTTTTGAGAGCAAGCAACAAAATTTAATTTTTAACGTGTGCCAATGTGCCTACAGTAAAAAAAGATAATAATTCCATTCCATTCTGTTCTATATCATTCCATTCCATTCCATTTTCTATTCTATATTCCATTCTATTATTTTTTCCATTCTGTTCTATATTCTACTCTATTCTAGTTTTTATTCTATTCTATTTTCTATTCTATTCTAGTTTTTATTCTATTCTATTTTCTATTCTATTCTAGTTTTTATTCTATTCTATTTTCTATTCTATTTTTCATCTATTCTATTCTATATTCTATTCTATTATTTTATTTTCTATTTTATTTTATTTTCTATTCTACTTTCTATTCTATTCTATTTTTTAACTATTCTATATTCTGTTCTGTTCTATTCTATTCTACTCTACTCTGTTCTGTTCTACTCTTTCTGGATTCTGTTCTATTCTGTTCTGTTCTGTTCTATTCCATTTTCTATTCTATTCTATTCTAACCTATAATTCTATTCTATTCTATTCTATTCTAACCTATAATTCTATTCTATTCTATTCTATTCTATTCTATTCTATTCTATTCTATTCTATTCTAACCTATAATTCTATTCTATTCTATTCTATTCTAACCTATAATTCTATTCTATTCTGTTCTATTCTATTCTATTCTATTCTATTCTATTCTATTCTAACCTATAATTCTATTCTGTTCTATTCTATTCTATTCTATTCTATTCTATTCTATTCTATTCTATTCTATTCTAACCTATAATTCTATTCTATTCTATTCTATTCTATTCTATTCTGTATATTGGTAGTCCTGGACTTACAACAGTTCATTTAGTGAACCTTCAAAGTTACAATGGCACTGAAAAAAGCAACTTATGACCATTTTCCACACTCACCACCGTTGCGCCATTCCCCCTGGTCACGTGACCAAAATTCCGACACTTGGCAGCCCATTTATGACTGTCGCAGTGTCCTGGGATCACCTGATCCCCTTTAGCGACCGTATGACGAGCGAAGTCGGATTCCCTTAACGACCTTGTTACCCGTTTAACAACTGCAGCCATTCCCTTAACAACGGTGGCAAGAAACATGATAAAATGCGGCAAAAGTCACTTAATAAATGTCTCAATTAATAAATTTGGAGCTCAGTTGTGGTGGTAAGTCAAGGACTAGCTGTCCTTGGAAATTGGGAAGCCTTGTTGAAGGGTCCGGATGACCTCCCCGTTCCTTCGCTGGCAGGTTCTTCGGGAACGGTTGGGTGTGCGGTGCTTCTTAGGCCTGACAGCCACCGCCACCGTTTCAACAGCAGGGGACGTGGCCCACCACTTGGGCATCCCGGAGGGCGAAGGGCTGGCTGTGCGTTCTGCTGCGGTTCCTCCAAACTTGTGTCTCTCCGTCTCCACAGACAGAGACAAGGATCAAGTAAGTCTGGAGCCCAGCCAGGTGCTTCCATAGAAGAGAGACCCTTGGTCTGGGGGGAGTGGGAGTTAGAAGTCTTCTTTTAAGGACATTGGGGGGAAGCAACGGGTGGAAAGTGATCAAGGAGAGAAGCAACCTAGAACTAAGGAGAAACTTCCTGACAGTTAGAACAATTAACAGAGTTAGAAGGGACCTTGGAGGTCATCTAGTCCAACCCCCTGCTCAGGCAGGAAAACCCTATACCATTTCAGACAAATGGCTGTCCAGTCTCTTCTTAAAAACTTCCAGTGTTGGAGCATTCACCGCTTCTGGAAGCAGGTTGTTCCACTGGTTAATTGTTCAAACTGTCAGGAAGTTTCTCTTTAGTTCTAGGTTGCTTCTGTCTTCGGTTAGTTTCCATCCGTTGCTTCTTGTCCTGCCTTCAGGGGCTTTGGAGAATAGCTTGACTGCCTCTTCTTTGGGGAAGCCCCTGAGATACTGGAACGCTGCTATCATGTCCCCCCTGGTCCTTCGCTTCATTAAACTAGACATTCCCAATTCCAGTAGCCGTTCCTTATATGCTTTAGCCTCCAATCCCCTAATTTCAAAAAACCTTGGTTCTCACACTAGTTACAATATTGTTGTCTAACTAAACTCCCATACACATTCCTCCTCCTCCCCTCCCCCCAGTATCACCTAATTCCAACTCTAATTCTAAGAGTAAAACATAAGAAGGAAAATGGCTGCATCTCCATGTGTTGTCAAAGCAAGAGCCTCCGATGTTAGCAGCGTTGACACTACTGATTCTTGCAGGCTCTCGTACGTTTGCTGCAAGGGGAGAGGTTTGGAAGCCTGGACTCCATCATTGTGTACTGCACGCGCCGGGAAGAGACGACGCGGATTGCAGCGTTCATCCGCACGTGTCTGCAGGGGGTGAAGCTGAGAGGCCCCCCCTGTGAAGCAGAGCAAGAGGCGCAAGACCGTCTCCCTGGAAAAAGGCCAAAAGCCAAAGGTAGTGGTTGATTGGGGGTGATTGGCAGAACTGACCTGGGGAATAGCTGGGTAGTAAGAAGAAGAGAAGTGGCAGAAAAGAATTGTTCTTTTTGTCCTCAACTTAGGACCACAACTGACTCCAACATTTCCATTGCTAAGCAAGACAATTGTTGTGAGTTTGGCCCCGTTTTACAATCTTTCTTGCCACAGTTGTTAAGTGGATCACAGAAGTTGTTATGTTAGTAACACGGTCGTGAAGTGAATCTGGTTTCCTCATTGTCGGAAGGTCGCAAAAGGGGGGGGGTCACATGACCCCAGGACACTGCAACCGTCATAAGTACGAGTCAGTTTCCAAACATCTGAATTTTGACCGAGTATCATAGGGACGCTGTCAATAGGAGTCAGTGGCCAAACGTCTGAATTTTGCTCACTTGTCCCCGGGGATGTTGCAATGGTCGTAAGTGTGAAAAACGGTCCTGAGTGACTTTTTTTCAGTGCCGTTGCAACTTCGAACGGTCACTAAACAAATTGTAAGTGGAGGACAGCCTTTGCCTAGTGCCAAAATGATGTCAGGGTACCAGCCCACTAAGCTTCTCTGAGAGAAGATCCTTCCAGAATTAAAGCATGTCAAGGTAATAATAGCTAAACAGTTTGTGTAATGATGTAATATAATGTAAGGTGGAAGATGTAATGATGGGAATGACTCAGCAGGGTCTGTATCCCTTTAAGAGCCTGAGTATAAAAGGGAAGGCTTTTTGCTGAAATCTCTCTCTCTCTCTCCCTCCCTCCCTCCCTCCCTCCCTCCCTCCCTCCCTCTCGTCCGTTTTCTGCTCTAATTGCTGTCTATTGGAGTTTGATGTATTACCACATGTATGTATTTTGTTCCTAGTGTATATTGTAGATAGTGTAATATAAACCACCATTTAAAATAGACCATTGTTTACTGTATTTACTCTTGGGTTATCTCAGCGCGATAAGACTGTGCATGCTCTGACAAAGCACAGCCAAACAGGCATGGGATCTTTCCTTTCTGGAACAAACCAGCTTTTTTCCAGTACTTTTGAATCCTCGAAACAAGCTGTGGTTTACCTGAGTGATGTTTCTCCCAGGCTTGCCGTGAGCCTCACACTTTTGCTCTCCTCTCGTTTCCACCTAGCTAAAAAGAGCCTCCGCCGCCCTCTGAAATGGATTGCCGATGCCTACCATGCCGGGTTGTCAGCCCACGAACGCCGCCGGGTGCAGAACAGCTTCATGTCTGGCCAGCTGCGGGTGGTGGTGGCCACGGTGGCCTTTGGGATGGGCTTGGACAAGTCGGACGTGCGTGGGGTTGTGCATTACAACATGCCCAAGAACTTCGAGAGCTACGTGCAGGAGATCGGGCGGGCGGGGCGGGATGGCCAGCCCGCCCAGTGTCATCTCTTCCTAAACCCGGAGGTAAAGTATGATCCGTTCTAGGGGATTTGTTCAGCCTGAAAACCTGCCACAGGTGTGTGCATCACATATTTGAGGGGCTGCCAGCAAGAAGAAGGGGGTCAAGCTATTCTCCAAAGCCCCTGAAGGCAGGAGAAGAAGCAACGGAGGGAAACTGATCAAGGAGAGGAGCAACCTGGAATTAAGGAGAAACTTCCTGACAGTGAGGACAATCAACCAGTGGAACAGCTTGCCACCAGAAATTGTGGGTGCTCCATCACTGGAGATTTTTAAGAAGAGACTGGACTGTCAGTTGTCTGAGATGGTGTAGGGCAGTGATGGCGAACCTTTTAGAGACTGAGTGCCCCAAAACTGCCCCCTGCCCCCGCGCCGCCTCCTGTGCAGCCTGCTCCGCCCCCTGCCCGCCCCCTGCCCTGCCCTCCCGCAGGACCACACACTGCCTCCATGGCCCGCCGCAGATCGCCCAGGCAGCCCTGCAGCGCCATGGCAGCCATGCCCTCCGCCCACACCCCGCAGCATCATCTGCACGCTATGGGGCACGAGGCCTGGCTATGTCCTTGGCTGCGCTGCTTCATGAAGGCCGCGCCCGGGGGTGACTCTCCTCCAAGGGGGCTGCTGGTGAGGGGGCCGTGGGGGGAGGCGGGGCTGGGGCACACGTGCCATAGGTTCGCCATCACTACTATAGGGTTTCCTGCTTGAGCAGGGGGCTGGACTAGAAGACCTCCAAGGTCCCTTCCAGCTCTATTATTCTGTATTCTCTCAAAAGTTCAGAAGAGAAGGACGAGGGGGGACATGATAGCAGTCTTCCAATATCTGAGGCGCTGCCCCAAAGAAGAGAAAGTCGAGCTGGTCTCCAAAGCACCCGAAGGCAGGACAAGAAGCAACGGATGGAAACTAATCAAGAAGAGATTAAGGGATTAAGGAGAAACTTCCTAACAGTGAGGACAATTAATTAGTGGAACAACTTGCCTCAAGAAGTTATGAGTACTCATCACTGGAGGTTTTTAAGAAGAGACTGGGTAGACATTTGTCCAGACATGTATAGTATCTCCTCTCATGGAGATGGGGCTGGACTAGAAGACCTCCAAAGTCCCTTCCAACTCTTACCCTGTTACCCCTTAACATGCTTGCGGAGGAACTTCCAATTCTACATCTTGTGGAATCGAATGCAGGATCCCAAAACCAATAATAGAGGCTCCCTGTAGTATTTATATTTTTAACAGTATGCCCTGGGAGAGTTCCCTCCCAAAAATAATGTGATAAATGGTTTTAATGCAGATAAATGGATGCACTTATATGTTTCCGGGAAGGAGGAGAAAATGATAGTCATTCATATGCCTAAGTAATAAACCATAATAATAATAATAATGCCTATTTTTCCACCATTCACAAAGTGGCTCTTCTCCTCGCCAGGGTGAGGATTTGCATGAATTGAGGCGCCATATTTACGCAGACATGGTTGACTTCTTCACCATCAAAAGGCTGGTGCAGATGGTTTTCCCACGCTGCAGATGCCGAGAGCTTCACCAGAAGCAGCAGGACCTCAACAAGGTGAGGAAAGAGGAGCCAGCAGGTGTAGGAGAGGACCAGAGACCTCTTTAAAAGCTGTTTCTAAGAGTACCAGCATGGTTGAATATCCAGGTAGCCTTCGGTTTACGATCGTAATTGTGCCTGGAATTACAGTCATAAGTCATGACAGTCATTAAGCAGGTCAGCACAGGTCCATGCCCAATTTTATGACTTATTTTGCGGGAAACTGACCAAACTTGCAAAAAAAATGTGGCCGTGTGACTGTGGGGTGCTGCAGCTGGTCATCAAGCAGGCACTAATTTATCTCGTGATTGTAAGAGCTGTGCAATGAGGGGCCAGGTTGTTTTCTTGCATTGTTAAATCCCATCTTTTTTCCAAGCGTCCCCAAAATTTTGTGTTATGTGTTCCTGAATCTCAGCGTGGATTTTAGGTGGCTTTCAAAAACATGCATTCTGACCCAAAGGAAAAACGTTAAGAGATCTGATCAGAACAAGACAGCATTGGCTTCTCCTCAGCCCACATCAGAATAATTTATTTATTTTTATTTATTTATTTATTTATTTATATGCCGCCCAATCCCAAAGGACTCAGGGCGGCGTACAAAATTAAAACAATCATCAACAATAAAACAATAAAATAATACAATCATACCGCGAGTCCGATCATATCCCGCCCCCCCCCCGGGGACATCAGCCCCAGGCCTGCTGGAACAGGAGAGTTTTAACGGCCTTCTTAAAGGCCGGCAGGGTGGGAGTAGTTCGAACCTCGGGGGGAAGTTGATTCCACCAGGTCGGAGCCACCACAGAAAAGGCCCTTCCCCGAGAGCCCGCCAGCCGACATTGTCTGGCCGACGGGACCTGAAGGAGGCCCAATCTATGGGACCTCACCGGTCTCTGGGAACTGTGCGGCAGTATGCGCAGTATTCCCCTTCTCCTCCTCCTCCTTCCCCTCCTTCTTCTTCCCCTTTTTTCTCCTCCCCCCTCCTCCCTCTTTCCTCCTTCCTTTTTCCCTCCTCCTTTTTCTACTTCCCCCTCCTCTTCCTCCCCTTCTTCCAGTTCTTCCCCTCCTCGTTCTCCCCTCTCTCCCCCCTCCCAATTCCTAATCCAATCACATTGTATCCCACCCACCCCCAAGTGTTCAATCTCCAAGCAAGATTGAAGAAGCCAACTGTGATATCAGACATTAGCCCAGGGGTAGGCAACCTTGGCTCTTTTATGACTCGTGGACTTCAGCTCCCAGAATCCCTGGCCAGCATGGGGGAACTATGGCCCCTTCATGACTGGTGGACTTCAACTCCCAGAATTCCTGAGCCATCATGGAACTATGGCCCCCTCATGACCTGTGGATTTCAACTCCCAGAATTCCTGAGCCAGCATGGGAGAACTATGGCCTCCTCATGACTCGTGGACTTCAACTCCCAGAATTCCTGAGCCAGCATGGGGGAACCATGGCCTCCTCATGACTCGTGGACTTCAACTCCCAGAATTCCTGAGCCAGCATGGGGGAACCATGGCCTCCTCATGACTCGTGGACTTCAACTCCCAGAATTCCTGAGCCAGCATGGGGGAACCATGGCCTCCTCATGATTCGTGGACTTCAACTCCCAGAATTCCTGAGCCAGCATGGGGGAACTATGGCCCCTTCATGACTGTTGGACTTCAACTCCCAGAATTCCTGAGCCAGCCTGGCTCAGCTTGGAAACCTCTCCCTTTCCCCTCAGCACGGCTGGCTCAGGAATTCTGGGAGTTGAAGTCCACGAGTCACAAAAGAGCCCAGGTTGCCTACCCCTGCATTAGCCTAACGTTCTGTTCCCAGAGAAAGACATACAAGCCCAGCAAGACTGCTTGACTCTCTGGTCAGCCCACCCCTCAGTGCTGAGGACTTGGGATGAAAACCGCTCTGCTCTTGAACATGACCAAACATTCTGACTCCCCAGGGCTGTGAAGTGGAGGATGCGGAGATGCTGACAGCCCTAGAAGGAAGTTCAGAAAAGCCCCTTGACCCAGAACAGGAGCAGTCACGAATATGCTATAAACACGAGAGGGCTGTCCCCATTCAACAGACGGTGGAAGCCCTGGATCTCCGAGAAGAAGGTGAGGCTGATGATGGTGATGGTAACACATCAAGAAACTGCAGCTTCCTGCAATAACTCCAGCAATGTTACAAAAAAAATGCGCTACTCGGAACATCTTACATTTTAAGGCGGTACCTGGCTGACACCTAGGATGCTGGCAGCAACCCGTGTGTCAACCATCAGCGCCAGCCAATTTGAATGCTCAGTTGACTGAGGTTCACGTCTAAATAATAGTAGTAGTAGTAGTGTAAAGTTGGAAGGGACCTTGGAGGTCATCTAGTCCAACCCCCTGCTCAGGCAGGAAACCCTATACCAGGGGTAGGCAACCTTGGCTCTTGACTTCAACTCCCAGAATTCCTGAGCCAGCCTGGCTCAGCTTGGAAACCTCCCCCTTTCCCCTCAGCATGGCTGGCTCAGGAATTCTGGGAGTTGAAGTCCACCAGTCATAAAAGAGCCAAGGTGGCTTACCCCTGGACTACACCATTTCGGACAAATGGCTGTCCAGTCTCTTCTAAAAAACATCCAGTGTTGGAGCATTCACCACTTCTGGAGGCCGGTAGTTCCACTGGTTAATTGTTCTCACTGTCAGGAAGTTTCTCCTTAATTCTAGGTTGCTTCTCTCCTTGGTCAGTTTCCATCCGTTGCTTCTTGTCCTGCCTTCAGGCACTTTGGAGAATAGCTTGACTCCCTCTTCTTTGGGGCAGCCCCTGAGATACTAGAAGACTGCTATCCTGTCCCCCCTCGTCCTTTTCTTCATTAAACTAGACATACCCAATTCCAGCAACCATTCCTTGTATGTTTTAGCCTCCAGTCCCCTGATCATCTCTGTTGCTCTTCTCTGCACTCTTTCCAGAGTCTCAACATCTTTTTTACATCCTGGTGACCAAAACTGGATGCAAAATTCCAAGTGTGGCCTTACCCAGGCCTTGTAAAGTGGAATTAACCCTTCACGTGATATGCGTATTTTGAGGCCCACATATTTTATACTGTTGAGAGCAGGCAACACAATTTCATTTTTAATGTGTGCCAGTGTGCCCACAGTAAAAAAAAAAAAATGACAATAAAGGTTATCTTATGTTCATGAATGGAAAGCACCGGCAAAAACGTTCTCAAATGGACACAGCCAGGCGTGTTCTTGCCCGCTTAACTCAAAGTGTTCCTTTTCAGGCATAGAGACGCTTCTGTGTTACCTGGAACTGCACCCCTGTCGCTGGGTAGAGCTGCTGCACCCCACTTTCTCTTCGTGCCGGGTTTCGTGCTACAGAGGTCCTCAGCAGCTGCGGACAGTGTCTCGAAGGTGAGAAAAGGAAGGAGGGAAAGGATCAGGCCAGTATGGGAGAGCATGTAGGGCAGGGGTCTTCCAACTTAGCCCTTGGATGACTTGTGGACTTCAACTCCCAGAATTCCTCAGCCAGGCACGCGTGCCTGGCTGAGGAATTCTGAGAGTTGAAGCCCACAAGTCATCCAAGGGCCAAGCTGGAAGAGCCCTGATATAGGGGGATTGAGAAACAAGCCTTTCTTTCACAGCCATTGCTCAGATCCAGTACCCAACCACAACGGAGCCCCAAATCTCAGTTGCTACGTGAATTTTGTCCCATTTTATGACCTTTCTCGCCACTGTTGTTAAGTGAATCACTGCTGTGGTTAAGTTAGTTAAGAGGATGGAGGTTCGTTCTCCGGGCTTGTGGGTTGATTTCCCGAACATTTCGTTACCAGGCTAGGTAGCCTCTTCGGCCGAGTTCAGGGGATGTCAGTGTCTGTGTGTTGTTCAGCTTGGTGTGGTCAGCGGGTCTTGTGATGGGGAGGTCACGTCATGTGAGGGTCTTGTGCTGGGTCAGGTGTGGGTTGTGTCAGATGAGGGTCTTGTGATGGGGCAGCTGTGTGTCACGTCAGGTGAGGATCTTGTGATGGGTCTTGTAATGGGTCAGGTGTGGGTCACAGGTGAGGGTCTAGTGATGGGGCAGGTGAAGATCACAGTTGAAGGTCTTGTGAAGGGTCAGGTGTGGGTCACGTCAAGTGAGAGTCTAGTGATGGGTCAGGTGTAGGTTGTGTCAAGTAAGGGTCTTGTGGTGGGTCAGGTGGGGGTCACGTCAGGTGAGGGTCTTGTGAGGGGTCTTGAAATAGGTCAGGTGTGGGTCACAGGTGAGGGTCTAGTGATGGGGCAGGTGCATGTCACATCAGGTGAGGGTCTAGTGGTGGGCCAGGTGAGGATCACAGTTGAAGGTCTTGTGATGGGTCAGGTATGGGTCACGTCAAGTGAGAGTCTAGTGATGGGTCAGGTGTAGGTTGTGTCAAGTGAGGATCTTGTGATGGGTCAGGTGGGGGTCACGTCAGGTGAGGGTCTTGTGCTGGGTCAGGTGTGGGTTGTGTCAGGTGAAGGTCTTGTGATGGGGCAGCTGTGTGTCACGTCAGGTGAGGGTCTTGTGATGGGTCTTGTGATGGGTCAGGTGTGGGTCACAGGTGAGGGTCTAGTGATGGGGCAGGTGCATGTCACGTCAGGTGAGGGTCTAGTGATGGGCCAGGTGAGGATCACAGTTGAAGGTCTTGTGATGGGTCAGGTGGGGGTCACGTCAGGTGAGAGTCTAGTGATGGGTCAGGTGTAGGTTGTGTCAAGTGAGGGTCTTGTGATGGGTCTTGTAATGGGTCAGGTGTGGGTCACAGATGAGGGTCTAGTGCTGGGGCAGGTGTGTCACATCAGGTGGGGGGGTCTTGTGATGGGGAGGTCATGTCAGGTGAGGGTCCTTGGGTGGTGAAATGCTAGTTGGGGGGGGGGTTGCCTGGGATGGTTGAGGGCTGGTTGGCTGTGTGCTTGACTTAGATCCGGAGGGGTCCGTAGGCTGGTGGTGGGTCAATGGGTCTGCGGATGGAATGGCTGGCAGGGTGCCAGGTTTGGGTGAACTCACAAAATGTTCAGACAGCAGCAACCCGACAAGCTTGGAGAACGAACTTCCACCCCCCATCCTACACCCAAGCCACAGATACTTGCCACCATCACTAACTTAATTAAGTTAGAACATGGCTTCCCCATTGGCTTTTCTTGTCAGGCCACAAAAGGTGGATCCCACGACACGGTGACCGTCAAAAATACGGGTCAGTTGCCAAGCGTCCGAATTTTCATCCCGTGACTGTGGGGATGCTGCAACGGTCATAAGTGGGGAAAACGGTCACAAATCACCTTGAGGACTATCTGTATATAAATTCTGTAAACCAATCAAGTTTTGCCAGTTGCCGTATTTATTACTTATTTTATTGGTCAGATTTAGAAACCGCCCCACCTCCTTTACAGAGGGAGGTATAAAAAAAGGTGTCTTGTGTTTGTTTGTCTGAAATGGAATAGAGTTTCCTGCCTGAGCAGGGGGTTGGACTAGAAGACCTCCGAGGCCCCTTCCAACTCTGTTATATTTTATTCTAAATGCTGCTGCTTCTTTAGGTAGCAGATCCCAAAACACCTGTTTTATTCTTGCAGTCAAGTTTGTGTCAAGGCTGCTAACATTGGATGTTCTTGCTTTGACAACATACGGAGATGCAGCCTTATTCTTCCTTATGCTTTACTCTTAGAATTAGATGATACTGGGGGAGGAGGAAGAATGTGATGGGAGTTAGTTAGACATAACAATATTGTAACAGTGTGTGAATTCAGGGCTTTTGAAATAAGAGATGAAAAGGAATGGGGGCTGGAGAACTGGAGGGGAAGCCTGCATTTCAAGCTAATTGGAGAATGTGATTTATGACTGTTAATTAGAGGAGGGAATTGTGCTTTGATACTATGTGCTCAGGGGAGGGAAAGTCAGATTTTGGCTTGGCCTATGTACGTGCTGATGCTATGCTACTCGAATAAAGATTCTTTAAGGTAAACTATGCCTTGAAGTTCTTTGAAGAGTTTCATCTGTCGGAACCATGACAGTTTGGTTGGTAAGTATAGACTGTTGACTCCTTCCTTGCTGTCTCTTCTGCCCCCCAGGTGCCCTCCGCTTGCGGTCTGCTTGGCCCAGCAGCGCCTGAAAGGGAGCACAGCCATCCAGGCCAGCTCTGTGGAGTTTGACGTCATTGCCCTGGCTGACTCCATGGGCTGGGAGGTCCTGCCGGTCAAACGGGCTCTACGACAGCTGCAGTGGAACACCCAATGGCAGAAGGGTGAGCCAGTGGGGAGCCTGGTCAACTGGCGTGCAGGGGGCTGTTTGGGGGAGACTTTTATCTGAGCTCGTTCTCAGTCACAGCCCACAAAAGAAGCAGGACCCCCGCGTTGTGTTTGTCACCCATCCCCAAGAGGTGTGATGACCGAGGCACAGCATAGAGGCAATGCAGTCAGCTGGCAATTCAAACTGCCCTTTAATTGCTCCAAATTTTCCTCAAATGCTTTCACGTTTCTGGCAAGGCTCCAAACAAAGGAAGACACATACACCTCTGATTAGGAGAGGAATTTACTCAAGGCCACAGAGATAACAAGGAATGACACGTACATCATAAACCTAAGGAGTCTTTGTGAATACACGCTAGCCTGAGCAGTTTCAGAAGGGAAGCTAACCAGCTGCATTTCAGCAAACCCTTTTCCCTGTCAAGAGAGTGTCAAATTCCGGCTGAGAAGCCCAGCGAAGCAAAAAACACCAGAGACATTTGCGATCTCTAGTGTAAACTTTATTGGGCATTAGCAAACCAGTCAGATAGAAGGGAAGCTAGCTCTGAAAATATGGTGGGAAACAGACAATTAAAAGAGTAAAACTTTCCCTCCCCTCTCTGTTCAGGCCACATTGCCCAATTAATCTTCCAGCACAGTGGTTCTCAACCTGTGGGTCGGGACCCCATTTGGGGTCGAACGACCATTTCACGGGGGTCGCCAAACAACACAGTCCGCCATTTTCCCCCCTTTTCCTTAGCTGTGCTACTCCCTTTTATTCTATTGGCTTTTGAAAGCCAATAGAAGAGACTCTCTTGAATAGAGTCTAATTCTATTGGCTTTCAAAAGCCAATAGGAATTGTCCAGGCTGTCTCTGCCCTGCTGAGCCCGCCAAAAGCTCCAATCTGCAAACGGTGCTGCACCAGTTGAGTAGTCCTCGACTTACGACCGGTTGGGGGTCGCGGCATTAAAAAGGTTGAGAACCACTGCTCCAGCAACTGTTAAGAGAAGAAACTTTGGTTCGCCAAAACATCTCAGCTGCTTCGGCTCTCACACCAATAGGAAGCACCTGTGGATCCCAAACTCCTCCTCCTCCCCTCCCCCCCCCACTAACCGTAGGCAAGCTAGAAGCACTTCGGCGGTCCTAAAGATAGTACATTTTGTAGCCTGACAGAGACTGATCCAGAACGCGCTGGGGGACCTGGGGGTACCAACCCATCGTCGGCCGCTCTTTTCTCCCTGCTCAGGTGGCCAGGGGCCTTGGAAGAGTGAGATCCTGGTGGAATTCATGGAACTCTCCTTCCACCTGCGCTCCTACGGGGATCTCAGCGACGATGAGCTGGACGCGGTCTGCGAGTTCCTGTACCGGCGAGTCACGAGTCGCGAAAAGGCAGCCCTCTATCAGCTCCGGGTCTGCTTCCAGGCTTTTCAGAGGTGGGAAGTTGCAGAGAGGGCCCGCTGGGTGGGTCCTGACCAAGTACAGGCAGTCCTTGACTCAACGACCGTTCCTTTAGCGGCCGTTCTAAATTACAAGCAATGAAAACGGGTTATGTCGCTTTTTCCAGCAGCATCGTAACTTTGAACGGTCTCTAAAAATAACTGTTGTACAGGAGTGGCCAAAATTGTGGAAACCTTTTGGGAAAAGTGTATTTTTGAGGTTTGATGGCTAAGAACACCCCTTATTTTTCAGAAGCAGTACCATGAAATTATATATCAACGGAAGGATAATTGAATCAAGAATGTAATGCAGCCAAGTTTGTTCAATTACCCGTACTGTATGAAGAGTTATAGCCAAATAACCAGAAAAAGGAAGCACAACTTGCTTAGGTTGATCTCCGGTAGCTTTCCTTCACCTGACTGTAGCCAATGAGCATGAGTGTTTAGAGAGCCAATCGGGTGTCCTCTTATTTTGGCCATGAGCCAATCGGATCACAGTAGGATCCAGTGATGGATGTCCTGTATTGAAGCTGAGAGGAGGACATTGGTCAGTGTGTTATGTGATGGCTATCAAGTCGGTTGGGATTTTTTTGTGTTCTTTCATTGAGTGAGCATGTAAAACATCATAAAGTTAAAGTCATGGTGCAAAGAATTGACTGGTCGCCCAGAAAGCAATGTAAAATAGTATTATTAAGTGATCAAGGCTACAGTTCTAAAGAAATGAGAAGTAAAATGGGTGGAAACTTAACCAAAAGTGGCATTTGTACCGTACACTTTTCCCAAAAGGTTTCCACCATTTTGGCCACGACTGTTAAGTCGAAGGCTACCTGTACTGCTGGACCCCCGCCGTGCCTTACCTCCCTTGTGTGTCTTGTGTATTTTTCCACAGCGTGGCTTTCCCTACTTGTGCCTTGTGCTGTGACTGTGCAGACCAGGAGAGGAGCAGCCAGCTGAAGTCTCTGCTGATGGGCTATTTCGAGAGGCAGCCGGTGCTGGGGGAGCCCTCCCTGGGCGCAGAGCCTGAAGCTGATCAAATCCAGGATGTTCAGGTGAGGAAATCCAGCTTTTCGTCTGGATCGGGCTCCAGAGCACGAACGCTGACGAGATCCTGTCCTAGTTTCACCTTCTGCAGATTGGTGGCTCTGCTAGGGATCTTGGGGGGTGGGGTGGGGGGTCCCGATGCGTCTGGAGGGCAGCAGAGCGCAGAGGTTGATCCAAGGGGAAAATTGTGTTATCGATTTGCAGCAGGGGTGTCCAGTCTTGGCAACTTTACAGCTCGTGAGTTTCAGTTCCCAGAATTCTCTAGCCAGCATGGTGGACTGGGCAGTTCTGGGTGTGGAAAGCCACAGTCTTGGACCGAGTTTTGAAGTCTTACAGTTTTCAAGGTTGGACACCCTTGATTTAAAGGGCAGCTTTCTATGCCCGAAGTGGGATCATTTGTGGACATTCAATTGCAAATAATGATGATGATGATAAAGTTGGAAGGGACCTTGAAGGTCATCTAGTCCAACCCCCTGCTCAGGCAGGAAACCCTACACCATTTCGGACAAATGGCTGTTCAGTCTCTTCTTAAAAACCTCCAGTGTTCGAGCATTCACACTTCTGGAGGCAGGCCGTTCCACTGATTAATTGTTCTCACTGTCAGGAAGTTTCTCCTTAGTTCTAGGTTGATGATGATAAAGTTGGAAGGGACCTTGGAGGTCATCTAGTCCAACCCCCTGCTCAGGGAGGAAACCGTACACCATTTCGGACAAATGGCTGTCCAGTCTCTTCTTAAAAACTTCCAGTGTTGGAGCATTCACACTTCTGGAGGCAGGTTGTTCCACTGGTTAATTGTTCTCACTGTCAGGAAGTTTCTCCTTAGTTCTAGGTTGCTTCTCTCCTTGATTAGTTTCTATCCGTTGCTTCTTGTCTTATTTCTGATGCTTTGGAGAATAGCTTGACCCCCCTCTTCTTTGGGGCAGCCCCTGAGATACTGGAAGACAGCTATCCTGTCCCCCCTCGTCCTTCTCTTCGTTAAACTAGACATCCCCAATTCCAGCAACCGTTCCTTGTGTGTTTTAGCCTCCAGTCCCCTGATCATCTTTGTTGCTCTTCTCTGCCCTCTTTTACATATCCTGAAAAGCTTCCACAACTTCACTGTCTTAATCTGGCTGATTACCCTTCTGCGTGTTATCAGCCATCGCCAATATGGCATTCCCTTTTATATATCTGGACTCTCTTATTATATACGTTGTATCTTATATTACATATTTGGATCCTCTTATTAGGCGGTACATTTTGACGGGGACGTTTTTTTTTTCTTTTCCTGCCGTCTTCTTCATTTCAATACCTTAAATCGATTTTATGCTGGAGATTTCTGGTTAATACGATTAGGGAGCAGTTGACCAACGAGGGCCTTTTCGGTCTGACATCCTGCAGAGCTGTGATTAGCAGAAGGCACTCTCTCTGCCCCCTTGCTAAATAGCACACAAGGAATTCTCATGGACGGGGGCCAGAGCCATAGTAAGCCTCTATCAGCATCATACAGAAAAAGATATTCTTTTTCTGGAGATCAAGCTTGCTTGCTGTTCTCTACTGTTGACTGAGACTAGGGGATGATTCCCCACAGCTTAAGGGGAATCACAAGTGAGCAATACGGGGCTAACATGCTACAAAAACGGCAGGCTAACTTGATGCAAAGCAGTGTCTTCCGTTGAAATATTCATGCATCTCTGTAAAATTATCCAGTAAGTGGCATTGATATGCTGGGGGTAAAACGCCATCCTAGTTTGATTGGAGGAGCTTAAAGTCAAACGTGGGAGGAGGCATTCATTCCTGGCTGCCTATTTTTTTTTAAATTTAACAGCATTTGCACTAATGAGCCGAGGGGGCGCAGCAGTTAAGAGTGCAGTCCTGCAGGCCACTTGAGCTGACTGTGTTCAGCAGGTCAGCGGTTCAAATCTCACCGGCTCAAGGTTGACTCAGCCTTCCATCCTTCCGGGGTAGGTAAAAGGAGGACCCAGATTGTTGGGGGCCATGTAAATATATATATACATTGCTTACTGGTGTACACCGCTTAGAGAGTGCTTGCACTTAAAGCGGTATATAAGTCTCATAAATAGATAAATAAACAAAGCAGGGCTCTTCAAACTTGGCCCTTGGATGACTTGGGGACTTCAACTCCCAGAATTCCTCAGCCAGGCACGCGTGCCTGGCTGAGGAATTCTGGGAGTTGAAGTCCCCAAGTCATCCAAGGGCCAAGTTTGAAGAGCCCTGAACTAAAGCAGGACCCTTGGCTGAAACTGTGCATTGCTAAAGAGGACCAGCATTTATTCCCTTAATGCTGATTTCACTCTCCCTGGAATTTTCTTCCCGGTTATAGTTTCAGGAATGGGAGCAGCAAATCCGAGCTGACGTTCGCCACTTCCTCTCCATCCGTCAAGATGAAAAGTTCTCGGGCAGGGCTGTGGCCAGGATTTTCCATGGAATTGGTGAGGCTCCTCTTTTAGAATCTGCACTCTGCTGAATTACATAGAAATTTCTTTAGGGAATTTTTGTTCAGCCATTTTCAAACAAGGCAAGGCCTCCTTTGCATCGCCTTAAGTCCTGGGACCACGCGGTTTTCCTGGCAACAATAGGGAAGTGGCTTGAGTTTGTTTTTTTAAATCCAGGACTAACCAGGCCCAACCTTTCTTGGTTTATGAGCTCAGAGAAGCTTCACTAGGGTGAAGAGGCAAAAGCAATTTGACTGAAGGTTTCCAAGGCTAAGGAAATGTCGGGCTAATAGGTAGCTGATGGGCTGTATTCTTCCATTTTTTTTTTAAAAAAAAGGACAATTGCAGAGATTCCTGGGAAATGTAGATCCTTATTTCTGCTCACCAAATTGCTGCAACACAGCGGTAACCTTATTTTTTAGTATTCAGATTGCTATTTGATATTGCTGATGAAACGAAGTTTCCTTCCAATTAAAACTGACCCAAGGATGCTTCCGACACCTTATAGTTGTGTATTAGAGATGCTTATTAACTGTGCCTCACAACATAACCCGGTTCTCGGGGGTAGCGTGGAAAATGTAAACATGAGGAACGACATAGGATAACCTGCTTATTTATTTGAGGCATTTCTATCCTGCCTTGTCTCCAAAAACCACACATGTATGTATCTCCTAACTTTATCCCCAAAGAACTTTGTGCAGTAAAGAGAGCTGAAGCCCCCAAATCAGCTGTTTTGCTTCAGGATAAAGGGATGATTTTAACTCGGGCCTGCCTAATCCAAATCCGACATTATCCTATTTTTCTAAACCTCGTGTTCACTTTCTTAAAGGATCCAAAAGACTTTTTTAGGGATGAAATGAGGGCAGACATCGGTATGTAAAAAAGCAAACAAACAAAAAAAAGCCCAAAGAAGCCTGCTTATTTATTACACAAAACAAAAACAGGCTGAAAACTAAAGGCAGTGGAAAAAGCACATATTGGGATGGATTGTTCCAATCTATATTAAAAAAAAAAGAAATAAAACGCAGCGAGAGAGGAGGAAAGAGAGCCGAGACCGTGGCATCGAAAGGGGCTGATTGAATTTAATCTTTAATTCTCTTTTGGAGCCACAGTTCTTCTTAAAACAAAGCCTGCTCTGTTACAGTTCTTCTCTCCCCGAGGACTAGAATCGCCATAACACAGTCTAATCACAGTCTAGCCCACAGGTCGGCAACCTGCGGCTCCGGAGCCGCATGCGGCTCTTTGAGCCTTCCCCTGTGGCTCCCTGTTCTCCGAGGAGCTGAAAAGCTTGCTGGGCGGAGCTCCTCCCTCTGCTGCGTCTGAGCAGGAAGCAGGAAGGGCAGGAGAGAGCTAGCTAGCCCAGCTAGGCTGACTCAGGAATTCTGGGAGTTGAAGTCCATGAGTCATAAAAGAGCCGAGGTTGTTGGACAACAGTTTGAAGCTTGCCAGGTGAGCAGCAGATGGGGGGGGGGGAGAAAGAGAGAGAGAGAGAGAGGGAGGGAGGGAGAGAGAGAGAGAGAGAGAAAGAGAGTGGGGGAAGAGGAGTGGCAGACCAAGGGCAGATAGAGAGGGAGGGAGAGAGACAGAGAGAGAGAGACCCTTTTGACATCTAAAATGAAGATAACACTGCATATATCCTTTTTTTACCTGTGTGTGTATGTAATTTTATTCTCTTAAAGCATTCTCTTGGTGATCATTGTTTTAATAGTATGGATATTCCCAAGAGTGATATTTTTACTTTTATTTTTAATGTGTGTATGTATATATATACATACATATATACATATATATATCCCCTTTATGGATTACTGCCTTGTCGTGGCGAAGGGGCTTGCGTAACTCAATGAAGCTATAAGCTATGCCGTGCAGGGCCACCCAAGACGGACAGGTTATAGCAGAGAGTTCTGACAAAATGTGATCCACTGGAGAAGGAAATGGCAAACCACTCCAGTATCTTTGCCATGAAAACCCCATGGACAGTACTAAAAGGAAAAAAGATATGACGCTGGAAGATGAGCCCCTCAGGTCGGAAGGTGTCCAATATGCTACTGGGGAAGAGCAGAGGGCTAGTACTAGTAGCGCCAGAAAGAATGAAGCGACTGGGCCAAAGCCGAAAGGACGCTCAGCTGTGGATATATCTGGTGGTGAAAGGAAAGTCCAATGCTGTAAAGATTTTTTCTCCATAGGAACCTGGAATGTAAGATCCATGAATCAAGGCAAGCTAGACGTAGTCAAAAAAGAGATGACAAGACTGAACATCGACATCTTAGGAATCAGCGAACTAAAATGGATAGGAATGGGTGAATTTAACTCAGATGACCATCAGGTATACTACTGTGGGCAAGAATCCCTCAGAAGAAATGGAGTAGCCTTCATAGTCAATAAAAGAATAGGAAAAGCAATACTGGGATACAATCCCCAAAATGACAGAATGATCTCAATTCGAATCCAAGGCAAACCATTCAATATCACAGTAGTCCAAATCTATGCCCCAACCACTGGTGCTGAAGAGGATGAAACTGACCGGTTCTATGAAGCCCTACAGCACCTTATAGAATTAACACCAAAAAATGATGTCCTTATCATCATGGGGGATTGGAATGCTAAGGTAGGAAGCCAAAAGATAACCGGAATAACAGGCAAGTTTGGCCTTGGAGTACAAAATGAAGCAGGGCACAGGCTAATAGAATTTTGTCAAGAGAATACGATGGTCATAACAAACACTCTTTTCCAACAACCCAAGAGACGGCTCTACACATGGACATCACCAGACGGTCAACATAGAAATCAGATTGACTATGTGCTCTGCAGCCAAAGATGGAGAAGCTGTATACAGTCAGTAAAAACAAGACCAGGAGCTGACTGTGGCTCAGATCATGAGCTTCTCGTTGCAAAATTTAGGCTTAAATTGAAAAAAGTAGGGAAAAGCACTAGGCCACTCAGGTATGAACTAAATCATATTCCTGATGAATATACAGTAGAGGTGACAAATAGATTTAAGGAACTGGATCTGATAGACAGAGTGCCTGAAGAACTATGGATGGAAGTTCGCAACATTGTACAAGAGGTAGCAACTAAAACCATCCCAAAGAAAAAGAAATGCAAGAAAGCAAAATGGCTGTCTGAGGAAGCTTTGCAAATAGCTGAGGAAAGAAGGGAAGCGAAAGGCAAAGGAGAAAGAGAAAGAGACACCCAATTGAATACAGAATTCCAGAGAATAGCTAGAAGAGATAAGAATACCTTCTTAAATGAACAGTGCAAAGAAATAGAAGAAAACAACAGAATAGGGAGGACCAGAGATCTCTTCAAGAAAATTGGAGATATGAAGGGAACGTTTCATGCAAAGATGGGCATGATAAAGGACCAAAATGGCAGAGACCTAACAGAGGCAGAAGAGATTAAGAAGAGATGGCAAAACTACACAGAAGAACTATACAAGAATGAGCTTAACATCCCAGATAACCACAATGAGATGGTCACTGACCTCGAACCAGACATCCTAGAATGTGAAGTGAAATGGGCCTTAGAAAATCTGAGCAATAACAAAGCTAGTGGAGGTGACAGTATTCCAGCTGAGCTATTCAAAATCTTAAAAGATGATGCAGTAAAAGTGCTACACTCAATTTGCCAGCAAATTTGGAAAACTCAACAGTGGCCACAGGATTGGAAAAGGTCAGTTTACATTCCAATTCCAAAGAAAGGCAATGCCAAAGAATGTTCAAACTATCGCACCATTGCACTCATTTCACATGCTAGTAAAGTTATGCTTAAAATCCTACAAGCTAGACTCCACCAGTATGTGGATCGAGAACTACCAGAAGTACAGGCAGGATTTCGAAGAGGCAGAGGAACTAGAGATCAAATTGCCAACATACGCTGGATCATGGAGATATATATATATATATATATATATATATATATATATATATATATATATATATATATATATATATATATATATATATATATATATATATATATATATGTAGGTCTTTGGTTGTTCGGGTTTTCTCCCACGTAAAATTGGAAGTGTCTTGGCGACGTTTCGACGAAGTCCCATTCGTCATCTTCAGGCTGGTGCTTTCAGCTTCGTGCCTCGAGCAGCAGATATATATATGTTTTCTGAGGTTTTCGCGGGTATTTGTATGTAGGTCTTTGGTTGTTCGGGTTTTCTCCCACGTAAAATTGGAAGTGTCTTGGCGACGTTTCGACGAAGTCCCATTCGTCATCTTCAGACTGCTGCTCGAGGCACGAAGCTGAAAGCACCAGCCTGAAGATGACGAATGGGACTTCGTCGAAACGTCGCCAAGACACTTCCAATTTTACGTGGGAGAAAACCCGAACAACCAAAGACCTACATATATATATATATATATATATTAAAAATTAACCTAAAAATTGAGGAACGTAGTCTCCTGGGTGTATACATATTCAAAAGATAAAAACGAGCACCAGGAGGTAAAACAATTAAATGTTTAATAAATAGATAAACATTTATTTATTAAACATTTAATTGTTTTACCTCCTGGTGCTCGTTTTTATCTTTTGAATACATACATACATACATACATACATACATACATACATACATACATACATACATACATATATATACATATATACATATATTTGTTTTCTGAGGTTTTCGCGGGTATTTGTATGTAGGTCTTTGGTTGTTCGGGTTTTCTCCCACGTAAAATTGGAAGTGTCTTGGCGACGTTTCGACGAAGTCCCATTCGTCATCTTCAGGCTGCTGCTCGAGGCACGAAGCTGAAAGCACCAGCCTGAAGATGACGAATGGGACTTCGTCGAAACGTCGCCAAGACACTTCCAATTTTACGTGGGAGAAAACCCGAACAACCAAAGACCTACATATATATATATATATATATATTAAAAATTAACCTAAAAATTGAGGAACGTAGTCTCCTGGGTGTATACATATTCAAAAGATAAAAACGAGCACCAGGAGGTAAAACAATTAAATGTTTAATAAATAGATAAACATTTATTTATTAAACATTTAATTGTTTTACCTCCTGGTGCTCGTTTTTATCTTTTGAATACATACATACATACATACATACATACATACATACATACATACATACATACATACATATATATACATATATACATATATTTGTTTTCTGAGGTTTTCGCGGGTATTTGTATGTAGGTCTTTGGTTGTTCGGGTTTTCTCCCACGTAAAATTGGAAGTGTCTTGGCGACGTTTCGACGAAGTCCCATTCGTCATCTTCAGGCTGGTGCTTTCAGCCAGCCTGAAGCTGAAAGCACCAGCCTGAAGATGACGAATGGGACTTCGTCGAAACGTCGCCAAGACACTTCCAATTTTACGTGGGAGAAAACCCGAACAACCAAAGACCTATATACATATATATATATATATATATATATATATATATATATATATATATATATATATATATATATATATATATATATATTTCTAAAATTTGGATTGCTAGCAAAGAATTAAGGGAGAACTGGAATAGCTATTTCGAACTGGGTATGTCTGGTTGAAAAGAGCTAAAGAGTTTGAAATAGCTGTTCCAGTTCTCCCTTAATTCTTTACTAGCAATCCAAATTTTAGAAATATATATGATGTCACAGTTGTGAGTGCTGCCTGTGGATGGCTCTAGTTTGAGCTGATACAAGGCAAAAGATTTCTCTCATATTTGGGCAACAGGGTGTAACATACAGCATCATATGTGTGTGTGTGTGTGTGTGTGTATATATGTATGTATGTATATATATATATATATACATACATATATATATATGTATATGTATATATATATATATATATATATATATATATATATATATATATATATATATATATATATATATATACGCACACACACACACACACCTATAATGAAGGTAAAAAAGGATATATGCAGTGTTATCTTCATTTTAGATATCAAAAGGGTTTTGCGGCTCCCGGTGTTTTGTTTTTGGTGGGAAAGGGGTCCAAGTGGCTCTTTGAGTGTTTTGGGTTGTCTGCCCCTGAACTAGCCAAACAAAGTATTCAGTTAATTCAATTTTGAAAGAGATGCTGAAAGGAAGAGAAACTCCTCAGATGGACGAGAGCTGTACTGATGACCACAGGATTAACTTGTTAAGAAAAGAGAGACGTAATTAAAAACTAAAAATTAGGTAAAACTTAAAAACAGGACATGGGTATGCATAAGCAAAAAATATATTGATAAACGTTTTAACTAAGAGTCATAATTAGAAATGCACTAGCCTAAATATGATACAGCAAATGTTAAGGGAAATAGAGAAGGAATTTTCGATGATGTAACCTGAGATATGTACTAAAAAGTTTTGTTATTGAACCACTGATTACCCAGTCACCAGGCTGCTTTCCGAGTACTTAAAGGTAAAACTGGAAAACCAATAAAATTTATTGAAAGAAAAAAAAAGAGAGAGAGACGCGAGCATAAAAAGATAAAGGGAGGCGGGGCTCGTCTGTTTCTTAGCCGAGGGAGCCAATGTCCAAAGATGCTTCCGGCGTCAAGTGGTCAGCATAACTGCACGCCAGCGCGCACAGCATGCCTGCGTAAAAGCTTGCCTGCTATCTCCACTATAGCTTTGCTAATGCAAGCCCCAGCTTCTTTGATTTTGTCGCAGGGCTGACTTCACTGAGGTTGGTTTTTGTCTGCACAGGGAGTCCATGCTACCCAGCTCAGATTTACGGACGAGACCGTCGTTTCTGGAGAAAATACCTTCGCTTTGACTTCCATAAGATCATGCGCTTGGCCACGGAGGAGATCGTCCGCTGGAAGTGAACTGAGCTGGGCAGAATCTGGAGAGGAGAAGCCCCATCCGTCGCACGGCTGCTTCTTCCCTCCTGGCTATGGAAAGGAGGTGGCCACCCTGCCAGCGTTAAATCCCTGGAAGACTTTTCTTCATCTGCCCCAGCGACTTTGTAGAACGCTTGGACACCTGCCCAGCTTTTTACAAAGCAGGTGGGGCAGATGAAGGAAGGTCACCGTTCTCCCGACCTAAACAAGGGTTAGTCGGGAGTCCTTTTAAAAAGAAAAAAAGAAAATGGATTCACTCCAAAAATATGAAACGCTACACATTTTTGGCAAATCTTCAAGAGCCTTCCTTCACCTCGTGGCTTTGCTCTGTGAATTCTGGCAATGATGGGGCTGGACTGAGGATTTAAGGAGTGGGTAAGGCATTGATTGGTGGTCTTCGATATTTTTTTGACGAACAGATATTTCCTCTTTCTCAGGAGAATTGGAATTCCTGATTTGCCTTCTGACCTTTGAACTGGACGACAAACGCACACGCTGCTTATTTGCACCAGGCAATATTAAGTAAGCACCTCTAAGGAAGAAAAGAGGAATGATTTTGTACTGGAACTTGATCTGAATAAAACACATTTTTTTTACTTAACCTAACCTATCGCGTTTGCTTTTTTCTGTTCTTTACTACATAAATAGCATAAAGTTTTAAAATAAACTTAATCTTTTCTCATTTGAGTGGGACATTAAAGTTTTGTATAAGCACCGTGTATAGTCAAGGCCATGGTTTCCCCAGTTGCAATGTGTGGCTGTAGAAGTTGGACCATAAGAAAGGCCGAGCGTCAAAGAATGGAGGCCTTTGAACTCTGGTGCTGGAGAAGACTCCTGCGAGTCCCTTGGATTGCAAGGTGTTCAAACCGGTCAGTCCTAGAAGAGATCAACCCTGACTGCTCTTTAGAAGGGCAGATCCTGAAGTGGAAACTCAAGTCCTTTGGCCACCTAATGAGAAGGAAGGACTCCCTGGAGAAGAGCCTGATGCTGGGAAAGATTGAGGGCGAGAGAAGAAGGGGACGACAGAGAAGGAGGTGGCTGGATGGAGTCACTGAAGCAGGAGGTGTGAATTTAAATGGACTCCAGAAGAGGGTAGAGGACAGGAAGGCCTGGAGGAACGTTGTCCATGGGGTCGCGATGGGTCGGACATGAATTCGCAACTAACAACAACTATATAGATAGCATAAAGTTTTAAAATAAGTTTACTATTTCTCATTTGAGTGGGGCATTAAAGTTTTATATAAACACCATGCCAGGGAGGGGGAAGGAAAGGTGAAGAGAATCCTTCCTTGATACGTCCTCTGAATCACAGAATCTGAGAGCTGAAAGGGACTTTTGAGGTCATAGAGCCCAACCCTCTCTCTGCTCAATTCAGGAATTAAAAGCATTCCTAAGACAACTTTCCGCATCCCACAGCGAAGCCAAACCAGTTCCAGTTAAGTCATTTGGTTTCTAAAATTGACTTTCCCATAATAAACATGACCACCCCTGTGAGGATGTTAAGGGCTACCTGTTCTTCACCCAGCTCAGACTGGACTTCCTGCATAGCTCACCCATCAACAAGCAAGGTAGGTTTGAAAATCCAATGGAAAACCAATCTGAAACTCCAGGGAAAGCGGCCCGTGTCCTGTCTTTCATGCAAGCTTTAGAATAGAGCTGGAAGGGACCTTGGAGGTCTTCTAGTCCAGCCCCTGGCTCAAGCAGGAGAACCTATAGTACCGTCTCAGACAAGTGACTGAGTTGTTAGTTGACAAGTCTTCTCCTTCCTTCCAAATTTCTAATTGGCCTGTGAAGAAAATGACGTACTTTGAGCCAACCTAAACATTTGGGATAAATAAGGGGGTTTTCCCTTCAGAACAGTACAGGATAAAAACCTGAGCCAAAGGTAAGCACGGCTATTATGGGTAACGGAAATTCCTAATTTCAAACTTATTTTGCTATCACAAAATACAGGCAGCCCTTGACTTGCACCAGATCATTTAGTGACTTCAAAGTTAAAAAGTTTGCTGAAAAAAGTGACGTAGGACCGTTTTTTACACTTACGACCTTTGCAGCATCCCCCCAGTCACGTGATCAAAATTCAGTCACCTGGCCACTGACTTGTACTTATGACGGTTGCAGTTCCCTGGGGCTCATGTGGTCCCCTTTTGTGACCTTCCAACAAGCAAAAGTCAACGGAGAAGCCAGATTCACTTTACGACCCCGTGACTAACTTAACAACTGGAGCAAAATGGGACAAAACTCACTCAACAATGCTGTCACTCGGCCACAGCAGCTTTGGGCTCAGTTGTGGCCGTATCTACAAGAGATTTCTATACCTGGGGGGGTGGGAAATGATCGGGGTGAGAGGGGGATAGATGGCTATTGTATCTAGAGGTGGAGTTAGGGAAATTAGAAGCCAATAACAGAATAGGGTAGCTCAGGGTTGAACTGCAGGATCCTGTCCTCTCTGAACTTGATGATTTTAATAATAACAATAATAAAGTTGGAAGGGACCTTGGAGGTCATCTAGTCCAACCCCCTGCTCAGGCAGGAAACCCTATCCCATTTCAGACAAATAGCTGTCTAGTCTCTTCTTAAAAACTCCCAGTGTTGGAGCATTCACCACCTCTGGAGGCAGATTGTTCCACTGGTTAATTGTTCTTATATGTTTTAGCCTCCAGTCCTCTGATCATCTTTGTTGCTCTTCTCTGCACTCTTTCTAGAGTCTCAACATATTTTTTACATAGCGGTGACCAAAACTAGATGCCGTATTCCAAGTATGGCCTTAAAAAGGCCTTGTAAAGTGGTATTAATACTTCAGGTGATCTTGATTCTATCCCTCTGTTAATTTTCTTCCAGACGTTTCATGACCCAGCTAGGTAACATTATCAGTGCTACAAGGGGGTGGTGGAGGAGAGGAGGAAGAAGAAAAAACAGGAGGAAGAGGTGGAAAAAGAGGAGGAAAGGATTGTGGGGTCCCTGGTGCAGAGCTGGGCGGTTTTGTTGCAGACGTTTCATGACCCAATTAGGTAACATGATCAGTGCTGAAAGGGAGGGGGCTTCTGCCCTCAGAATCCAGAAGCGTTCCTTCCTTCCCTGCCCAAAGGGATGGTGACGGAGCTGCGTCCCCGGAGCACCCCAGGCGCGGTTGCGGAGCCTGGAAGCGCCGCTCCTTACTCAGAAAAGAAATAACCGGGTTCCCCGTTTGCGCTGAGCTGAGCCGGAACCTTCGTTCCCGGAATTGTTCCCCTACTGGAGTAAGGAACCAAGAGGCTTCTCAGCATAGTTACACTGCCCGCCTCTTCCGGCTCTCCTCGCAGCCCAACGGCCATTTATTACAGAGGCGAAAGCTAGAGCGTCCCTCTAAGATCAGAAGGGGACGCTTCCGCTCCACCGAGCGCCGTCCCGCCTTCTTCCGCCTGGCTCCCGGCGGCGAAGTCAGTTTGACCGAATCGACATGGGCGACAATCTAGGTCTCTAGGGGCCCAGGTATCCCACAGGGCCTACTCTTTTCCTGCCCCCAGCGATTCCTCTCTACGTCACTTCCGCTTCCTTTATGATCAAAGAGGCCGATTTCCTCTGCCGAGCGCCCCGGCCTGCCCTCCCCAGCGATTCCTCGCTACGTCACTTCCGCTTCCTTTATGATCAAAGAAGCCGATTTCCTCTGCCGAGCGCCCCGGCCTGCCCTCCCCAGCGATTCGTCGCCACGCACTTCCGCTTCCTTTATGATCAAAGAGGCCGATTTCCTCTGCCGAGCGCCCCCTGCCGGTTCCAGGGCGAAGGGGTCCTTGAGCGGAGTTGCCGTGGCAACGCCGGGGCGGCGGGGAAGGCCTCGCCGGCTGGATGGGGGCGGCGGGTTGGGGAAGCTGGCCTGGCCGGCCCTGAGCAAGAGCCCCCGGGGGCCTTTTTGTCCAAGTGGGGCCGGCTCCTCCGTGGAGACGCCCGGTGGGCGGCCGTCTCCTCCAGTGGTAAGGAGTTCCGCAGGCTCCCAGTGACCCCGGCTTCGTGGGAGGGTGCGGGGAGGCAGCACCGGCGACTTCCCCCCCCCCCGGTGGCTCATTAGAAACCAGGCAAAACTGTTTGAAACTTATTTTTTTCCAAGTGGGAAACTCTAGGAGGAGTGGGCTTCAACTCCCAGAATTCCCCAGCCCCGAGGAATTCTGGGAGTTGAAGTTCACCCCACTTCATGCCCAGTTTGAACAATCTGGTCTTAAATGCGACTTATGACCACTAATAATAATAATAATGATGATGATGATGAAGAAGAAGAAGAAGAAGAAGAAGAAGAAGAAGATGAAGAAGAAGTAGTAGTAGTAGTAGTAGTTGGAAGGGACCTTGGAGGTCATGTAGTCCAACCTCTACATGACGGGGGGGGCCAACGTTTCTGGTTGCTAAGCTAGACCTAGGCTAATTCATGATTGGCCCATTTTACGACTTTGCTGACGTTAACTTAACGACACGTCAGAAGGTTCACGTGACCCCTGGGACAGTCATAAGTATGAGTTACTTGCCAAACATTGGAATCTTGGTCACGTGACCACAGGGGTGCTGCAACGGTCATAAGGGTGAAAAACGGTCCTACGTCATTTGTGTTGTCGTAACTTGGAACATTAACTTGGCCGTTGTAAGTTGGTCATTCAACGCACTGTTGTAAGTCGGGGATTGTCTGTGGCTTTGCACCTTTGCAGAGTGGCAGGATTTTCATTTATATACATTCATTTTTTCAAAAAATTTGTATCCCTCCCTTATTATTCGGTAACTCTTTGAGGCCTAGTTGCCGATGATGGCATTAGACAAGAACAAAATGCTTTGGAAATTCCTGGCTGACATAAAGACATCCTGCAGTCTTTTTTCCTGAATTTTCCAGAATTATCTGGAAAACAGCCTGCTATCCTCTATAGCAGACATCTCAAACTCGCGACATTGCGCAACATATCGGAACGTTTTCCCCATTGCCGGCAATGGGGTGGGCGCGGTTTCTTCGTGACGCATCCGGCCGGCGGGCCGACAGTTTGACACCCCTGCTCTATAGGCAGTCCTCGACTTACCACAGTTCATTTAGTGACCGTTCAACGTTACAACGGCACTGAAAAAAAGTGACTTAGGACCGCTTTTCACACAGGACCGTTGCAGCATCCTCGTGGTCACGTGATCAAAATCCAGCCGCTTGGCCCCTGACTCAGATTTATGATGGTTTGCAGCCTCCCGGGGTCACGTGATCCCCTTTTGCAACTTTCTGACGAGCCAAGTCAACGGGGAAGCCGGATTCACTTAACAACTGTGGCAGGAAAATTCCGAAATTCCAGGCTCCATTATGATCGTTGAGGACGACCTGTGAATAGGCTCCGATTGCCTCTCTCAGCTTACCCGTCTGTCTTTGCAGGGTAGACCAGGACCCACCCAAGAATGACTTTGAAATATTGGCTGCTGTTCCTGCTGTATTTCGTGCAAGGAATCCCCTACGGGCTCCAGTCGGGACTCTTGCCGGTCTATTTCCGGACGGCGGGCCTTTCCTTCACCAAGATCAGCCTGACGAAGCTGCTTTACTTGCCATGGATCCTCAAAGTGCTTTGGGCCCCCTTTGTGGACTGGTATCTCTCCAAAAAGACCTGGCTGATGTTGACCATGTGCGGCTTGGGGATGACATGCCTGGCCTGTTCCTTCCTGACTCCGGAAGTGGACTTCCTTGGAGTGGCGGTCACTCTGCTGCTCATGAACCTCTTCGCTTCCATCCAGGACGTGGCCACCGATGGGGTGGCCATCCAGCTGTTGGGAGCGGAGGAGGTGGGCTTTGGGAATAGCATCCAGGTGGTGGCCTACAAACTGGGCTCCCTCCTGGCGGGAGGAGGCCTGCTCACCTTCCTCCATCACCTGGGCTGGGGAGCCCTCTTTGTCTACCTGGCTGTAATCTACGCCACAGCCATCGGGTTCACCTCCAGGTTTCATCTGAGCTCCTCTACCCAGGACAGACCTGCCAAGGACTGGGACTTAACCGTGCTGCGTTTTTTCCACGAGATTCTCCTTGTGCCGGACACGCTGTGGACTGCTGGCTTTGTCCTCATCTATAAGTTGGGTGAGTCTTTCCTCCAGAGCGAGGAACGGCGGAATTAATTCTTGGAGAACCTTGCTAATGCAGGTAGACCCCGACATTTCTGTCATTCACTGACAACGTTTGTTAAGTGAGTTTTGCCCCTTTTGACATCCTGTTTGGCCCCAGTTGTTCAGGGAATCCCTGCAGGTGTTAAATGAAGAACACGGTTATTAAGTGAATCCGGCTTCGCCATTGACTTTGCTTAAGTCCGAAAGTCGCAAAAGGGGATCATGTGATCCCGGGACACTGCGACCGTCGTAAATCTGAAGTGTTGTCAAGGGTTTGACTGTCAATCCCATGACCGTGGGGATGCTGAAATGGCCATCGGTGACGACGTTCGGTTTGCCGAGGCACCCGATACGGACGTCTGGAAGGCAAGCTCTGTCTTCCACGTTCAGTTTCGCTTTGCTGGGGGACCCCGGAAAGGGTCAAAAGTCACCCTGTAGGGGTGACCATCAAGGAGGGGATCCCTGTTGGATTGCGGGAGGGTGGTAGCCCTCCTGCTTGATCCAGGGCAGCCCTCCAAACCGGCGGACGAAAGACCGGCCATAGCAATATGGCTCGTCACTAGGCTGCAGACAGCCGAACTCACGCTTATCATCAGGCAATTTTAAGGGAGCGCGGACGAGACTGGGTGGAGATCTACCTCTCTGAATTGGCCATCAGTGTGAAAAAGGGTCCTAAGTCGGTTTTTTTTTCAGTGCCGTTGTAACTCTGAATGATCACTAAATGAAGCGGTCGTAAGTCGAGGACTATCTGCGGGTGTTGTTTGTGGAAGGAGGATTTGTATCGCAGGCCAGTTTTGTTTTATAACTACTTAGAATATGAGAGTGAAGAATTTACATATAAAGTATCTAAAAGGAATTAAAATCAATCCTGCATGTTTGTGTAATTCAAGCTTGTGCAAGTCTGCAAGAACTATACTTGCCGATGGCAATTTCACACCAGATGTTGCAATAAGGAATTTCACTTCTGGGTGTGTTTCACTTTGCCCTTCTTTTGGGACATCCTTCAGGTTGAGGGAACACAGGTTGTCCTCGTCTTACGGCCAGAACTGAGCCGAAAATTTATGTTGCTAAGTGAGACATTTGTTTAGTGAATTTTGCCTCATTTTACAACTTTTTTATGACAATCTCTGGTTATTAAGTTAATAACCTGCTTGTTAAGTGAATCCCTGCAGTTGTTCAGTTAGTAACACAATTTTTAAGTGCATCGGGCTTCCCCATTGACATCACTCGTCAGAAGGGTCGCCGAAGGGGATCCAGCACACAGCAATGGTCATAAATATGAGTCAGTGCCCAAATGTCTGAATTTTGATCACACGACCGGGGGAATGCTGCAAGGGTCATAAGTGTGAAAAATGGTCATTTTTTTCCAGTGCTGCTGTAACTCGGTCTTTAAATGAACTATTGTAAATGGAGGACTTCCTATGATAGCGTGGGTCATTAATGTTGCTTCTGCGAGAAATGGGCAGAAATAACTTAGGAAGCAAAAATGACCTATAAAAGAATTCAGGGACCTAGTCAGTGGATTTTGGATAATCCCACTAAAAAGTTTTTCAAAGGAAATGGCTAAACAGGTGGAAAAGCAGGAAATCTTTGGGCCTGTAAGATTCTGGTTAGCCAGACTTTTGCTATAGACCTGCAGACACATTCAAAGAGGAGCAAAGGAAGGGTGGGAGCGCTCATGGTTTCTGGTGGCAGGCTGTTCCACTGGCTAATTGTCCTCACTGTCAGGAAGTTTCTCCTTAATTCCAGGTTGCTTCTCTCTTTGATCAGTTTCCATCCAGTGTTTCTCGTCCTGTCCTCTGATGCTTTGTTGAATAATGTGACCCCCCCCTCCTCTTCTTTGTGGCAGCCCCCAAAATACTGGAACACCGCTATCATGTCTCCCCTATTTCTTCTTTTCTTTAGACTAGCCAAACCCAAGTCTCGCAGCCGTTCTTCGTATGTTTTAGCCTCCAGGCCTTGGATCATCTTAGTTGCTCTTCTCTGAAATTTTTCCAAACTCTCAACGTCTTTTTTGTGATATGGTGACCAAAATTGGTTGCAGTATTCCAGGTGTGGCCTCACTAGGGCTTTATAAAGCGGTACTAAGACTTCACGTGATCTTGATTCTACGCCTCTGTTTATACAACCCACACCACCACCATCCTGCCTACCAGCCATTTGGAAACCCGCCCTTATTGACAAATGAGTCCATAACACAAAGAATGACACCAGACCCACGCTCACGAAAACCACACAGGATGTCACCACCACACATCCACACAAAAAGCAAACCCAAACCCACACCGATGATGAGGCACGACCACAAACCAGAAGCCAGACCACAGCTGCATCATTTGTGTTATGGATTCGTTTGTCAATAAGGGCGGGTTTCCAAATGGCTGGTAGGCAGGATGGTGGTGGTGTGAGAGTGCGTGCAGATAGCGGTTTGTGTGTGTTTTCTTCTGGTAGATGGTGTGTCCTAGGGAGCCATTGGATTTCTTGTAGACTAAGACATCCAGGAAGGGAAGTTGGTTGTTAGCTTCTGTTTCCATGGTGAACTGTATTTTGGGGTGTAGGCTGTTGAGGTGTGTGAGGAAGTTGTCCAGTTTTTCTTTCCCATGTGGCCAGATTATGAAGGTGTCGTCTACGTATCTGAGCCAGAGTTTGGGTTTGTGATCAGATTTTTCTAGAGCTTGGGTTTCAAAGTGTTCCATGTAGAGGTTGGCAATGACAGGTGAGAGGGGTGATCCCATGGGTGCTCCTTCTGTTTGTTTGTATTTTTGTCCGTTATAGATGAAGTATACGTTGGATAGGCAGTGGTTGGTCAGATCTAGGATGTGTTTGGGGGGGGGTTATAGTGGTTTTGGATAGCTGTCAAGGCTTCTTTGATTGGTACTTGCGTGAAGAGGGATATGTCACTCTCACACCACCACCCAGCACAGATCAACTCCGTAGCCAAGACACTCATCTCCAGAACAAAACGCTTAGCTGATGAACAACACCTAAAAACCGAACTACACACTCTCACTAATGTACTAATATCCAATGGATTCCAAAGAAATAAGATTTCCAACCTAATCCAAAAAGAAACCCCCACTAAAATCCAAGACAGAGAACAAGAAAACGGCAAAGCCCTCCTCCCATACATAAAAGGCACCACAGACAGAATCAGCAAGATCCTCCACAAACACAACATCAAGACAGCATTCTGCACAAACAGAAAAATATCCATCATCCTAAGAAACCCCAAAGACAAAATTGAGTTAGAAAATCAAGGAGTATATAAAATCCCATGCACCGCTTGCCCCACCATATACATCGGACAAACCAACAGAAGATTAAGTGCACGCATTGAAGATCACAAGAACTCAGTCAAAAAAGAGGAACCAACTTCTTCCCTGGTCCAACACCTTAAAGCCACATGACATGAAATTGACTTTAAAAAGACCAGAACTATCGCCAAAACTGAACACTTTAATAACAGAATAATCAGAGAAGCCATCGAGATAGAAAAACGCCCACACAGCATGAATATACGAGATGATACCTCCTGCCTACCAGCCATTTGGAAACCCGCCCTTATTGACAAACGAGTCCATAACACAAAGAATGACACCAGACCCACACTCACGAAAACCACACAGGATGTCACCACCACACATCCACGCAAAAAGCAAACCCAAACCCACACCGATGATGAGGCACGACCACAAACCAGAAGCCAGACCACAGCTGCATCATTAGCCACTTTAAACCCATCCAATCCATACATGAAGCAAACTGACACCCACCATGAAGATGAGGCACAATGCGAAGCCAAACAACAGCAACGCAGTACACAATCTCAAATCTCCCCGAAACTCAGACTAACTTGAGCACAACAAAGCCCCCACCCAAACAGAACACTCCCCCATCCAATCAGAGCACAGCCAAGCCCTTAACCAATCAGAACACACCTCCACCCAATCAGAACACAGCCAAGCTCCCACCCAATCAGTTCATACCCCCACTGGCATTTAAAAGGAAGAAACAGCTACGATCACACATTGCTCCTAGAAGCACGAAGCCAAAAACACCAGCCTGAAGATGACGAATGGGACTTCGTCGAAACGTCGCCAAGACACTTCCAATTTTACGCGGGAGAATAATCAAAGAACTACATACATACATACATATATACTTATACCCATACATACACATACACATACATAAAGCATATAAGGAACGGTTGCTGGAATTGGGTATGTCCAGTTTAATGAAAAAAAGGATGAGGGGGGACATGATAGCAGTCTTCCAGTATCTCAAGGGCTGCCCCAAAGAAGAGGGAGTCAAGCTGTTCTCCAAAGTGCCTGAAGACAGGACAAGAAGCAACGGATGGAAACTAATCAAGGGGAGAAGCAACCTGGAACTAAGGAGAAACTTCCTGACAGTTAGAACAATTACCCAAGGGAACAGCCTGCCTCCAGAAGCAGTAAATGCTCCAATACTGGAAGTTTTTAAGAAGAGACTGGACAGCCATTTGTCCGAAATGGTCTAGGGTTTCCTGCCTGAACAGGTGGTTGGACTAGATGACCTCCATGGCCTCTTCCAACATCATCATCATCATCATCATCATCATCATCATCATCATCATTATTATTATTATACATATGAACACAGAGATATATACTAATAACAGTCCATTTTGAATACACACATTAAATATCTGTAAGGACCCACCCCACTTTGCATCTTAAGAAGACAGAACTCTTGGAATAATTCTTCCAACAGGAATCCTTTATTAAGAGAAAATGGTTGCAGGCGTTCTAGACAGGACTTGGGGTCCAAGCTCTCCAATTCAAGGTTTTAAGGGTTTCCCCAGTAGCCCCATCCAATCAACCCTCTCTTTCAGCGACAGTCTCAGGCATTACACTTCCACCCCCTTTTCATTACTGCCCGGCTGGATGGAGACTTCAAAGAAACTATATGAAAGGAAAACGGCCCCATTCTTATGGCTAGTTCTTTTGCAATACACACATTCAGTTCCTTAGAAGTATACTGAAGGAAGTGAGGGCCATAAAGCCCCTTTGTTCTCCCCCTCCTCTCCCTCTTATGGCAGAATCCAGAGAAGGCAGAATTGGGGTTTTCTATATTTGATAACTAAAGATGAAATATAATTGGATTCTGACATCCGGCCCCCTCAAAAATAAGAGAGATCCACCTGGAAGAAACAAAACAGGTATAAAAGTTAGTCAGGCTTGTTAGGGTACTCTGTGTGAAACTTCTTCAATAGCTTCGGGGCTCTGACATGACGTTTATGGACCCACTCGTTTTGTGAGGGAGGGAGGTGTTTCCAGGCAACTAGGTACTGAGTTGCTCCATGATATCGCCTAGAATCAAGGATTTCCTTTATTTCGAAGTGTTGTTCGCCCTCTACCATGATTGGAGGTGGTGGTGGGGGGATTTTTGGCCATAACGCTGACTGATGCTCTCTTTTCAGCAAGCTGCAATGAAAAATTGGGTGTATTTGCCTGAGATTTTTTGGTAATTCTAATTCTACTGTTACTGGGTTTATGATTCTTTTAAATGGAAAAGGCCCTATATATTTTGGTCCAAGTTTTTTACAGGGTTGTAGAGACTTTAGGTATTTTGTAGATAGGTACACCATTTCACCTATAATGAATGGTGTAGGCTCAATCCTTTTTTTATCGGCTTGTGCTTTGTATGCCTGCCTAGCTTCACCTAGTGCTTTTCTAACTATTGGCCAGGTGTTTTGTAGTTTTTCCATCCATTCTTTCAGTGATGGGATCATTGGTTCATTTGGGGTTAATTCTGGCATGGGGCTGAAACTTTGACCGTTGGCTATTTGAAAAGGAGTGTAGCCTGTGCTGGAGTGGACTGCATTATTGTAGGCAACTTCTGCAAAAGGGAGTAAGTCCATCCAATCACTCTGTTGGAAATTTAAAAAACATCTCAAATATTGCTCAAGTACTGAATGACAACGTTCCGTTTGTCCATCTGTCTAAGGGTGATGGCTAGATGTCAGTCCCTGAGTGGTCCCTAAGAGGGATAAAAATTCCTTCCAAAATGCAGACGTAAATTGCACTCCCCTATCAGAGATGATGCGTTGGGGTGCCCCATGCAATCTGTAAATGTGCTGGACGAAAAGTTTTGCTAAGGCCTTTGCAGTGGGAATCTTTTGGCAAGGGATAAAGTGCACCTGTTTGGAAAACAAGTCCGTGACTGCCCAGATAACAGTATTCCCATTGCTTTCTGGCAATTCCACTATAAAATCCATGGCTATTTCTCTCCAGGGGGCTGAGGGACTTGCCACTGTTTGCAATAGTCCTGGCAATTTCCCTTGCAACCTCTTTGCCATGGCACATTTTGGACAACTGGCTATATAACTTTCTATGTCCTTTTTCATGGATGGCCACCAAAATTGCCGTTTAATTAAATGTAAAGTTTTTACAAATCCAAAATGCCCTGCTGATTTTGTGTCATGACAAAGGTGCATGAAAGTGACTCTTTGAGTTGTTGGTATATATAACTTTTCCCCTACCCAAGGCAACCCGTCTCTCATTGTGCACACATTTTTGTTTTTCTGGAACCATTCATCTGTTTCCAAACTTTTTCTGAATTCAATTCCAGTTTGGCTGTCCAGTTGTGGTTTTAATTTGGCTTGGGTTCTTGTGGTTACTGGTGCTGCCAGTTGTGACTCTGCCATTATTGGTCTAGAGCAGTGGTTCTCAACCTGTGGGTCGGGACCCCATTTGGGGTCAAACGACCATTTCACGGGGGTCGCCAAACCACGCTGTCCGCCATTTTTTTCCCTTTTCCCTAGCTGTCCTACTCCCTCTTATTGGTGGCCACACCCACTTGGGGGTCACCACAACATGGGGAACTGTATTATGGGGTCACGGCATTAGAAAGGTTAAGAACCACTGGTCTAGAGTCTGTGGTTCGTGCGCTGTTATATTGGGGCATGCGAGATAGTGCATCTGCCAGGAAGTTCTTTCTCCCTGGTAAATGTTTGAGCTTAAATTGGAACTGGTGAAAATGCTGGGACCAGCGGGCTTGTTTGGGATTGAGTTTCCTGGATGTTTTCAGGGCTTCCAAATTTTTGTGATCAGTCCACACCTGGAAGGGGATTTTGTTGCCTTCCAGGAACTGTCGCCACGTGAGTAATGCCCAATGTATCCCATAAGCCTCCTTCTCCCATAAGGGCCAGCGCTGTTCTGTTTCCGTGAGTTTCTTGGATGTATATGCACAGGGTTGCAATATCCCTTCATTGTTTTCTTGTAATAGAACAGCCCTCACTGCCACATCACTTGCATCTGCCTGTATTACGAAGGGCTTGTCCGTGTCTGGGTGCCTTAGTACTGGTTCGGCAGAAAAAAGTCTCTTTAGTCTCTCAAACGCTGCTTGGCACTCCATTGTCCATGTTAGTGGCTGGCTAGGTTTTACTGAAGATGCTCTCTTCGTTTTTAGTAAGTTAGTGAGGGGCAAGGCTATCTGGGCAAATGAGGGGATGAATTGGCGGTAAAAGTTCGCAAAGCCCAGGAAACTTTGTAGTTGCTTTCTTGTGCGGGGTGGTGCCCAATCTAATACTGCTTTGACCTTCTCTGGGTCCATTTCAATGCCCTGGGGGGATATGCGATAACCTAGGTAGTCTATCCTTTCCTGGTGGAATTCGCATTTTGAGAGTTTGGCATATAGGTGGGCGGCTCGTAGCTTCTTTAAAACCGCTCTGACAAGGTTGACATGTTCCTCTTTTGTTTCAGTGAAGATAAGAATGTCGTCCAAGTAAACAAGGACCCCCTTAAACAGGTGCTCCCTTAGAACGTCATTGATTAATTGCATAAAGACTGCAGGGCCCCCTTGTAATCCAAATGGCAAGACTTTGAATTGATAGCACCCCATGGGGCAGTTAAATGCAGTCTTCCATTCGTCCCCTTCCTTTATTCTCACGCGATAGTAAGCTTCCCTTAGGTCTAGTTTAGAAAAAATTTTCCCTTTTGATAGGTGTGACAGCATGTCTTTCATGAGGGGCAGAGGGTATAGGTTGCTTTCACTGATTGTATTCAGGGCCCTATAATCCACGCATAAACGTAAAGAGCCATCCTTCTTCTCTCTAAAAAGGACCGGGGCAGCCACTTTAGGCTTGGCTGGCTCAATGAAACCTCTCTCTAGGTTTTTTTTTAATGAATCTTTCCATTTCCTCCTTCTCCTTTGGGCTCATGGAGTATAATCTGGGCTTCGGGAGTTTTACCCCAGGATTGAATTCAATGGTACAGTCTGTGGGTCGGTGGGGAGGGGAGCTCATTCGCCCTCTCCTCACTGAAGACTTCAGCAAGGTCTCTATATTCCTCTGGTATTTCTGTTAATCTTTTTTCCTCTCCTATGGATGCATTTTCTATTCTTGATTCTGGTAGCCTCCCTTGGGGTTTTAAGTCCATAGGGTCCCCCTTCGGGAATTTGATTTCTGTCGTCCTCCAATTTACCCAGGGGTTCCATTTTTTCAACCATTCCATCCCTAGAATCATTGGGCATTCCATGCCTGGGGTCACCACAAACGTTATGTCCTCTTCATGGTTGCCCAGGGAGAGGTGTATTGGTAGAGTGGCTAGGGTAGCTGGCACCCCCCCTGCTATGGATCCATCTAACTGGCCAAATGAGATTGGTTGTTCCAGTCTCCTGGATGGGATGCCCAGATTCCCCACTAGTGTTGGGCTAATGAGGCAGCGGGTGCAGCCAGAGTCTATTAAGGCTTTCACCTTCACGGCTTCGGGCATGGGGGGGATTAATATAGTCACTGTTTTGAAGATGGGTGTGATGTGTCCACTTACCAGGGGTTCGCCCTCTGAGCCGTCATCTGAGGCATCCACCGGCCCTGTGGTGTAGGCTGGAGTTCTTTCCCCTTGGTGAGCAGAAGTGGGGGGTTCTGCAATTTCCATCATTCTCATGGCCGTTTCTTTTGGCTTAGCTGAAGACTTTCCGGATTTGTTGATTGGGGATCTGTCTGGGTTGTGCTGGGGGGCCTTTGAGCGGCATTCTACAGCTCGATGCCCTTCTCTTCCGCACTTGAAACACCCCATTTGCTTCTTGGCTGTAGCCGATGATTTCACCGGTTCGTGTGTCAGCTCAGGTGGGGGGCGGCTCCATTGTTTTCCTCGGCGGTGCCTCTTCAATATGTCGATCTCTGCTTCCTCTGCCAAGACGTACCATTCCTCAAGTCGGTGTGGGTCCCCTCGGGGCAGGCAAGCATCATATAGATCATAATTTAGTCCATCTTTGAAATGGCCAAGGAGGATGTCTTCTGGCCAGTTCAGTTTGCTGGCAATGGCCGGGAATTCTTGTGTATATTCAGCCACCGGGCGTTTGCCTTGCCTCATCGTTTTTATCCTTTCACGGGCTTTGCGATCAGCCAGGGGGTCTTCAAATCGTCTTCTCAGAGAGGACATGAAACGGTTGAAGTTACTGAGTTCTGGGGCATTGGAGTCATGCAAGTTCACCACCCAATCTGCAGCCGGTCCATCCAGGGCAGATTGCACGATCCGGATGCGGGCTTTGTCGCTGGGAATGTCCTGCCCGTATTCCTCCATGTAGCTGAGGACTTGGGTTAGGAAAAACCCCAAGCGTGTTGGCTCCCCTTTGAATTTCACCTCCAACAGTGGACGTCTTGGAATGGATCGGTGCCTCCATTGTTGGTGGTAGTGTCTTCCGTCCAGATCGCCATCTGTGGTCCGGTAGGGGGTGGGGACTACTGGATCAGCAGATGTCCCTGGGGTTGCAGGTTCCACGTCCCCCTCGGTGTCTCTCCCTTTGCAGCTCCAGGAGCTGGGGCGGCTGTAGGGCTCAGGATTCTCCTCTCCTAGGGAGCTGAGAGTTCTCTTCATCAGGTCAATAACTTTCTCTAGGATCCAGTCTGAGTACGGTGCCCAGCTTCCTCCCTCTTCACTTGCGTGCAGGGATTTCTCCATCTCCTGCTTCCATTCTGGTTGCTTGGTCACCTTTCTTGATTCCTTTCCCCACTCACTTTTCTTTCCAACGCCCA
>CM077920.1:827500-900000 GCA_039797435.1 Crotalus adamanteus | reverse complement strand
CCATGAAGAATTTAATGCCAAAGGACCCCAGGCTTAAAGGAGTGTGCAGCCACCCTCTGCCTTCCTTTTCCTGCTCCCCCCCCCAATTGACCACCATCTTTTTTCTTTCTCGGGGAGTCTGAGAGGGAGGAGGGAGGGGATCCCCCCCAGTTTCAGGGACGGTCACCTCCCCAGCAAACCCCAAATTCAGAGCAGAAACTCAGCACAGGGCAAATTTCAAAAACTGAACGAGGACGGTGGAGCCATTTTGTCTACCAGAGTCCTTGACTTACGACGATTCGCTTAAGGTCCATTCAGAGTTACAATGGTGCTGAAAAGGTGTCTTGGGGTCGGTCCGCAGACTTACAACATTGCAGAATCGCTGTGGTCAAGGGGTCAAAAACTGGGACGCTGGGCAGCTGGCGGGCACTTACTATGCGTTGCAGCATCCCGTGGGGGGGGCAGTGTCACGAGATGTCCCTTTTGTGACCTTCCCACAAGCCAAGTCAATGGGGAAGCCAGTTTCACTTAACGACCGTGTGGCTGACTTACCAGCTGCAGGGACTCATTTAACAGGTGGTAAAATGGGGCAAAACTCACTTAACAAATGTCTCAATTAGCAACGGAAATTTGAGGCTCAGTTGAGGTCGTAAGTCAAGGATTAATCGTATTGATTTGTCAGCTGTATTAGGCTTTTTTCCTCCCATTCCTGGTTTGCGTCCCACACGGCCGTCTCCCTGCAGGTCTGTGCCAAACCCTGCCCTGCACTGTGCAGAAGGGGGGGGGGGAAGACCCCCATGTCTAGGCAGAGCAGAGGCTTGTAGGCTGTTCTCTGCCCCCTCCAAGGGCTGGGAATGACAGGCAGCAGAGGCCACCCCAGCCAGGGGTCTCGCAGCCCCTCATCCAGGAGCAGGAAGAATAGAAGCTGGGCAGAGTCCGCAGCCTGATCCCTAAGGATCAGTGGGGCACTGAAGAGCAGCGGGGGGGGGGCTGGATGGGCAGACCAATCTCAAGCTTGAAAGAAGTAGAAAATTAACAAAATAATACTTTGGAAGGGACCTTGGGGGTCATCTAGTCCAACCCCCTGCTCAAGCAGACAAGTGGCTGTCCAGTCTCTTCTTGAAGACGTCCAGTGATGGAGCACCCACAAGTTCTGGAGGCAGGTTGTTCCACTGGTTAATTGTTCTTTCTATCAAGAAATTTATTCCTTAATTCCAGGTTGCTTCTCTCCTTGATGGGTTTCCATCCGTTGCTTCTTGTCCTGCCTTCAGGCGCTTTGGAGAATAGCTTGACCCCCCCCCTTCTTTGGGACAGCCCCTGAGATATTGGGAGACGGCTATCATGTCCCCCCTCGTCCTTCTCTTCATTAGACTGGACTTCACCAGTTCCTGAATTGCCTGGGAGGGAATCTGTGGGGAGGGGTCAGAAACTTCAATACGGGAGTCACAGCCATCCAATAAAGCCCAGCTCTCTTTGATTGACAGGACAAACATGAAAGGGGCTTTGGCCTTAAGGTTGGAGCCACCCCTTTAATTGTAGACATCCCTGGAATTGTGGCCCAGCCCTTGGAGGCGCACTGCGTCCTCTTGACAAGCCTGAACAACCATCCTGTGAGGGAGGCCTCTGCCATCAGCCATATGTTGCAAGTTGGACAGAGTTCCCCCCCCAGCCCATGCTGCACAGCTTTGGCCCCAGGGCCAATTCCACACTAGCCATTGGTGGCTGCCTGCGTCAGCCCAAGAGAAGGCCTGCTTGCTGTGGTGTGTGTGGGGGGGGGATCTTTTGGATGCTCTCTTGGGAGACCCAGCTGGTGTGGGGTGGGAATGCTGCCTGTGCCACCCTTGAGCTTTCGGAACGTCCTGGCCTTGTGGGGGGGGGGGAAGCTGAAGACGCCAGAGGCGCCTGTGACAGATGGAGCCCCCGATAACGAGATTGAAAATAGCCTCCGCCGGTGATGGATGGATCGGAAAAGCCTTGGAAAGAGGCCCTGAGTGTTGACGTGCTCGGCTGTCCTTTCCACACAAAAAATCTCAGCTTCTCTCTGCTGTGTTTATGAAGACATTTGCAAACACCCGAAATGGCTTAGATAAATAAAAAAAGGCACCAATCGAGATTCTGGGCCATCCAGATTCACCTTCGTGCTAACAGCTGTTTTGTTATATTGGAAAAATTTCTGCACCAGCTCAGTGGCAGAACGCCAAAGACAGGCTGGGGATTTCCGCAGGACCCACTGCATTCTCTTCTGTTCTATTCTCTATTCTCTATTCTATTCTATTCTATTCTGTTCTATTCTGTTCTATATTGTTCTATTCTATATTGTTCTGTTCTAGTCTATATTCTATTCTACTATTTTATTCTGTTCTATATTCTGTTCTATTCTATTCTGTTCTATATTCTGTTCTGTTCTATCTATATTCTGTTCTGTTCTGTTCTATTGTTCTATATTCTGTTCTGTTCTATTCTATTCTGTTCTATATTCTGTTCTGTTCTGTTCTATATTCTGTTCTGTTCTAGTCTATATTGTATGCTATTGTCTCTTCTCTTCTATTCAAGGTGACTTGCACTAACCAGCCGAATCCTGGATTTCTCTTTACCTTTTCTTTTTCTTTTTTCCAAATTGTTCATTTCCACCCCTTCCTTTGGTTTAAGGGAAGCGTCAGGAAGTATTAATACTTCACGTACTTGGGGTACTAATAATGTCAAGTAGTACTAATACTCAGATGTTACATATTAATATAATATTAACATGATTAATATCAATACGATTAATATTAAATTAACATACAGTAATAATAAATATATATTGATATATTAATTATATTGACATGGTCCAACTTAAGGTTGGACCGAATCCACACAATATGCCAAAAAGCTGGTGTGGCAGATGACACTAAGCCACAAAACCAGGTTTAACTCCAGATAAGCCAGACCTTTTGTGCAGATGCAGTGACCAGCTTTGGAGACCAGTTTTGGAGTATTGTATGATGCAGGTAAGGGCAGGCTGCCAGGAACCCAGCCTGGGAGATGTGGAGGTTCTCTCTCTCTCTCTCTCTCTCTCTCTCCCTTCTCTCCCGTTCTCCCTCTCCCTCCCTCTCGTCTCCCTCTCTGCCTCCCTCTCCTTCTCTCTCCCCCCCTCTCCCTCTCTCCCTCCCGTTCTCCATCTCCCTCTCTCTCCCCCCCCTCTCCCTCCCTCTTCGTCTCCCTCCCTTTCTCCCCCTTCTCTCCCTCCCATTCTCCCTCTCCCTCTCTTCCCCCCTCCCTCATCTCCCTCTCTCCCTCTCTCCCTCTCCCTCCCGTTTCTCCATCTCCCTCTCTCTCCCCCCCACTCCCTCCCTCTTCGTCTCCCTCCCTTTCTCCCCCTTCTCTCCCTCCCATTCTCCCTCTCCCTCTCTTCCCCCCTCCCTCATCTCCCTCTCTCCCTCTCTCCCTCTCTCCCTCTCCCTCCTGTTCTCCATCTCCCCTCTCTCTCCCCCCCACTCCCTCCCTCTTCATCTCCCTCCCTTTCTCCCCCTTCTCTCCCTCCCATTCTCCCTCTCCCTCTCTTCCCCCTCCCTCATCTCCCTCTCTCCCTCCCTCTCTCCCTCTCCCTCTCTCCCCCCTCTCCCTCCCTCTCCCTCTCTCCCCCCCTCCCTCCCGTTCTCCCTCTCTCTCCCCCCTACTCCCCCCACTCCCTCTCTCCCTCTCCCTCCCTCCCTCCCCCCTCCCTCTCTCTCCCCCTCTCTCTCTCCAAAGCCTTTCTGGAGAGCTCCACCATTCAGAGGAACGGGCCAGCCCCTGGCATCTGGGTACCCTTTGCCAGCCCTTGCCCGCCCTTTGTGCCACCTCGGAAGGGCCCAGGCCTCTTACAGAAGCCTGGGAGATCCGCAGTGCATCCTGGGAGGCAGCCAGGTGAGGGCGCAACCCTTGACAGGTCGCAAAAGCTTTTGCTTTTAAGATTTGCAGCTTGGAAAAAGTGTGGCTGACTCCTCCCATCTCGAAGCTGGTCTGAGAAGAAAGAACCAGGAGATTTGGGACCAGAGATTAATCGTCCAGGTACGGCTTCCCTACGGCCCTCCAGCCTCCCCCTCCCCGTGGCAGACTCCCTCCACAGACCTGCCTGCCTGCCAGATGAGTTGGAACTCCAGTGCCTATGATTCCCAGCCAGGATGGCTGAAGGGCCAGGTGGGAGAAAAGGACTATCCAGGGAGGAAGCCTGCACACCCACACCGGCCCTTTGCTTGCCTTGGGCTCCCCAAGAAAGACTGCCCGTTCTTTGAGTTGTGTTTTGTTGCATTTTTATTGCTGCTTCAAAAGTTCATCTGTAGTACTTAGAACAGGGGTTCTCAACCTTGGCAACTTTAAGACTTGTGGACTTAAAGGAATTCTGGGAGTTGAAGTCCACAAGTCTTAAAGTTGCCAAGGTTGAGAATCTCTGACTTAGAACGTGCACACTCCATGCTGCATGTATTGTCGTAGTCTCACTCCTCCCTCTCGGCCAGAGATTTCAGGACCCCCCCCGTATCGGTCAGGGCAGCCTTGCAGGACACGTCGGGGGGGGGGCAGAGGCCGGGCGACCAGGTTTACATCGGCCTGTTTAAAAGGAAACCCCCATTTGTGCCCCCCCCAATGATGCCAGAGTGGCTCCCTTTGGGACGCCCCCAAGGCAGCGGCCCTGCTCGCTGAAGAGTCCCATCCCTGCAGCGCTTCCTCGGCTGCGGAGCAGCATCTGGGCTGCATCGGAGCCGGCAGACGGAAGACAGCGACTCCGCCGGAATTCAGGCCGCCGATGGGAAAGGAGCCGCCGCGGCGCTCGGGCTCCGCTTGCCGGCTCAGCCGCAGCGCCCGAAAGCCGGTGACTTGGCGCGCTGCTCCACCTAGCGGCCGGTCGGGGAATGGCGGGCCCGCAGTAATGACCTTGAAGGGACCCGGAGGGAGCGGAAACCCGCTTATAAACGGGGGAGGGGGCGCAGAGAAGGCACCCAGAGCTCTCCGGCTACGGACCCCTCAGGGCCTCGCTGGAGCAGCGGAGCCCATCCGCTCAGGCTGAGCCCCAACTCTGCCCAGGGGAGGGATTTTCCCACGCCACGACCCGAGTGGCGGAGCCCACCAGCGGCCCCGTCCCGCCTGGAGAAGCGCAGGAGGGTCTCCTGCTGCTCCCCCCCCCCTTCCCGGGATCGGGCAGCCCGACCTCTCGTTCCTTGGCTGCAGCCCGGGCGGGCGGGGCTGAAGGGGGTGGAGGAGGACTCCGCCACAGGTGCCCCGGGGGGTCTCGGCCCCGCAGCCGCCACTCCGCTAGAGGACCGGAGGCGCCTGGATGAGGAAGGGGGGGCGGATTTGCAGGGGCGTCCCGGGGTCTTCGGAAGTCTGCCGCGCGGGGGTCCCTGGATCGGTGGTTCCTCTCTTCCCCCCCCCCCCCCCCCCGGCCGGAGCCAGCCGCCTCCCTTCCAGGAAGCACAGCGACTACAGCAGAGGTTCTCAACCTTGGCAACTTTAAGACTTGTGGACTTAAAGGAATTCTGGGAGTTGAAGTCCACAAGTCTTAAAGTTGCCAAGGTTGAGGACCCTCTGGACTACAGGATCTCACCTGAACCGACGAACTAATCTGGGGAGAGAAGGTGACTCCCCAGGCCCTCCCCGAAGCGGGGCGGAAGCAGGCGGACCCCCGAAGGAAGGAGGGATTCAGCCCCCTCCTCACAACGCACCTAAATCGCTCTCGAAGACCCCCGTGGAGGTAGAGACCCCCGCCCTCAGCCTCGACCCTGGCTGTGTTCTTCCGGGGGGGGGCGATGCGGAAAGCTGCGTTGGAGAACCCCGCCTGCTCTCCGACGGGGGGGGAGAGGACAGGAGCGCCCCTTTGCAGACCCCCGCTCGGAACCGCGGGCGAAAGCGGCCAGCCGGACCCGCCCTGCCTCCCCCCTGCTATGGCGCGCTCGCTCTTCGGGCCCTTCGGGGGGTCTCTCCCGCCATTTCCTGGCAGGTAAAGGCTACCCGCCTTTCCCGGCCGGCTGTCGAAGGCAACGGCAGAAGTCCCCCACCCCACCCCCCGAGAGGCTCTACTCGTGCCACTTCCGAGGCCGGAACCAGTCCAAATTACGGTCCGGCCAAGGGGAGGAAGGTGCCTCGCCTTCCTTTCCAGGGAGGAAGCGCGGGCTCAGTATGCTGGGATTTGTAGTCTGGGGGGGGAGGGCTGAGCACGTGACGTCCCCGCCCGCATCTCTGCAACTTCTGTGCTCGCTGCGCACACACACACACACACACACACACACACAGGACTCCGTCCCCACCTTCCCCCCCCCCCCGCCCCGTCCTTTCCCTCTCTGAGCCATGGCTGTCCTGGAGGGGCGACGGAGCGCGGGGGGGGGGCGGGAAGAGCCCGGCCCGCCCCCGCTGCGGCAGCCTGAGCTGAGCTGACCCTGACTCAGCCTCCGCCTGACTCAGCCGCCGCGGGGGGGGGGCGGACGGAGGCGGCGGCTTGTCCTCTCCCGCCCGGTACCAGGCGCGCCTTCAGGAAGACCCCAGGTTGGCCCCGGCAGCTGCGGGGCTGCCTTCAGCGCCCCTCCGCTTCTCGCAGGGCAGCTGCGCGGTTCTGGGAAGAACGGGAAGCTGAGCGGAGCCTCTGGGTCCCAGGCTCGCGGGGGAGGGGGAGCCCGCGGTGCGCCTTTGTCCGGATCAAGAGCCGGAGGATTCCCGGTTCAATCCCCTCCGGCGGCACCTGGGGACGGGTCAAGCGAACTGCTGACAACGGAGAGTCGAGGGCGGGTTCCGATGATGGTGACCCGGTTCCCGCGGGCCAAGTCAACCGCCAAGTTGCGAAGGATCAGCGGGGAGAGGAGGTGTTACTACCTACTATTGGCAGAAGAGCTCCAAACTCAGGGCGGGGGGGGCTGGGGACAGAAGGGGGGGCTGAAGTGCAAGCCCCACCTTTCCCTGCCTGTCTGCCCTCCAAAGTGGTTCCGGAAGTTGTAATCCTGCCTCGCCGACGGTTGGGCCCCTGCGGGAGGCTCTTCGCCCTGCCCGTGCCGTGGAAAGGGCCCCGCTCTCCCTCCCAAGAATCAGCAGCGTGCCGGGCCCGGGGGTCGCTCCGCACTTCCCTTCGTTGCTTGGAGGTTGCTGGTGGAGACGCGCCCGGGGCCAGCTCTGGCCTGAGACCCTGCAGAGGCCTCTTCAGCCGGCCAACGGTGGCCACAGCCTCGGGACTCAGATTGACCAAGGGAGTCCACGCTGGCCCCGGAGGCCTCCCTCCCTCCCTTCCCTTCTATCCCCTCTCCTTCCTTCTTTTTCCTTCCTTACTTCCTTTTCTTCCTTCTTTCCTTCCCTCCTTCCCCTTCCTTCCTTCCCATTTCCTTCCTTCTCCTTCCTTTCTTCCCATTCCCATCTCCTTCCTTCCTTCCTTCCTTCCTTCCTTCCTTCCTTCCTTCCTTCCTTCCTTCCTTCCTTCTGCCCCAGCCTAACAGCAGATACACAAATCTCTTCCTCCCATTCCATCACGGTTCATTTGTTGGGCGAGCCAAAAGCCCAGCCTGGGGTCCCCGGCCTTCTGAATCCAGGCTGTTGCGGCAATTCTCTTCCACTGAGGAAGAGACGCTTCTTCTTGCTTTCGCCCGGCGGCCCTCCGGCCCCGAGAAAACGCCCTTTTCCCCTCGACAGGCCGGCCAGAGCGGACTTGGGCCACTGCCGGAAAAATTGGGCGGCGGAAGCTGGAAGCCGCCTCTCCGGACGCGACCGAAACAAGAGGGGGAGGGTTGCCGAGCCTGGCAGGGCGGCGTGGCGGATACGGGCCCGGAGGCTGTGGGGACCTTGGCTTCAGCTCGGGAGGGTTAGGGTCAAGATGAGGGTTGACTCTAACTTGGCCTCCTCGCAGACCTCTGGGGCCGGTGGAAGTTGTCCTCCTGCGCTGCCCAGCCAGGCGCTCCTGGCATTTGGGGAGGGGGGCGCCGCCGACGCCTTGCCGACCCCTGGCGTCACCTCTGACCGGAGGGGCCACCGTTCCCCTCGGGGCTGCCACCGGGATCCCCTCGCAGCTTCCAATTCTGGTGCACATCAGCTTAGCGAAGCTGCCGGGGCGCACCCCAGGGACCCCACAGTTCCCCCGCTTCCGCTGCCAGGCGAGAAAGAGGAAGGTGACCTGGAGGTGGGCTCCGTCCAGGTTCGCTCAGGCGCAGTCAGAACCCCTGGGAGCGGGGCGCCCTCGGCCTTCCCAGGAGGGTCAGTGAGGGGAAAGTGGGGGGCCCCAGAGGTCGTCGGGGGCGTCTGGGAAGAGCGGCGGCGGGGGGGGCAGACAGCGCACGTCCAGGATCCGTCGCTGGGCTCCTCGGAGCTCTCCTCAGAAGCAGTGGGGGGGGGGGGAAGGAGAGCGCGAGCGAAAAGCCGGCTGGAGGGCTTCGGTCGAGGCTCCAAAGACCGCCGGACGAGCGTCCTCGACGTGAGCTTGGGCGGCTGGACGACAGAAGAGCCCCCTCCTGCGAGACGCAGCCGGGCGGTGGAGAAACCTGCGGAAGGAGAAAGAAGGGCGAGCCGAGAAAAGCGCCGGCTTCGTTGTGGCTCCTTTGCTCTGTGCGACGATGCTCGGAGCATGTGCAGAGAGCAACCCCTCCCCCTCCCGCAGAGTAGCCTCGCTCGCGCGGAGGAAGAAGGCGTCACGCCAGGTGTACTACAAGAGTATCCTCTCTCTTTTTTTATTATTATTATTGTGAAGTGCTGCAGGACACGGTGTGCGAATTGTGCTTTACTGGTCCACCGCTCGGCCTCTGGGCTCCAACAGCCTCCCTCGCATCCTCGCCGTTTCTCTCCGGTCGGATAGTCTGTGTCTTTTCTCCCCAGGAAAAGAGTTTCGTTTTTGCTTTTTTTTGTTTTTTTCCCCCAACAAACAGGCTCAGAATTCTTTTAACAGCTTGTAAAAATGCACGCAAATTTCCAAACGGTATTTACAAAGCAGTCCGTCTTTTGCCTTTTTAAAGTCAGTATCATCAAGAGGGAGCATTAATAGCAATATTAGTATTAGAAGTCATTGTTCTAGTAGTAGCATCATTAATTATCTTAAGTACAAAAACAGGAGGTGCTAACACAAGTTCCTTCTACCTGATTTCTATTAAGGTTTTTTTTTTTTATTCTTTTGTGCTGTTTATTTTTCTTAAGTTATTCATAAAATGGAAAGACCTACAGGGGAAGAAGTGCTTAGAGTGGGAGAGAAAAGTGAGGGGGGGGTTCCTCGTGGCTTTCGCGGGGGGCGGGCTTAGTATTCTTAACGGAAGGCAATGTCTTTAGGAGGAGTCTTTCTTCCCCCGCAGGCCCGTGACGTGGGCGGAAGGTTCCTGTGGGGGGGGGGGAGACGGGAGGGGGGGGAAGAGGCGGCCGCGCCAGAGGGCCAAGCCTTACGAAGGGAGGTGGGGGGGGGCAGCCGGAGCCCCCAGCGACCCGGCAGCTGACCGGCAGGACTAGGGCAGATCTGACCTTGGGGGGAGACCCGGAAAGTCGTCCCCGCGGCGGCGTCTGTCCACCGATGGAGCGGAAGGCACCTGTTGGGTGCAGGCTCTGGCGCTGGGGGAGACCTCCGGGGGGGAGGGGGGGCGGGGAACAGAGGCTCCTGCATCCCTGCTGGGCTGCATCCCACGCCCACTCCCCCCTCAGAGGCAGGGGGCTGGCAGAGCCTGAAAGCCACGGGGGGGGAGGGGAGGGGAATAGGCCCCGGAGGGGGGCCAAGGGGGGATTCGGGCAGGGTGTTGCTCGTATTTCTCGGGCCAGGCAAGCGCTACAAGCCGCGAGACTTGACTAAGCTACTAGGAAGTAAGTGGAAGAAGGCAGGCAGTGTGCATTCATTAGAAGACGAGAGAAGAGGAAGAAGAAGAAGAAGAAGAAGAGAAGGCGGGTTCGCCTCCTTAACGCGAGTTCACTACACTGGCAAAGTCCCTGATATCCGTTGCTATTAAGAAGTTGGATTAAAAGTTACCTGATTCCTCACTATTACTATTTGTCTTAAAAATAACATGCATTACGTTAATTATTGCTTCTATTAGTTCAGTAGGAGAATATTGCCCTCAAATAGACTATTATTATCTAAAAGTTTGGCAAAGAAAAAACAAAGGGATGTAAAGTGTTACAAATGAAAATCCATCATCATCATAATAATTTTAAAAAGCATCATCAAATTGGCATAGATTTAAATACATTTCTTCTTCGCATGCAAAAAATCCTGCGTTAGAAAGGATGGCGATCGTTTCCCCCCCCCCCACACACACACATACCCTCGCCCCAACCCGGAAAAGGGGGGGGAAGCAAAACCAAAAGAAGGAAAAAAAAAAACAACGGCCAGTCCTGGTTTCCTCGTTCCCCCCCCCCTTCAGAAAGTGACGTAGACTTTGGCATAGTAAAGAAGTCTTGGCAACAAACGTACGGATCGGAAGTCAACAGCGGTGCAAAAGAGGAGACTCGGCTTTAAAAGCAACAAAATAATTAAAAAAAAACCAACACAAAAGTGCAACGTAAAGGGGGGGGCACTGCCCCGCGCAATAAACAAAACAAACAGGTCGAAAAATCAATACATTCGTAAGTAAGCAAATAAATAAATAAGTAAATAAATAAATAAGTAAATAAATAAATAAAGACCGCCTCCGAGTCAAATACATACCTCTACCTCTCTTGTCCTTGTTTTTTTTTTCTCTCTTAAAACAGCGAAAGCAAAATAAGAGAACGTAAACCTTTAGGAAAATAGAAATTCGGCAGCTTCGTGGAAGGAAACCAGCCGACGCCTCGCCGAGCGGGGAGGGGGGGGGCGAAGGCGTCGGTCCCGTCGTTCCGCTGGAGCCGCAAAGGGAGGGGAGCGAGCGCGGCCTGGAGGCTGCGGAGGAGGAAGAGGGGGGTTACCTGTCCAGGTGAGGCGCTGGGCGTTTGGCCTCGCCCCCCCTCGGCCTCCGCCCGCTTTCCTGGAGCCTGGAGGGGGCGGGGGCGGGGGGGGGAGCCTGAGGGGGAGGGGACGCCGCGCCGCGCTCCGTCAGGCCTCCAGCGGGCTGAGCGGCGGCGGGACGGCGCCCTTGAAGCAGGCCGACTCGTAGTGCTTGTTCAGGTAGGACTTGAGGGCGAAGGTCTTACTGCAGCGCTTGCAGCGGAAGTGCTTGAAAGCGGAGTGAGTCTGCATGTGGGCGCGCAGGTTGGAGCGGTCGGCGAAGGCCTTGCCGCAGTGGGCGCACCCGAACGGCTTCTCGCCGGTGTGGGAGCGCATGTGGCCCTGCAGCAGCCAGGGCCGGCTGAAGGCCTTCCGCACACCTCGCACTTGTGCTTCAGGTCGTGCGTCAGCAGGTGCATGGCCATGGCCGGCATGGAGACGTACACCTTGCCGCACGTCGGGCACTTCTTGGCCATCTGGCTGTCCAGGCTGCGGTGCGTCTGCTTGTGGCGGCTCAGGTTGGACGAGGTGGCGTAGGTCTTCCCGCACTCGCTGCAGGTGTGCCGCTGCGGCGGCGGCGCGGGCGGCGGCGGCGGGGGCTGCCCGCCCGCGGGAGGGGTCTGGCCCAGGCGGGAGCCCGCGCCCCCGGCCCCGCCGCCCGCCGCCGCCGCCGCCTTGCGGCGCGAGCGCCCGTCGGTGATGAAAAAGGCGTCGGCCGCATAGCCCTCGCTCACCGCCGCGTCGCCGTTGATGTAGCCGCCGGCCAAGGCCGAGTGCGGGCTGTCGGCCTGGTCCGAGTCGCCGTGAGTGCCCGGGTAGATGACGCCCGTCGACGGGGGCACCTTGAGGCCGTTCTCGCCCTCCCCCTCGTACACCGAGGACGGCGCGATGTACTCGCTGATGTAGCCACCTGCGGGCGGGCGGGGGTGGGGTGGGGAAGGGGAGGGAGGACGGGCAACGAACAGAGACGGGGGGAAGGGTGGAGAGCCGGGAGGAAAAGCAGGAGAAGAGCCCGTTAGCAGAGGCGCCTGGCAAGGACGGTAGAGATTGGATGCCTCCGGAGTCCGGAGAAGCCCCCCCCCCGCCCCGCACCTCTCTCCAGGCCGCCTCTTGCCCATATCCGCAGTGATTCGGGGGCTCCGGCTCCCCTCTCCGTCGTAGAGCGGTTTCCCAGCCGGTTCACCTGCGCTGCTGGGCCAGAAACCAGCCGGAGGACCGGAGAGAGGCGCGGGGGAAGGGGAGGGGAGGGCTGGGGGGGAAGCCTCTGTCCCTTGAGCGATGAGACCAAAGAAGAGGAGCAAGGCATCCTTCTCCCCCACCCCTCCCTCAAGGTCAACTCTCTGCAGGAGACCAAAGGCACGGTGGGGGGGGGTGCAGCCTTGCGGAAGCTAACCACCCTCCCCCCCCCATGACGATTATGCAACGTGCTGCAGACGCGTTGTCCCGGACAAAAGCGGGAAGGGGCCTTCCCCGGGCCGGAGGGCGGGCATCGTCCGCTCGGACCACGAGGTGGGGCCTCCGGGCACGGGGGCCTCGAAAGGCCTCCCCAAGAGCGCACCCCAGGGGAGCGGCCCGTTGGAGGCAGCCGCGCGCTTGCCCTTGGAGTCGCCGCGCCCGAGACAAAAGGCCCCGCTGGCAAGGCAAGGCAAGGCAAGGCAAGGCGCCACTGCAGCGAAATGCCTCCCACCGCCCGCGCCCCTCCCGCGCCCCTACCTCTCTCCCCGCCGGATCCCCGGGAAGAGGCTCGCCGCGCGCCCGCCGGCCCCGCGCCTCGTCCCCGCCAGGGCGCATAGCCGGGTTGCCTTCCATCCGAAGGTGCCGAGTCAACGCAGCCGCCAGGCGGGCGGGCGGGCGGGCGGGCAGGCGCAGAGCCGCTCAATATGGCTCTCGCATTCCAGAATAGGAAGGCGGCGCTCCTCCGCCCGGTCCCCCCGCGCGCCTTGCCTCGCCGGCGCCGGGATGCTCGCGGCCTGCTGGCTCAGAGTTCCGAACGGGGCGCAGGGAACACGACCAGCCGCCCTCGCCCCCCCCCCCCCCGCCGGCCCATCTCGAGGGGGACCCCCCTCCTCCTCCTCCCCCTCCTCTTCCTCCTCCTCCCCCCCTCGCCCACCCGCGCCGTCCCCCTCCTCACCCTTGTCATGGATCCGGGAGTTGAAGTCGGTCCGCGATCTGCTGTAGGAATTCTCGAGGTCCGCCGAGGGGAAATCGTCAAGTTTGACCTTTTTCACCAGGAAGGATCTGGGCATGGTTCTGGACTCCCCCGGAATGTGAGAAGGCTCCCGCAGCTTCCGCCGATGGGTTCCGGGCGGGCGGCGGTGGGATGGGGGGGGCGGCGGGAAGGCGATCAAAGAGCCGCGCAAAGAAAGGGGGAAGAGGCGCTCGGAAGGAGGAGGAGGAGGAGGAGGAGGAGGAGGAGGAAGAGGCGGCGAGGGGGGGCCGGAGGAAAGGCAGAAGGCGCGGAAGAGCGAGCCCGCCGCGGGGAAGGGAGGCGGGGGGGCCGCCGGGGATGGCCGTCGCCGAGCGCGGGGACTATGGCTTTGTGGGCTGCGGCGGCTGCTTCGCCTCTTGTTCCCGAAGGCCTGAAGGGAGGAGCGGCGCCGGCCGCGGAGGTCTCCAGCCTGGGCGTCTGCGCCGCGCCGGTCCTCCTTTCCGCGGCTGCGGCGGCGGCGGCGGCTTTTGTGCGAGGCAAGGCTGCGCCTCTCCGGCAGGCCTCTCGCTTGCCCTCCAGCTCGCCTCTGGAGCCCCCCCCGGAGTTCGAGAGATCACGGCCAACGCCGCGCTGGTTCATAAGAGGCGGCCGGCGGAGTCAGCACCCTGGACAGCTCCCGGCCGGCCCGGCGCCCGCTTTGCTCTGCGCCCAGCCGGTGGCGCGCTCGCTGGCTCGCCCGGCCGGCCGCTGCCCGCGCCCGCGCCCGCCTCCAGCCCGGCCCGCGACGGCTGCGGCTGCGGCTTGGCTCGGCGTCCTTTGCCGGTCGGCCCCCCCTCCCGTCGGTCCTCTCCGCCAGTGCGTCAGCCTCTGCTCGGGTCGGGAATGCGCGCGCCTCCCAGGCCGTGTGTGCGCTGCGACGGGCACGGCCGTTCCGATTCGGGGCGGCGGCGACGGGAGTCGGGGGGGCGGCCGGTGGTTGCTGGCTGGCTGGGGGGTCCCTCATTCAGCACCGGAGAGCTCCCGGCGGCCTCGCTTGCTGCAGCCTCCTCCGCTCTGCGGGCGCCTGGATTTCTGAAGATGCGCGGATCAGCTGTTCGGATTTATAATGCGGCGATCAGGGTGTGGACGGAAATGGAAGCGCTTAATTTAATCCATCAAAAAAAGAGGGGAAAAAAAATCTCCCGGGAGCAGCGCTGAGACGGAATGATTTGTGATGCTGTTGTGAGTCGCCTCCTGCCCGATCTTTTTGGAAAAACCTCCTCTCCTCCTTTTGCTTCTGGGCTGGCGAGGGAAATGCGAAGGACAACAGGCGGATGGGAGGGGGCGGAGGAGGTGCAAAATATTCAGTCCCCCCCCCCCACCGCATCCTGTTGGGGGGAAAAAAGACCCTTGGATTCTCCCGCGTTTGCAGCTTTCCAGAGAAGCAAGTTTGACTAATTCCACAGCCCGCCCGCCCCGACTCGGTCTACCAGTCCCGACCGACGGAGGGGGGCAGCGATCTTTGTGATCTCCCCCTCCCCCATTCGACTCCTGGGCCATGATTTATTGGCCGGAGCGTCGGGAGGACCTGTGGGCTCCAGGATGCGATAAAAGGAGGGGAGGCCTCACTTTTTAATGAGGTGAGCCTTTATTCTTTTGTGGAAAGGAATGGGGGGGGGGGAGATTCGCGGAGCAGCTGATGAGGGGCAGAAGCGCCTGTGGATCGGGCGAGGGCGGGAGCCGAGGCTGTCAGTAACCGAGGGGCGAGGGAGCAGTCAGGAAAGGGGCAAACACGACGCCGCTGGAGCCCTTGATTGCAGCCGACTCTGGGCATCTTTTGCCGGGGGGGGGGGCACGCAACGCCTCACCGGCAAGACTCTTCGTTGAAGAGGTTCCAGACTACGCAGCTGGGGCAACAGTCGCAGCAAAGTTTTTCCTCGGTCAGTCAGCGTGTTTCTTCCCAGCCTGCCTTGTGAGCCCAACTCAAATGCGGGCTTGTCTTGAGCAAACTTTTCAAACCAAGGACCTCTTCACTTTGCCCAGTGGTCAGTGCCTTCAGTGGCCCTCAGTCTGCTAACCTCTGATTGTTTGGGGGCGCTGCAAGCATCTGAACCCCGACACTGTCCCCTGTTTTCATGGCTTCGGATCTGACAGCTCCCCTTTCAGTTGCTGAAGCCAATATTTTAATATCTATTATCACAACTTCTCCCTCTAGTTACGTTGGTTGTTTTCATTCCTCTTCTTTGGCTGATATTAAAGACCTCAGATTTATTTTTTTAAAAAAAAAAAACCCTACATTTTACTGATTTGGTAAAGATACCAACCTTAAGCTGCTGTTTTTGTATTTCGGTTGAATTTCAGGTTTTGTTACTGATAACTTCCTAACTTTATACATTATTATTATGTTTGTTTTTAGAAGCACAGCAATACATCTAAAGGTTGAATAAAGAATCACTCATAAACACTCATTTCTGGTAATAAGCAATGCTTCGTCTTTTCATTCCAAATCTGAAATTTTACTATGATGGGGGAGGGGAGAGCGGAAGAGAGGAAAGGAACGAAAACCCCCTTTCGTCACCCTACCATTGAATTCAGATATTCATTGTTTCATCAGACCCAACTGAGGCACCCTGTCTCTGAACTAGGGCTTACTCGTGACTTGCGCCTACGCTCTGTGCGTGTGGACGGGGAAAGTGAAACTGCCACGATTTGGCCCAGGAAACAGGCAACCCGAAAGAGAACCGAAGGATGTGGCCTTGCTTGGGGTTGCCCAAGCCAAGACGAGACACCCCCTCAGGAAACCACCGACTGCCCCATTAAAGCCCCTCTTCATCTCTGGGGGGGCTGCCTTTAGTTTCAAGGGTTGGGGAGGCAGCTTGGCAATGGTGGGCACGACCCCCTAGAAAGAAGGGGTGCGGAGAGCAGCAGGACCGTACTTCAGTCTCCTCCCAGCTGGACCCCCCCCCAAAGACTTCCATTCAGCAGTTCCTACCCACCCTCCTTTCTAGCTAGGAAGGGGGTCTCTGCTGTCTTAGCAGGCCCGGAGATTTGGGACCGGGTAAGGAGTTTGTGGTCGGGGGCTCAAGGGAAAGAAGAACCGGGTTGCAATTCCGTCTCTGAAGGTCACATTCCCACTCCCGCGTCACGCACACAGGCGCCCGCCCGGGAACCACCGGGAATCCCCAGTGGAAATCCCTGCGCCGGATCCCTTGACGATTAGGTTGGGTCGCCCTGCCTTTGGGTTCCCGTCGCTCCCGTTTCCCCTAATGACTACCGTGGTCCCCGGGTCGTTTGGCCCGAGCGAGAGCGAGGATGTGCTCCGGGGAGGGGCGGCGCGCGGGCGCCGGCTCCACGCTTTCCCTACCGCATCTTTTGCCCTCCCTCTCGCTTCCAGCAGAAGGACCGGATCGCAAACCAAGCTGACAATCTGCAGCCGCTCCGAGTTTACAAGTCACCCTGTGACGTCACGGTTCCCGAGCCAATGGCCGCCGCTTCATGCTAATGAAGGGGGATGGCGAGCAGAAGGTTCCCCCCCCGCCCCACCCCCGGCTCCCTCGCGCGACGATTCCCTTTAGGAGACATATGTCCCTAATTAACAAATATCTCGGAACGAGCCCGCTCGCGGTTGTCTTTCCCGGGCAGGTTTGTTTACTTCTGCAGAGCAGGGAGCGCGCAGGAACCCCGAGTGACAACAAAGGCCGGGGAGACCCCAACCCTCTTCTCCTCCCTCCCTCCCCCCCCCTCGGCAGGCATCAGGCTGAGCAGGTCTCAGAGGACTTGGGGGGGGGGTCCGGGCACCAACGCTGGAGTTGAAGGTGGGAGATGCCTGTAGCATTCCCGCTTTCCTGCGGGGGGGGGAGACCCTTCTGTCCCCTCCCTCAGGAATGCCTCTTCACCTGCAATTGGCCAGGAAAAGTATGTGGCCAGGCAGGAGACACACACAATCACACACACACACACACACATACACACGCGCGCGCGCGCGCGCGCGCGCGGGTTTCGTCCATGGAGGGTCTTGTGTGAGGCTGGGGCCTCAGATAAGGCAGTTCTCTCTGTCTTCATATTGGCAGCCTTAATAGTTCTGAACCAGACCTTAACCATGGCTGGCTGAATAAACCACAACTTTCCAAGTTTCCACAATGTTCAAAGCTAAAACCCAACCAATGATGGCTAATAGGATGTGATTTTTTTGGTCCAAAATATGCTTGTGGGCATGCAGATATATATATGTGAATGTATACATATGTCAAGTGCATGTTTATTTATGTGGGCAAGTATGTTTATATATTCATGCACACATACATACATATGTGTAGATTTCTCTCCCCCCCAGCTCACAAAATGCTCTAAATAGGGTCAGATGGTTGAGGAAACTGCACTTTCCCCATAAATGCACTGTGAACCAAATCCTTGTTTGAGTTAGAGCTTAACCGGGAACATAACAGGTCTATTTTGTTGAGACAGGTGGAGTCTGTGGTGCGAATCCAGCCAAAGGGTCTCCTTGCCTGAAGCCACACAATTAGGCCCAGCAACAGGAAGAGAATTCCCAGGTGCAGGATGTGACCTTACGGGGCTGCTTCAGCTCTGCCTTGTTGTCCAAGAGGGACCCCTGGAAGAGGGAAGGGCGGTGCAGGAGATTTCACTCACGCCTGCGAGGGTCCGGGATCTGAGAGAGGGGTTCCTGCATCAAGTGAAGAAGGGCATCTGAGAATGATGGCCGTATGGCAGCAAAGATTCTAAACTGGTTGGATGGAAGGATGCAAGGATGCATGGATAGACAGACATACAGACAGATTAGATAGATAGATAGATAGATAGATAGATAGATAGATAGATAGATAGATAGATAGATAGATAGATAGATAGATAGATAGATAGATGATAGACAGACAGATAGATAGACAGATTAGATAGATAGACAGACAGAAATAGATACAGACAGATTAGATAGACAGACAGACAGACATAGATAACAGACGGATTAGAAGATAGATAGATAGATAGATAGATAGATAGATAGATAGATAGATAGATAGATAGATAGATAGATACAGAGAGACAGACAGACAGACAGACAGATTAGATAGATAGACAGACAGACAGACATAGATACAGACAGATTAGATAGACAGACAGACATAAATAACAGACAGATTAGATAGATAGACAGACAGACAAGTTTTTTTGCATCCATCTATACACAAAGGGAAAAAAACAGTCCAACCTATCAAAAAAGTACCATAAAAAACAAATGAGAAACACAAGTTAAAATAGGCAAGAAAATAGTAAGTGAGCACCTGTCCAGCTTAGACCAGTTCAAATCACCAGGACCAGATGGATTACACCGTAAGGTTCTCAAGGAACTGGCAGATGAGATCTCAGAACCACTGAACTATATTTTTCAAAGATCCTGGAACACTGGGGAACTACCAGAAGACTGGAAAAGAGCTGATGTAGTTCCCATCTTCAAAAAAGGGGAAAAAATGGATCCAGGAAACCACAGACCTATCAGCCTGACCTCAATACCTGGGAAGATTCTGGAAAAGATAATCAAGCAACGAATCAGCAAACACCTACAGGCAAACAAAGTCATTACCAAAAGACAACACGGGTTTGTCAAAAATAGATCATGCCAGACAAATCTTACTGCATTCTTTGACCAGGTGACAAAATTAGTGGACCAGAGGGATGCTGTGGACATAATTTACTTGGACTTCAGTAAGGCATTTGATAAAGTAGATCACAACCTACTACTTGATAAGATAGAAAAATGTGGGTTAGACAGCATCACCATCAGATGGATTCGTAACTGCATCTGCATGGAGGGAAGTGTGTAGTGGGGTGCCCTAGGGCTCTGTTCTGGGCCCAGTGCTGTTTAACATCTTCATCAATGATTTGGATGAGGGGATAGATGGGGAATTCATCAAATTTGCAGATGACACCAAGCTGGCAGGAATAGCCAACACTCCAGAAGACAGACTTAAATTACAGAAGGATCTTGACAGACTTGAACATTGAGTGCTAACAAAATGAAATTCAGTGGTGAAAAAAGTACAGTTCTACATTTAGGCAAGAAAAACCAAATGCACAGGTATAGTATAGGGGGTACCTTGCTCAATAGTAGCAACTGTGAGAGGGATCTCGGAATCCCAGTGGACAATCACTTAAATATGAGCCAGCCGTGGGCTGCAGCTGCCAAAAAAGCCAACACAGTGCTAGGCTGCATTAACAGGGAGAGAGAATCAAGATCACGTGAAGTGTTAATACCACTTTACAACTCCTTGGCAACAAAGATGATCAGGGGACTGGAGCCTAAAACATATAAGGAACGGCTGCTGGAATTGGGTATGTCTAGTTTAACTAAGAGAAGGATGAGGGGGGACATGATAGCAGTATCTCAGGGCTGCTCCAAAGAAGAGGGAGTCAAGCTATTCTTCAAGGTGCCTGAAGGCAGGACAAGAAGCAATGGATGGAAACTCATCAAGGAGAGAAGCAACTTGGAATTAAGGAGAACTTTCTTGACAGTGAGAACAATTAACCAGTGGAACAACCTGCCTCCAGAAGTGGTGAATGCTCCAATACTGGAAGCTTTTTAAGAAGAGACTGGATAGCCATTTGTCTGAAATGATATAGGGTTTCCTGCCTGAGCAGGGGGTTGGACTAGATGACCTCCAAAGTCAGTTCCAACTTTTATTATTATTATGGATCATCGCACAATCAGCCAGATGTTCAGACTGGATTTGGCATTTTGTCTACCTATCGAGTCCTTACCCAGGACCTGGGATAGGCAGATGTGGATGTTTGATGGTATTACAGGTATGGTCGCAGGATGGAAGCAGTTCCTAATAAGGCCGCCTTTTGCAATTGACTAATAGCAAATTTGTCAATGCCAATGGTATTCAAGTGGTGCTCCAGTTGTCTTGGGATTGCACCCAAGGAGCCTATGACTATTGGTACTACCCTTGCTTGCTTTTGCCACAGTCTTTCTATTTCTATTTGCAGGTCTTTGTATTTTGTTATCTTCTCCAGTTCTTTCTCGTCTATTCTGTTGTTATTATTATTATTATTATTAAGGGCTCGTCCAGTAGGACTCCAAGCTCCCTCTTGCCTTGGAGAGAGTTAATTCAAGTCGGGATTGACCCCTGGCATCTGTCCGTGGGGCCTCTGCCACTTTCTTGCAAGATTTCACAAGTGGTTTGCCATTGCCTCCTTCCCAGGGCTGAGAGAGAGCAACTGGCTGAAGGGCACCCAGCTGGCATCATGCTTAAGGCAGAACTAGAACTCGCCGTCACCCAGCTTCCAGCCTGATCCCTTGAGCATTACACCCAGCTGGCTTTCCCTCTTCAGAAGACCATTCAGCAAAAGCACTGAACCTTTCCAGTGACCCACCTTAGATATCCTGCAGGCCCAAAAGCCCACAAGGAGAAGCAGGACCAGGTCCAAGGAAGGGGGCAGCTGGCAGAGGAGCCCCATGGGGAATTCCCGTCTTGCAAGGGACCACCAGCCTCCATTCCCCGAGGACTTCTGGGCTGAAGGAGGCGAGAACACAGCTCAACTTGACTCAGAGCTGGCCTTATCCTTCTTCCTCTCAAAGTCAATATTTAGAACAGGGGTTCTCAACCTTGGCCACTTTAAGACTTGTGGACTTCAACTCCCAGAATTCCTCAGCCAGCAAAGCTGGCTGAGGAATTCTGGGAATTGAAGTCCACAAGTCTTAAAGTGGCCAAGGTTGAGAACCCCTGATTTAGAAGGAGTCCCACCCTTTTGGCATGCCAGGGTAACTCTTCACGCTTGCAAACTGGAGAGCTGGCCACAGGCCCGGCTGAGAAACCTTGGGGGTTCCCGCCATCCCAGAGCAAAATCCTCTGGGGAGAAGCAGGAATTAAACATCTCAGCGGGAGACGGCCACTGCGCAGCTCCTGGGAAGCAGCAGATAAGGGCATTAATTGGGTCTCTTTCAGAGATGCTTTATGGGGTCCTCGGAACTCCCCGGGGCCCCCCCTCAAGCAGAGGAGAGCAGACGTTCAGGCGGGGACTGAGTCTCACTCTGTATTTTGAGACACGGGGGGGGGAATCGGGGGGGGAGATGTGCAGTATTTCTTTAATGGGCGACGCTTCTGAGCTCCTGAAGATTTGCAAGCTATGCTGGAAATCTTCCGCTAGGCACGGATTCACTTCATCAGCCTTCCTCCCTCCCCCCACCCCATTGCCTTCCAGGTCTCTTGGCTCAGAAGCCCCATAATTCCCAGCCAGCCTGGCTCTGGTTCAACAACCAGCCCTAAAAAGCTGGGTGGCGGAGCTGCTTTGCTGATTAGAGGGCACCGCACTGCCAAGAGAGCCTTCACGCTCCTCCAAGATCAGCAACGCAGCCCTCTGAAAGCAGCCGCCATGGAAAACTCTGCAGGTGTTCCGGGAATTCTAGTCCTCTCTGGACGAGTGGACGAGCTGAGCCAACTAGCCTGCATTGGCCCTGCCAAGGAAGGTCAAAGGAAACTCTGCCTGCTGCCCCCTGGTGGAGGAGCCTGCACGCCGGAGGGAGGGAGGGAGGGAGGGAGGGAGGAGAGGAAGGAAGATAGAGGGAAGGAAGGAGGATAAGAAAGGAGGAAGGAAGGGAAGAAAGGGGGAGGGAGGGAAGGAGGAAGGGAGAGAGGAAGGACAGTAAGAATTGGGGAAGGGAGGGAGGGAGGGAGGAGCTAGGGGAAGGGAAAGGAAAGGAAAGAAATTGAGAAGGGAGGAAGGAAGGAAGGAAGGAAGGAAGGAAGGAAGGAAGGAAGGAAGGAAGGAAGGAAGGAAGGAAGGAAGGAAGGAAGGAAAAAGTAAAAAATGGAAGGCAGGGACTCGGGATGGAGGGAGGGAGGAGGGAGGGAGGGAGGGAAGGAAAGAAGGAGCTAGAGGAAGGGAAGGGAAAGGAAAGGAGGAGGGAGGGAGGAAAGAAGGAAGAGAAAAGTAAAAAAGGAAGGCAGGGACGGGAGGGAGGAAGGGAGGGGAGAGAGGGAGGAAGGAAGGAAGGAAGGAAGGAAGGAAGGAAGGAAGGAAGGAAGGAAGGAAGGAAGGAAGGAAGGAAGGAAGGTGTTGGGATTCATTGGTTATGCAAAGATCAGCCGTGGTCTTTCCTTCCCTGGGCCTCCCCCTCTCATTCTCAAAGGGGCTGAGTTCACCCATCAAGCTAAAGCAACGTGAAAACCAACCCAGGTTCAAAGTTGCCCAGTTTAGCACAGATCTTATACAGGGAGTCCTCAACTTACGACTCTCCACTCTCCAATTGTTAAGGGAGTCTCGCCAGTGCTACAGCCTTCTTTGCCACTCCAGTTGTTAAGTGAACCACGTGGCCGTTCAGCAAATCCGGCCTCCCCCTCTGACTCGGCTGTGGGAATCCCGCTGGGAAGATGCCAGATGGGGATCCCGTGGCCACAGGGAGGCTGCAGCGGTCGTAAGTGTGAAAGCTGGTCCCAGGTCACTTTTTTCAATGCCTTTGTAAGTTTGAATGGTCACTAAGTGGGCGGTATGCATGTGGAGGGCTTCCTGCGAAGAACTTCATATGTAACTTTTGCTGTTTTATTAATGTATAAATGCAAAGAAAAATAAAGATAGGAAATTAAGAGGAGAAAAAAGAAAGGGGTTATGAGGTACAAAAGAAGTAAGAAAAAGGGCTGACTTCTGACTCTTTTTAGCACAATATAACGTTACAATCTGGAATGCGGCATCCAGTTTTGGTCACCATATCACAAAAAAGATATTGAGACTTTGGGAAAAGTTCAGAGAAGAGCAACTAAGCCAGTGGTTCTCAACCTGTGGGTCGAGACCCCATTTGGGGTCGAATGACCATTTCACGGAGGTCACCAAACCACGCTGTCCGCCATTTTTTCCCTTTTCCCTAGCTGTCCTACTCCCTCTTATTGGTGGCCACACCCACTTGGGGGTCACCACAACATGAGGAACTGTATTATGGGGTCACGGCATTAGAAAGGTTGAGAACCACTGAACTAAGATAATCCAAGGCCTGGAGGCTAACGGCTGCGGGACTTGGGTTTGGCCAGTCTAAAGAAAAGAAGAAATAGGGGAGACATGATAGCAGTGTTACAGTATTTGGGGGGCTGCCACAAAAAAGAGGGGGACACTTTATTCACCAGAGCACCAGAGGGAAGGACGAGAAACAATGGTTGGAAGCTGATCAAGGAGAGAAGCAACCTGGAATTAAGGAGAAACTTCCTGACAGTGAGGACAATCAACCAGTGGAACAGCTTGCCACCAGAAATTGTGGGCGCTCCATGTTTGGAGGTTTTTAAGAAGAGGCTGGACAGTCACTTGTCTGGAATGGTATAGGTTCGGCTGTTTGAGCAGGGGGCTGGACTAGAAGACCTCCAGGGTCCCTTCCAGCTCTGTTGTGATTGAATGAACCTCCTGTGAACAAGCGACTGGCTCAGACAGTCTCCGGCACTCCTCCCCTGGAATGACCCGGAGGGGGTCCCCCCTTTCCTGGGAGGCCAAATCTTATAAAAAAGCAAAAGGTTTTATGAGGTACAGCTCAGCAAATGCTCCAGGACTGCTCAGCCAGCTAACCATCAAATGCAGTGGTTCTCAACCTTTTTAATGCCGCGACCCCCAACCGGTCGTAAGTCAAGGACTACTCAGCCGGTCGTAAGTCGAGGACTACTCAACTGGTGCAGCACCGTTTGCAGAATGGGACTTTTGGCGGGCTCAGCAGGGCAGAGACAGCCTGGACAATTCCTATTGGCTTTGGAAAGCCAATAGAATTAGACTCTATTCAAGAGAGTCTATTCTACTGGCTTTCAAAAGCCAATAGAATAAAAGGGAGGAGCACAGCTAAGGAAAAGGGGGAAAAAAATGGCAGACTGCGTTGTTTGGCGACCCCCGTGAAATGGTCGTTCGACCCCAAATGGGGTCCCGGCCCACAGGTTGAGAACCACTGATCAAGTGTGACCCAAAAGGCAACTAGATTTTTGTGTTTTTTTTCTTTTGAAACCGTTTCTGCTTCTCATCCCGGAAGCTTTTTCAGTTCATCATTCAGTTCTTCATGAACTGACGAAGCTCCTTGGATGAGAAGCAAAACGTTTTCAAAGAAAAGAAAAGAAAAAGAAAGTCCAGTTGCCTTTTGGGAAAAAATCCCTTTGGGACAACCAGGAGGTGGATGACGGACAGTCTCCAAGACCTTTGGCTATGCGGTGTTGTGGGAATGCAGCCAATTCAGCTGCTGCGTGTGTCAAAGCAGACAACTTGGCCTTTGCCACTGTGCAGTTGAAGCTCCGCCTCTCCAAAGGGAGTTTGCATGCACAGCGCACTGGGGAAGGGGCGGGGCTTGGAGGCACAGCCACAGCCACCCCTGCCCAGTGTCCCCAGAATGAGAGAGGGTCACTAAGGCGGCTTCTGCCAAGCCAGGATCCCTTTCGATGCTGCCTTCCCTGGCTTGGAAGAGAAAAAATCCATGCCTGGGTCTCTCAACCTCCCCTCTGCAAAGGCCTTGGGGGGGGAGGGGGGGCTGGGGAAGCCCTTGCTTCAAGGGGGAAGGAAGGGGAGGACATTTAACCAGCTGGGGAGAAAACCACCTCTAGGACCCCCTTCCTTTCCTTCGCTCAGCAGGGAAGGGGTGTGTGTGTGTGTGTGTGTAACTGTCACCATTCTCTCCATCACTGCATTTACCTTATTATGGGGACCCAACTGAATGCCTTCCAGAGCTCACCCCTCCCTATTCCGGCCCCGAGCCAGCGATGCAGCCCCAGCCCCCCTGCAGGACCCATTTCCTCCCCCAGGGAGACGCCAGGGCCTGTCCAGACCCAAGGCCCAAGTGGGGCCCCTGGAGCAATCTCCCTAGGACCAGGTCCTTCAGACACCCACATAAGAAGCTGGGAAGGGGGTGGAGGCCCCCACCCACCTATGGGGAGGCAAGTTTGCCCCACCCCTGCTCTCCCTGGGGGGGGGAGGACAGGGAGGCGCCTTTGGCAGCTTCTGGGTTCTTTGGGGTGGCTTTAAATATTTCAGTCCTCTTATTTCATCTTCCCAATTGATACCACCTTCCCAGGGCCCTGGGGGGGGGGGGAGAGAGAAGGATGGTTAATTAAAAGCCAGATAAATTAACGAGTAGACCAAGACCAACAACGGGCAAAAAAGAGGGGCAGGAGGCCACGGGCCCCCAATTCACCCAAGTTCAGGGCTCCCCTCCCCCCCAAGAGGCCAAGCACGGACTGGTCTTATCCCACCCCCCAGCCGAGGTGGCCCTGCAGCCGGCAAGGCTCTGGCGCCTGCCTGCCTGCCCCCTCCCCTCCCCGGGCTGCGATCATTAAGCAGGTAAGTGCCGTAATTGACTCCGAATGTTGCCAAGAAGGGCTCATTTCGGCTAAATGGGGGAGGGGGCGGGCCCCGCGCGCCCATTTGCATAATAATAGTCTAGGAGGCGCAGCAACACCGCGGCTCTTGTCTGCTGCTAAATCAAAGAACTTCATTAGCATTTAATTTTCACTCTCGCGCTTTGCACGGGAAGCCAAGAAGCCGCGGCGAGCCCCCCACCCCCCCCTCCCACCCCCGGCAGCAGCCCAAGCGAGACAGCGGGGGCGCCGGGCGAGGGACCCACTAGCTACCCATCCACCCACCCACCGACGGCGGCGGTCCGAGTCCAGCCTCGTCGGGCTCCGGCGGACCGGTCCTCGCCCGCCTCTGGGGTCGTCGAGACCATCCAGCCGCTGCAGTCGGGCCAGGTGGCTGCCCACCGCCCCCTCCACAGAGAGCGGTGGGGCCCTTGGAAGCAGCTTCGGAGGCCCCGGCCCGGGGGGGGGCAGATGCTTGGCCCCGAAGTAGGGAGGCTGGGCCCTCCATCGAGCTCCCAGTTAACCCCCTTCTCTCCCCTCCCCCCCCCGGATCACTTGATGTTCGCCCCTCGGTTGCCTTGCCTGAATAGCTGATTAATGTTATTGTCGGCTCGTGCAACTGAAGTTGATCGGCATTAACACCCGGGGCTCCGGGGCTTTGTGAAGAGGTGCAGCTGGGACCAATTCTGCAGCCCCGCCCGCTCTCCCCCCCACCCCCCTCCTTCCCCTCCCCAGGCTCCGCAGTTCTCCCTCCTCCCTCCCTCCCTCCCTCCCTCCCGCGGCGGCTCTCGTCCCGTGAAGAGCGGCTCCCCGGAGCGCGGCAAACCCCACGACACTCGCGGGCTGTCGCTGATCGCCCGGCCGGGTTGACACACACACACACACACACCCCGACACACACACACACTTGTCTGCAATGAGACGCTGAAATGGCCGAAAGGACGGGGGGGGGAGGAGAGACCCAGGGGAGGCTTCAAACAGAAAGAGCTGTTTGGGCTGACCGGTTAAGGAGGGTCAGGTGGGCGAGGAGTGCTGGGATGGGAGACCACCTGGTCATCACCTCCCATTCCATTGGAAAAGCGCCTTCCCCCTCCCCCACCCAGGAGAGCTGCCAGGAGGCCCCCAAAGCAGATGCAGGGAGCCTTACTGACTCCCCCCCCCCCCGTCTGACTTTTTCACCATTAAAGTCTTGGGACTTATGAATGGCAGCCAATGGGGGGGGGGCAGGAGCTGTGGGTTGGCTCAGGCAAAGTGTCGAGAGGGGCAAAACACCCCCCCCCAGGCAGAGGCTTCCCTCCCTCCAGGCCCCTCCAGCTTTTCTCTCCTGGGCAAGGAGGAGAGCTGGGCGGGTGATGGTAATTTGTGAGTGCTGGCATCAGGTAAAAGGCATAATTCTGCACCACTTGGACAACGGCCTTGCAATGCGGGTGATGGGCATGGGAAGCGGCCATCACAAGTCCATTAAAGGGCAGCTTGAAGCCCCGGGCTCAACCCTACTCCTCCTCATCCAGGGGGATCCCCCCCTTCTTGGCCAGGAGGTCCCAGAGCAGCCCCCTCCCCCCTAATCAATCCAGGTGTACCAAGGAGAGCAGGATTGATACAGCAGGAGAGTGGGGTCTTCTTTATTTCATTGGGAGGGGGAAAACTGGAAAGCACCAAGGACCCCACAGTCCTTCTCCTCTTCCTCTTCCATTTCCTTCTCTTCACAAGCTCTACTCCCTTCTAGCAATGATGATGTTACATAGTTGGGTCATGAAACGTCTTCAAGAAAAACCACCCAGCTCTCAGAGAGCACCCAGGACCCCACACTCCAGCCAGGGGCTTCCTCTGCTCTTCTTGTTCTCTCAGGCTGGTTCGAGACCCCTTTGGATCAGTGGTTCTCCACCTGTGGGTCGGGACCCCATTTGGGATCGAACGACCATTTCACGGGGGTCGCCAAACAACGCAGTCCGCCATTTTTTCCCCCTTTTCCTTAGCTGTGCTACTCCCTTTTATTCTATTGGCTTTTGAAAGCCAATAGAAGAGACTCTCTTGAATAGAGTCTAATTCTATTGGCTTTCAAAAGCCAACAGGAATTGTCCAGGCTGTCTCTGCCCTGCTGAGCCCGCCAAAAGCCCCGTTCTGCAAATGGTGCTGCACCCGTTGAGTAGTCCTCGACTTATGACCAGTTGAGTAGTCCTCAACTTACGACCGGTTGGGGGTCGCGGCATTAAAAAGGTTGAGAACCACTGCTTTGGATGGAACTGCCTGCCTGTTTTACTCTGAGACGCCCAAAGTCTCCCTGTTCCAGTTGGGCTCTTCTTTTACATAAATAAATACATTTTCTCAAGCAGCCCACCCAGGGCTGCTGTGGAGATGTTGACTGCCCCTTCCCACACTGTTTTCCTGCCCCTTTGTGCAGAAGCGGGGAGGGCATTACCGGCCACGGAATCTGATAGAGGCCTATCCTGGAGGAAGGGAGGGGTGATCCGGGCCTGGGAATTTATAAAACGAGGGGTCCCTGGTGCTCTCTGAGCTTGGTTGTTTTTTTGCAGACGTTTCGTGACCCAACCAGGTAACGGCATTAGTTTATAAAATAGCAGGGGGTACAGCACCCAAAGAATGCCACATGGAACACCTTTGTTGCGCAAGCTGCTCTGGGTGCCAGTTTGCTTCTGGGTCCAATTCAGGGCGTTGGTTATGACCCCAGCCCCACGTGGCACGGGGCCAGGCTATCTATGGAAACGTCTTTATCCCATTACATCAGCCCACCCCGTCTGGTCAGGCAGGGAAGGCGTCAGGCAATTGCAGACTGGGGGGGGGGTTGTAGGTAGAAGCCTCTTCTGCCATTGCCCCACCCTGTGGAACATTCTCCTCCCCCCCCCAGAGATGAGGCAGGCCCCCCCTCTCCCGGCCTTCCAAAAAGGCATCAAGACACGGCTCGGCTGTCTTCCTTGGGGTGCCCAGAGAACCACGCAGCCACGGGGCTGCTTGGCACCCTGAAGCCCCTCCCCCTGGCTTTGAATTAATTTTTAACATCGCTTGCCTGTTTTTAAAATTTACACACTTTCGCGTTTTTAATATTCTACACCATCAGAGTCTCTTTTCTGAGGGAGATGGGCGGTTTTAAAATTGGATAAATTAAAAAAAAGCGAAGCTTTTTCTCCGCGGTTCACAGACTTCGTCATTTTCTTCTCTACCGAGAAAACCACTCACAGAAGAAGCCTTTGCTTCCGGAAGTTGCAGAATAACGAGAGTTGGAGGGGACCCTGGAGGTCATCTAGTCCAACCCCCTGCCCAAGCAGGAGAACCTATACCATTTCAGACAAATGTTTGTCCAGTCTTTTCTTGAAAAGCCAAAAGCCAAAGAAGCTCCTGGGATGAGAAGCGAAACGCCTTCAAAGATAAACAAGAAAGTCCAGTTGCCTCCTGAAAAAACACCTTTGGGGGACCCCACTTGGAATATTGCATCCCGTTTTGGTCGTCACCATATAAAAAACATGTTGAGACTTTCAACAACTTTTTTTACCCACTACCAGCCTCAGGGGCTCAAGCAGACGACCCTCTACCATCTTTCTGTCCAACCTCTTCTTAAAAACATCCAGTGTTAGAACACCCACAACTTCTGGAGGCAAGGAGTTCCACAGATTGATTGTTCTCACTGTTGGGAAATTCCTCCTTAGTTCTAGGTGGCTTCTCTCCTTGATGAGTTTCCATCCGTTGCTTCTCGTCCTGCCTTCAGAGGCTTTGGAGAATAGCTTGACTCCCTCTTCTTTGGGGCAGCCCCTGAGATACTGGAACAGTGCTATCATGTCCTTCTCTTCATTAAACTAGACACCCCCAATTCCAGCAGCCGTTCCTTATATGTTTTAGCCTCCAGTCCCCTGATCATCTTTGTTGCTCTTCTCTGCACTCTTTCTAGGGCAGGGGTAGGCAACCTCGGCTCTTTTATGACTCATGGACTTCAACTCCCAGAATTCCTGAGTCAGCTAAGCTGACTCAGGAATTCTGGGAGTTGAAGTCCATGAGTCATAAAAGAGCCGAGGTTGCCTACCCCTGTTCTAGGGTCTCCGCATCTTTTTTACATGGTGACGACAGAGCTGGCTGCGGTGTTTCCTTCCTGCACAACTGCATGCCTCTTTCCTTCCATCGCTGTCCAGGCGGCAGGTAGAAGCCTCTGGAAAGACGGAGAGCTCCTGTGGAGGATTGCTGGCTGCACACCCGCTGCCATCCTTCCCTCCTCCTTTCCAGCGCAGGGGCCTCCAGCCGTGGCCACTCGAAAACCTGTGGACTTCAACTCCCAGAATTCCCAGCCAGCAGAGCTTAAAAGCAGCCAAGGCTGGAGACCCCTGGCCCAAAGGTGGGAGAGACACTTTCGGCCAAGAGACCCTTGCCGATGCAGCCCATGCCTGTGACGAGACATATCCTTGTCTCGCCCAGGGATGTGCATGGAAGGTGCCATGCATGTGTGTGTGTGTGTGTGTGTGTGTGTGTGTGTGTGTGTGTGTGTGTGTGTGTGCAGACTCCTTTCTCCTGTGGGCTCCCCCACAGCCCAGCTGGCTCCCCTGCCCGTGGGTGCCATAACCCACCGTCCCTGGTACAGAGGCCTTTGTGCAGGCCAGGCGAGGTGGCGGAGGCAACATTAATCTTATTTGTCATAACCACTCCCGGGAGGGGCGGAGGGGGGGCCGAGGGGGAGGCTGAGCCACCTGATTGGCCAGGAGGGACCCGTCCCCTTTATCTCGGCTGTGCAGGGTGGGAAAGTTACTCCAGGAGCGCCTCCATTATGCAAATTGGAGTGTCTGATCCTTGTCGCTGGTCCCCACGGGCCCCTTTTCTTCCAGGCACGGGAACAAAGCTTTCGGCCCGTCCCCGCCCCTCCCCCGTGCATGCACACACACTTGGGGAGGATGCACAGTTCATTGCCAGGCATGCTGAGATGAAGAGGCAAGGCATGGGGGCTGCCCCACTTCTCGGCCTCTCTTGCAAACCAGTTGCTTTCTGTGCGGCATTCACCACTCGCCACCGCTTCTGGAGGCAGGTGGTTCCACTGGTTAATTGTTCTGTCAGGAAGTTTCTCCTTAGTTCTAGGTTGCTTCTCTCTTTGGTTAGTTTCCATCCGTTGCTTCTTGTCCTGCCTTCAGGCGCTTTGGAGAATAGCTTGACTCCCTCTTCTTTGGGGCAGCCCCTGAGATACTGGAAGACTGCTATCCTGTCCCCCCTCGTCCTTCTCTTCATTAAACTAGACATACTCAATTCCAGCAGCCGTTCCTTATATGTTTTAGCCTCCAGTCCCCTAATCATCTTTGTTGCTCTTCTCTGTACTCTTTCTAGAGTCTCAACATCTTTTTTACATCGTGGTGACCAAAACTGGATGCCGTATTCCAAGTGTGGCCTTACCAAGACCTTGTAAAGTTGTAAAGCAGAGGGATGCTGCTTTACAACTGGAGGTTTTTAAGAAGAGACTGGACAGCCATTTGTCTGAAATGGTATAGGGTTTCCTGCCTGAGCAGGGGGTTGGACTAGATGACCTCCAAGATCTCTTCCAACTTTACTCTTCTTCTTCTTCTTCTTCTTCTTATTATTATTATTATTATTATTATTATTATAACTGTAAGCCAAGGGGTCTCTGGGTAGGCTGAGAGAAGCTACAGTGGCTGCTGCTACCTTCAATCACCCCTCCAGTGTCAGAAGAATTGAGACCCACACAAACAGAAGAACAGAGTTGGAAGGGACCTGAGAGGTCTTCTAGTCCAGCCCCCTGCTCAAGCAGGAGACCCTATGCTATTTCAGACAAGTGGCTGTCCAGTCTCTTCTTAAAAACCTCCAGTAATGACTTCTGAAGGCAAGCTGTTCCTCTAATTAATTAATTATTCTCACTGTCAGGAAATTCCTCCTTAGTTCCAGGTTACTTCTCTCCTTAGTTAGTTTCCATCCGTTGCTTCTCATCCTGCCTTCTGGGGCTTTGGAAAATAAGTGGACCTTCCTGTTCTTTGTGGAAGCCCCTGAGATATTGGAAGATGCTAGTCTTTCTCTTCATGAAAACCAGACCTTCCCAATTCCTTGAACAGTTCTTTGTGTGTTTCAGCCTCCAGCCCTCCAAACGTCTCTGTTGCTCTTTTCTGCACTCTTTCTAGAGTCTCAACTTCTTTTTTGTATCGGGGTGACCAAAACTGAATGCCGTGTTCCAAGGGTGGTCTTCCTAAGGCCTTATAGAGTAGCATCAACACTTTGCATGGTCTTGATTCCATCCCTCTGTTAATACAACCTAGGACCGCATTGGCTTTTTTGGTAGCTGCAGCACACGGCTGTCTCATAGGAGAAATGGCCCCCAGTCGTTTATCAGGCCAAGCCATTGCAGTCTTTCTGGGGAAATAATTACTTCCCCATCCCCCTTCCGATTCTCAAAGTGAAGCAGATGCACCTTCCCCACATCTCTCCTTCCAAGAACAGGAGGACTTAGGCCAGGGGTAGGCAACCGTGTCTCTTTTATGACTCGTGGACTTCAACTCCCAGAATTCCTGAGCCAGCATGGGGGAACTATGGCCCCCTTCATGACTGGTGGACTTCAACTCCCAGAATTCCTGAGCCAGCATGGCTGAGCTTGGAAACCTCTCCCTTTTCCCTCAGCGTAGCTGGCTCAGGAATTCTGGGAGTTGAAGTCCACCAGTCATAAAAGAGCCAAGGTTACCTATCCCTGCGGTCTAGCTTGTTACAGAATCCTATAAACGTTAAGTCAATAATGAGCCTCAATTTTGCCCCCAAAACATATATCTAGTACAGGGGTAGGCCATCTTGGCTCTTTTATGACTCATGGACTTCAACTCCCAGAATTCCTGAGCCAGCCATGCTGAGGGGAAAGGGAGAGGTTTCCAAGCTGAGCCATGCTGACTCAGGAATTCTGGGAGTTGAAGTCCATGAGTCATAAAGCGGCCTAGGCCTAGGCCAGGGGTAGGCAAGCTTGGCTCTTTTATGACTGGTGGACTTCAACTCCCAGAATTCCTGAGCCAGCCTGGCTCAGCTTGGAAACCTCTCCCTTTCCCCTCAGCATGGCTGGCTCAGGAATTCTGGGAGTTGAAGTCCACCAGTCATGAAAGAGCCCAGGTTGCCTACCCCTGGCCTAGGGTTTCTTGCATCATGCAGATCTTCCGCTAAAGGCCCCCTGCTCTTCTCCAGGGCTGAGTTGGTGCTCTCCGCCCTTCCAAAGATGGGTAGGAAACTAATCAGTGTAAAATGTGCTCTCCCTCTGGAGAGGCACCGATCTCTGCAGTCTTGACTCCCCCGCCCCAAGGAAACGGGTGATCGGGTGTAGCCCCTTTGATGTCCCTCCGGTAGCTCAGAATAAGAGGGGCAACACAAGAGCAGGTGTTCCTTGGTGTCACCATCTTCATTACTGTCGCCCTCGCAGGGATCCGGAAAACAGCAGGCAGAAGATCTGAAGGAGAAGATCTCCAAGCAAAGCATCTTCAGAGCAGGAGGAGTTGTGGACAAGGATTTCAGTAGCAGCACAGCTAAAGATCGGGACTTCAGCCTGACTCACTCCTGGAGTGGGGGCCCTGGGGGGGGGCACAGGAAAAGCGCCGTCTGGGGCATCCACGAGCCATGGAGAGAGACGGGTGGGGAAGCAACTCACCCACTTGTGAGCAAACCAAGAAAGTCCAGTTGCCTTTTGGGAAAAAAGCAACTTTGGAACATGCTGCCCTGCTACCTCTCTCACTGTGAGGAGAATGCAATTGGGGCAGACACACACACACACACACACAGAGAGAGAGAGAGAGACAGACAGATCTCCTGCTGCTCACTTTCTCCAGGTTGCAGCTAGTTCCCAGTTGCTCCTTCTGCAAAAGGCTGTTCCCAACCAGCCCACCAACTGGCATGTGTGCCAAGCGCTGCCCCCTGGACTCCATGGCATCCAAATGGGGAGAAGCCATGCACCAGCTTTAAGAGCTAAACACACACACACACACCGCTGCCCCCCACACCCAAGGACAGGCCTTGCTTCTCTAGGGCAGGTGGACTCATTTGGGATGTCGAGATAACGACCAGGAGCAGCTCAGCAAATGGCGCCCTTGGCAGCTCGCATCAGTCACGAGGCGCCCAATTATCAAAGCCCCCCCCCTGCCCCCCCAATGCTCTCTATTCCCTAAGCTTATCTGTGGTTTTTTTCCTACCGAGAACGGGGAACCCTGCAAACAAAGCCACAGGCATTTGCCAGCCTTCTCCCCGAAACGGAAGGAGGACACTTTGGTTCCCACAATGGACAGACGGCTACCCAAGTTGAGGTTTCACGTTATTCCTTCACTGTGCCAAACAAATCGGAAGTCGATACTTTTCTTCTTCTTTTTTCCCCCTCCCCTTTCCCCTACACACTGTTTCCTCTACCCCCTTTCTCCCCTGTTTTCCCGTTCTTTTCATTTTTCTTTGTATTTCTGTACTTTAGATTTTGATAATCTAATTGTCAATGCAAAAACATCCGATGTTAACAGAGTTTCATCTGTTGGAACCGTGACCCTAATAAAATAGGTTTTAACTCCGAGGCATTTGCCAGCCCTCGCCCTCCTTCCCTCTCGCAGAAGGAAACACTCCTAAACTCTGGAGAAAAGCAGAGAAGAGTTAAGGTCCAGTTGACAATCTTCTGGGGGGGGGGAGATGCTGGGTCCGCCTCCGCCCACAGGCCGATTCCTAAATTAAGTTGGGCATAACAGGAATGGGGGCGGGGGCAGGTTCAGCCCAAGGGAGGGGAGAGATGGTGACAGGGAGGGGCTGCCACAGGAGGGGCAACTGCTTCCCCCATTAGCATTTTGATGACAGCCTCCGGATCCGTCACCCTGTTCCGGAAGGCTGAGCAGGAGGAAGACGACCCCATCTGGCCTCGGCTGGGATCATTACGCGGGGCCTGGAAGTGGCCAGTGGGGGGCTCCCCCAGCCGGCCCTTCCGTGTCCCTCCAGAAGCCCCAGGCCCCTCCGGCATCTCTCCCGGGAGCTGAAACCATTTCCCAGGTTGGGTGGTGGACACAGAAGAAACAAAGGCCGAAACATTCTCAGGAACATTGGAGCTCCGTCTGGTGCACCAAGGAATCGAGAATGCACTGGGCGCTCCTGCATGGACCCCCACAGAGCCCCGGCCTGGTTACAGAGGGCAGAGGGACGGAAGCAAGATACCATGTGAAGTGTTAGTGCCACTTTATAACCACTTGGTAAGGCCACACTTGGAATATGGTGTCCAGTTTTGGTCACCATGACATCAAAAAGATGTTGAGACTCTGGAAAGAGGGCAGAGAAGAGCAACAAAGATGATCAGGGGACTGGAGACTAAAACATACAAGGAACGGTTGCTGGAATTGGGTAGGTCCAGTTTAACAAAGAGAAGGACAAGGGGGGACAGGATAGCAGCCTTCTAGTATCTCCTTTATGGATTACTGCCTTGTCGTGGCGAAGGGGCTTGCGTAACTCAATGAAGCTATAAGCTATGCTGTGCAGGGCCACCCAAGACGGACAGGTTATAGCAGAGAGTTCTAACAAAATGTGATCCACTGGAGAAGGAAATGGCAAACCACTCCAGTATCTTTGCCATGAAAACCCCATGGACAGTACTAAAAGGCAAAAAGATATGACACTGGAAGATGAGCCCCTCAGGTCGGAAGGTGTCCAATATGCTACTTGGGAAGAGCAGAAGGCTAGTACTAGTAGCGCCAGAAAGAATGAAGCGACTGGGCCAAAGCCGAAAGGACGCTCAGCTGTGGATATATCTGGTGGTGAAAGGAAAGTCCGATGCTGTAAAGATTTTTTCTCTATGGGAACCTGGAATGTAAGATCCATGAATCAAGGCAAGCTGGACGTAGTCAAAAAAGAGATGACAAGACTGAACGTCGACATCTTAGGAATCAGCGAACTAAAATGGACAGGAATGGGTGAATTTAACTCAGATGACCATCAGGTATACTACTGTGGGCAAGAATCCCTCAGAAGAAATGGAGTAGCCTTCATAGTCAATAAAAGAATAGGAAAAGCAATACTGGGATACAATCCCCAAAATGACAGAATGATCTCAATTCGAATCCAAGGCAAACCTTTCAATATCACAATAGTCCAAATCTATGCCCCTACCACTGGTGCTGAAGAGGATGAAATTGACCGGTTCTATGAAGCCCTACAGCACCTTATAGAATTAACACCAAAAAATGATGTCCTTATCATCATGGGGGATTGGAATGCTAAGGTAGGAAGCCAAAAGATAACCAGAATAACAGGCAAGTTTGGCCTTGGAGTACAAAATGAAGCAGGGCACAGGCTAATAGAATTTTGTCAAGAGAATACGATGGTCATAACAAACACTCTTTTCCAACAACCCAAGAGACGGCTCTACACATGGACATCACCTGATGGTCAACATAGAAATCAAATTGACTATGTGCTCTGCAGCCAAAGATGGAGAAGCTGTATACAGTCAGTAAAAACAAGACCAGGAGCTGACTGTGGCTCAGATCATGAGCTTCTCGTTGCAAAATTTAGGCTTAAATTGAAAAAAGTAGGGAAAAGCACTAGGCCACTCAGGTATGAACTAAATCATATTCCTGATGAATATACAATAGAGGTGACAAATAGATGTAAGGAATTAGATCTGATAGACAGAGTACCTGAAGAACTATGGATGGAAGTTCGCAACATTGTACAAGAGGTAGCAACTAAAACCATCCCAAAGAAAAAGAAATGCAAGAAAGCAAAATGGCTGTCTGAGGAAGCTTTGTAAATAGCTGAGGAAAGAAGGGAAGCGAAAGGCAAAGGAGAAAGAGAAAGATACACCCAATTGAATGCAGAATTCCAGAGAGTAGCTAGAAGAGATAAGAATGCCTTCTTAAATGAACAGTGCAAAGAAATATAAGAAAACAACAGAATAGGGAGGACCAGAGATCTCTTCAAGAAAATTGGAGATATGAAGGGAACGTTTCATGCAAAGATGGGCATGATAAAGGACCAAAGTGGCAGAGACCTAACAGAGGCAGAAGAGATTAAGAAGAGATGGCAAAACTACACAGAAGAACTATACAAGAATGAGCTTAACATCCCAGATAACCACAATGAGATGGTCACTAACCTCGAACCAGACATCCTAGAATGTGAAGTGAAATGGGCCTTAGAAAATCTGAGCAGCAACAAAGCTAGTGGAGGTGACAGTATTCCAGCTGAGCTATTCAAAATCTTAAAAGACAATGCAGTAAAAGTGCTACACTCAATTTGCCAGCAAATTTGGAAAACTCAACAGTGGCCACAGGATTGGAAAAGGTCAGTTTACATTCCAATTCCAAAGAAAGGCAATGCCAAAGAATGTTCAAACTATCGCACCATTGCACTCATTTCACATGCTAGTAAAATTATGCTTAAAATCCTACAAGCTAGACTCCAGCAGTATGTGGATCGAGAACTACCAGAAGTGCAGGCAGGATTTCGAAGAGGCAGAGGAACTAGAGATCAAATTGCCAACATACGCTGGATCATGGAGAAAGCTAGGGAGTTCCAGAAAAATATCTACTTCTGCTTCATTGACTATGCAAAAGCCTTTGATTGTGTGGATCACAACAAATTATGGCAAGTTCTTAAAGAGATGGGAGTACCAGACCATCTCATTTGTCTCTTGAGAAACCTATATGCAGGTCAAGAAGCAACAGTGAGAACCGAACACGGAACCACTGATTGGTTCAAAATTGGAAAAGGAGTCCGGCAAGGCTGTATACTGTCACCCTGCCTATTTAACTTATATGCAGAGCACATCATGAGAAAGGCAGAGCTAGATGAATCAAAAGTTGGAATTAAGATTGCCGGGAGAAACATCAACAACCTAAGATATGCAGATGATACCACTCTAATGTCAGAAAGTGAAGAGGAACTAAAGAGCCTCTTGATGCGGGTGAAGAAGGAGAGTGCAAAAGTTGGCTTGAAACTCAACATTAAGAAAACCAAAATCATGGCATCCGGCCCTCTCAATTCTTGGCAAATAGATGGAGAAGAAATGGAGGTAGTGACAGATTTTATTTTTCTGGGCTCCAAGATCACCTCAGATGGGGACTGCAGCCAAGAAATTAAAAGACGCTTGCTCCTGGGGAGGAAAGCTATGGCAAATCTAGATGGCATACTAAAAAATAGAGACATCACCCTGCCAACAAAAGTACGTATAGTCCAGGCCATGGTTTTCCCAGTTGCAATGTATGGCTGTGAAAGTTGGACCATAAGAAAGGCTGAGTGCCAAAGAATTGAGGCCTTTGAACTATGGTGCTGGAGAAGACTCCTGCGAGTCCCTTGGACTGCAAGGTGTTCAAACCGGTCAGTCCTAGAAGAGATCAACCCCGACTGCTCTTTAGAAGGCCAGATCCTGAAGTTGAAACTCAAATACTTTGGCCACCTAATGAGAAGGAAGGACTCACTGGAGAAGGGCCTAATGCTGGGAAAGATTGAGGGCAATAGAAGAAGGGGACGACAGAGAATGAGATGGCTGGATGGAGTCACTGAAGCAGTAGGTGTGAACTTAAATGGACTCCAGAAGATGGTAGAGGACAGGAAGACCTGGAGGAACATTGTCCATGGGGTCGCGATGGGTCGGACACGACTTCGCAATTAACAACAACAACAACAGTATCTCAGGGGCTGCCCCAAAGAAGAGGGAGTCAAGCTATCCTCCAAAGCGCCTGAAGGCAGGACAAGAAGCAACGGGTGGAAACTAATCAAGGAGAGAAGCCACCTAGAACTAAGGAGAAATTTCCCCGACAGTGAGAACAATCAATCAGTGGAACTCCTTGCCTCCAGAAGTTGTGGGTGTTCTAACACTGGACATTTTTAAGAAGAGGTTGGACAGAAAGATGGTAGAGGGTCTTCCGCGTGAGCCGCTGAGGCTGGTAGTAGGTAAAAAAAGTTGTTGAAAGTCTCAACTTGTTTTTTTATATGGTGGCGACCAAAACGGCATGCAATATTCCAAGTGGGGTCCCCCAAAGGTGCTTTTTCAGGAGACAACCGGACTTTCTTCTTTATCTTTGAAGGCGTTTTGCTTCTCATCCCAGGAGCTTCTTTGGCTCTTGACTGGATGGTGGGGAGTGGAAGGGTTTATATCTAGACTAAGTCAGAGCTGAAGAAGCTTCTTGGATGAGAAGCGAAACGTCTTCAAAGAAAAAACAGAGAAAGTCCAGTTGCCTCTTGAAAAAGCACCTTTGGGACGATCCTGTCTGAAGGATGGAGAATCTCCATAGACAAATACATGGAATCTGGCTGGATTCGCCCCTCTCTCTAGCCTGGGATACAATGGGATTGTTGAGTTGGGGGTCAGCAGGTTGGAGTGGCCCAACCCTTATCTTAGTACTGTGAATTCTGTGAACTGTGTTTAAACCTCGTACGTTTTATGAACTCGGCTATCATGTCTTCTATAGAATAGAATAGAATAGAATAGAATAGAATAGAATAGAATAGAATAGAATAGAATAGAATAGAATAGAATAGAAAAAAGGAACAGAATAGAATAGAATAGAATAGAAATAAGAATGAATAGAATAGAAATAAGAATGAATAGAATAGAATAGAATTAAGAATGAATAGAATAGAATAGAAATAAGAATGAATAGAATAGAAATAAGAATGAATAGAATAGAATAGAAATAAGAATGAATAGAATAGAATAGAATTAAGAATGAATAGAATAGAATAGAAATAAAAATGAATAGAATAGAATAGAATTAAGAATGAATAGAATAGAATAGAAATAAGAATGAATAGAATAGAATAGAATTAAGTATGAATAGAATAGAATAGAATAGAATAGAATAGAATAGAATAGAATAGAATAGAATAGAATAGAATAGAATAGAATAGAATAGAATAGAATAGAATAGCTGGAAGGAACCTTGGAGGTCTTCTAGTCCAGCCCTGTGCTCAAGCAGAAGAACCTATACCATCTCAGACAGTGGTCTCTTCTTAAAAATCTCCAGTGATGGAGCGCCCACGATTTCTGGTGGCAGGCTGTTCCACTGGTTGATTGTCCTCACTGTCAGGAGGTTTCTCCTTAACTCCAGGTTGCTTCTCTCTTTGGTCAGTTTCCAACCATTGTTTCTTGTCCCGCCCTCTGGTGCTTTGGAGAGTAGTTTGACCCTCTCCTCTTTTGGGGGGCAGCCCCTCAAATACTGGAACACCACTATCATGTCCCCCCTTTTCTCTAGACTGGCCAAACGCAAGTCCCGCAGCTGTTCTCATATGTTTTAGCCTCCAGGCCTTGGATCAGAGGCCAAGGAGGGCTGGGTTGGGGCTCAAACTTCATATTCAAAGGGGGGGTCACTTCAAACTGAGCGTCTCCAGAGGAGAAGGAGACGGACAAAGTACGGAGAGGCAGCCTGCCCCCCCAATCCTGGGCAGGGGCCACAGCCTGACCTAGGCAGGTCCAGTGGGGGCCTTTCCCACCCCAGGAATTTCACATCTGCACCACAAGCTCACTTTGGGTAGCGAGACGGGCAACATCATTCTAAATAAAGCAACCACAGGATCGATTGGGGGGATTCCTGCAAATACAAATAGTCCTTGACTTACAGGCACAATTGAGCCCCAAAATTTCTGTTGCCAAGCGAAACATTCATTCAGGGACTTTTGCCCCATTTTGCGACCTGTCTCGCCACAGTTGTTAAGTGAATCACTGCAGTTGTTAAGTTAGTAGCAAATAGCCCTCCGACTTATATCCCGCTTCACAGGGCTTCACAGCCCCCTCTAAGCCCTTTGCAGAGGCGGCATCTGTTGCCTCCAACAATCTGGGTCCTCCTTTTACCGACCTCGGAAGGACGGAAAGCTGAGTCAACCTTGAACCGGTCAGGATCGATCTGCCGGCTGTGAGCAGAATTAGCCTGCAGTACTGCCACTGCGCCACCAGGGGTCTAGTAACACGGTTGTTAAGTGAATCTGGCTTTCCCCACTGACTTGGCGTCTCAGAATGTCACAAAAGGGGATGGCGTGACCCCGGGGACACTGCAACCGTCATAAATATGAACAGTTACCCAGCCTCTGGATTCCGATCACGTGACCGTGGAGGAGGCTGAAAAGGTAGTGTGAAAAATAGTCATAATTCATTTTTTTTCAGTGCTTTTGTGAGTTCGAACGGTCACTGAACAAATTGCTGTTGAGTTGAAGACTAGCAGGTTCTGAGTGTCCACGGAGCATGGCCTGCCCAGGCTGAGTGGGGCCCAACAGTCACTGCCACACCTGCTCCTTCCTCTCCCCCACCAAGGCCACTCCCAGCTCCCCTGGTCAGGCTGCCCCCTAAACACACCCTCAGCATCAATTGGAATAGAGCTGGAAGGGACCTTGGAGATCTTCTAGTCCAACCCCCTACTCAAGCAAGAGACCCTATACACAAGGGATAGGCAACCTTGGCTCTTTTATGACTGGTGGACTTCAATTCCCAGAATTCCTGAGCCAGTCAGGCTGAGGGGAAAGGGAGAGGTTTCCATGCTGAGCCATGCTGGCTCAGGAATTCTGGGAGTTGAAGTCCACGAGTCATAAAAGAACCCAGGTTGCCTACCCCTGCTCTAGGCCTAGGCCCCTTCATGACTCGTGGACTTCAATTCCCAGAATTCCTGAGCCAGTATAGCTCAGCTTGGAAACCTCTCCCTTTCCCCTCAGCATGGCTGGCTCAGGAATTCTGGGAGTTGAAGTCCACCAGTCATAAAAGAACCCAGGTTGCCTACCCCTGCCCTAGACCATTTCAGACAAATGGCTGTCCAGTGTCTAACCTCCGGTGTTGGAGTACCCACAACTTCTGGTGGCAAGCTGTTCCACTGTTGATTGTTCTCGCTGTTAGGAAATTCCTCCTTAATTCCAAGTTCCTTCTCTCCTTGATGAGTTTCCCTCCCTTGCTTCTTGTCCTGCCCTCAGGTGCTTTGGAGAACAGGTGGACACCCCCCCCCCTCTTTTTTGTGGCAGACCCTCAGATATTGGAAGACTGCTATCCTGGGCAGAGCTGTAGTTAGAGCCTCCAAGGGCCGCACCCTCTGCGTCCTCTGCGTGGCCAAGGCCAGGGATCCGGGCCGTCTCACTCGCCTCCTCTGCCTCGGGACCCTTCCCCGTTGCCGGCCGTGGGACTGGCAGTGGGCAGCCCTGAATGCAGCACTAATTGGAGAATAATCAACTGGAAGACGCATGTGGCAGGCTGGTTAATGCTCTCCCAGCCCGTTCCCCTGCCAATTCCTTCCCCCCCCCCCACCGAAGAGCGATGGATATCCAGCCCCACAAAGTGCCCCTTTGGCAGCCAGGCAGGGCCGGATGGAGGCACGGAGGAGGCAGCCTGGCCCGGCTGGGGGGGGGGGGGCTGTGATTTATCGCCCTGCGCTGAGCTGGCGTGGAGCAGATGTGTGTGCCGATTCCCTATCAGGCCTCAGCGCCGGCTGGCTCTTTCCCCACATGCGGCTCCCAAGCGTTAATTAGCCCAGAGCCCTGATGGACCCATCACCCCATTTCCCAGGGGCGCCCTTGTCCACCATCAGCTGGGTCCCCAGACCTTCCTCTCCCCTCCTGTAATTGCCTGTGTGGCAGAGACAGGTGGAGCCCCCCCCCTCCCCAGCAGCAGCCCCCTCCCCAACAAGGAGACCCCGCCTGGCTCAAATCCAAACAGCGACGAAGGGCGCCCCAAGTGTGGGGCAGGAGAGAGGGAGGCCAGAAAAGGAATTCCTCTGGATTTCGTGGACTGGGGAGGGGGGGGGGGCTGGGGTCTCTGGCAGCACAACCTGCAGACTTTGGGGAGGGGGGAGATGTGACCTCGGAGGAGAGGGTCTCATTCTGAGGGGCCAAGAAGCATCTCCAGGTTCCCCGGTTAGAAAGGCGAGCTTCCCAAATTCAGACTCCACAGCCTTCCCCAGCTGAAGAGGATGGAGACACCCATTGCCCTTGGATACGCCCTGGTGGCTGGGGATAATGGAAGGTGGATCTCCCATCAGAAGGACCACAGAAGAACAACCAAGATGATTAGGGGACTGGAGGCTAAAACATACAAGGAACGGTGGCTGGAATTGGGAATGTTTAGTTTAATGAAGAGAAGGACGAGGGGGGACAGGATAGCAGTCTTCCAATATCTCAGGGGCTGCCCCAAAGAAGAGGGAGTCAAGCTCTTCTCCAAAGTGCCTGGAGGCAGGACAAGAAGCAACAGAGGGAAACTCATCAAGGAGAGAAGCAACCTGGAATTAAGGAGAAACTTCCTGACAGTGAGAACAATTCACCAAGGGAACAACCTGCCTCCAGAAGCGGTAAATGCTCCAACACTGGAAGTTTTTAAGAAGAGACTGGACAGCCATTTGTCTGAAATGGTGTAGGGTTTCCTGCCTGAGCAGGGGGTTGGACTCGATGATCTCCAAGGTCCCTTCCAACATTATTATTATTATTATGGATCATCGCACAGTCAGCCAGATGTTCAGACTGGATTTGGCATTTTGTCTACCTATCGAGTCCTTACCCAGGACCTGGGATAGGCAGATGTGGATGTTTGATGGTATTACAGATATTGTCGCAGGATGGAAGCAGTTCCTAGTAAGGCCGCCTTTTGCAATTGACTAATAGCAAATTTGTCAATGCCAGTGGTGTTCAAGTGGTGCTCCAGTTGTTTTGGGATTGCACCCAAGGCGCCTATGACTATTGGTACTACCCTTGCTTGCTTTTGCCACAGTCTTTCTATTTCTATTTGTAGGTCTTTGTATTTTGTTATCTTCTGCAGTTCTTTCTCTTCTCTTCTATTATTATTATTATTATTATTATTATTATTATTATTATTATTATTATTATTATTATCATCATCATCATCATCATCATCATTACAATCAACCGGTGGAGCAGAAGTTGCCTCCAGAAGTTGTGGGGGTTCCAACACTGGAGGCTTTTTGTAAGAGACTGGAGTGGTCTAGGGCCTCTTGCTTGGGCAGAAGACCTCCAACTCCTGTGTTATTCCGTTACATTTGGCCAAGATGGAGCCTGAAGAGGCGAAAGGAGCGAAGAAAGCAAGCAGGGATCTGGAGAGATTCCCGACGATCCGACGGCAGTTTGACAAAGGACAGGAAGGAGAGCAAAGACCCGGCTCTGTTGCACAAGTCAAGTCCTTTGCCAGCCCGCCGAGCCAGAAAGATTGGAAAACGCTGCTTTAGAATATGGAACCTAGAACATCATCAGAGTTGGAAGGGACCCTGGAGATCTTCTAGTCCAACCCGCTGCTCAAGCAGGAGACCCTAGGGCAGGGGTCTTCCAACTTGGCCCTTGGATGACTGGTGGACTTCAACTCCCAGAATTCCTCAGCCAGGCACTTGCGTGCCTGGCTGAGGAATTCTGGGAGTTGAAGTCCACCAGTCATCCAAGGGCCAAGTTGGAAGACCCCTGCCCTAGACCCTTTCTTGATAAGCTGGAACCACGGGCAGAAACCAGCAAGAGGAGTTTTACAAGCGAACTCCTTTATCTGGGAGGGCAAACACCATGGCCCAAGGGCCGGAACCAGCAGGCCGGCAGCACAGCAACTGCAGATGTGAAAAGGACCGGAATTTCTTGGGGGCTCACCAACTAAACGTGAGCCAAGAGTGTGACACGGCTGCAACAACAGCAAAGGCAATCCTGGAATGCCACAGCAGAAGCAGAAGGTCATAATCAAGACAAGAGGTTGTTCCTCCTTAGACCCCCCCACCACCACCACTTTGGCTGGAATATTATGTCCACCTCTGGGCACCACATCATAGGAAAGACCTTGAACAACCGGAGCATCTCCTGAAGGGAACATCCAAGATGATCAGAAAGAAGAAAAATGAGGAAGAGTTGGAGGTGTTCAGTACATATAGACCTTCTTAGGCAATATGGCCCTTTTATGATCTAAGGCAGTGATGGCGAACCTTTTAGAGACCAAGTGCCCAAACTGCAACCCAAAACCCACTTATGTATCATCGGGTGCCGGGTGGGCGTGGCCAATTGAGTGGGTGTGGCCCATTGGGTGGGCTTGGCTGTGGTGGTAACGGCAGACTGGGTGGAACTAAAAAGTTCAATCAATCAATTCCAACTTTGCGAGGTCTTTTTTTCCCAGTGAGAAGTTGAAATTGATTGATTGATTGAAACTTTTTTTTTATTTTGCACACGGCAGCAGAGGCCTACAGTGAAAAGGTTTTATAAAACCCAGCTGAAGGCTTAAAACTGGGGCGAGGCACGCATGCCCACAGAGAGGGCTTTGCGTGCCACCTGTGGCACGCGTTCCATAGGTTCGCCACTACGGACCTAAGGACTTCAACTCCCAGAATTCCTGAGCCAGCAATGCTGGCTCAGGAATTTAGGGAATTAAGGTCCATTCAGGCTTGAGAATTCTGGGAGTTGAAGTCCACAGGTCCGTGCTGGCTTGGGAATTCTGGGAGTTGAAGTCCACAGGTCCGTGCTGGCTCGGGAATTCTGGGCGTTGAAGTCCACAGGTCCGTGCTGGCTCGGGAATTCTGGGCGTTGAAGTTCACAGGTCTGTGCTGGCTCGGGAATTCTGGGAGTTGAAGTCCACAGGTCCGTGCTGGCTCGGGAATTCTGGGAGTTGAAGTCCACAGGTCCGTGCTGGCTCTGGAATTCTGGGAGTTGAAGTCCACAGATCCGTGCTGGCTCAGGAATTCTGGGAGTTGAAGTCCACAGATCCGTGCTGGCTTGGGAATTCTGGGAGTTGAAGTCCATAGGTCCATTCTGGCTCAGGAATTCTGGGAATTGAAATCCACAAGTCTATGCTGGCTCAGGAATTCTGGGAGTTGAAGTCCACAGACCATAAAGGGCCCATAGGTGTCCACCTCAGGTTGATCTTGAAGAAGAGAAAAGATTGGGAAGACGTGAAGATTCCCCACAATCTCTGAAGACCGTTCACCTGGAAGACCAGGCAGAGTGGTTTGAAATTCTTCCAGAGGACTGAAATGGAAGCTGCAGCTTTAAATGACGGAGGAAAAGATTTCAGTTCAACGGAAAGGACAGAAGGAACAGCTAAAAATGGAAACAGCCTGACAAGGAGCCGGGGGTCTGTCCGTCTCTGGAGGAGGCTAAACTGAGGCTGGGGGGCTGCCTGCTGGGGATACCATTCAAGTGGGGCACTGGCAGGGGGGGGGACCAGAAGACCCCCCCCCCCAACATCCTTTTCAACCCACCCATTCTACAATTCTAGGAAGATGCTTATTTATTGAACTGGTTATCCTCGATACGTAGCCTATATTGAACTGGGAAAAAGGGTGGGTGGGTGTGCATCAAATCAATCCCTCCCCCAAGCAAACCTTAACATTTGCTGAGCACCACCTGCTTTGCACCTGCAGCAACGGAGGCTGAATTCAACCAATGTGCCTTATGCAAACCAGGCCCCTTAAAAAACCTGCACAGACAGTCCTCGACCTACAATTGTTCATTTAGTGACCCTTCAAAGTTACAATAAAAAAGTGACATGACCATTTTCCACACTTATGACCGTAAAAAATAACTGCCTGGGAATTCTGGGAGTTGAAGTCCACAGGCCTTAAAGTTGCCAAGGCTGGTCACCCTTGACTTATATGTGGGAAAAGAACGAAGGTGCAGTCTGACTGCCGGGTCAGGCGCTGGGATCCTGCCCTCTACGTCACCGCCGCTCATTAAATGCCCCTCAAAACCCCACCCGGAGGGCTCAGAGGCATTACTGGGGTGGGGGAGGGGCAGCCTCTGGACCATCCAAGTCACATCCAAGGAAGCCTTCAAAGTTAGCAGTCATAGAATCTCTGAGATTCTCTGGTATGTAACAATAATATTCTGTACACTTCATACTGTTCATGATTAGCACTGATGATGTTACCTAGTTGGGTCATGAAATGTCTGCAAGAAAACAACCAAATTCAGAGAGCAACAATTGGAGGGAGGGACAGAGGGAGGGAGGGAGGGAGGGAGGGAGGGAGGGAAGGAAGGAAGGAAGGAAGGAAGGAAGGAAGGAAGGAAGGAAGGAAGGAAGGAAGGAAGGAAGGAAGGAAGGAAGGAAGGTCACTGATGATGTTACCTAGTTGGGTTATCAACACTGATGATGTTACTTAGTTGGGTCATGAAACATCTGCAAGAAAATAACCAAAATCAGAGAGCAACAATTGGAGGGAGGGAGGGAGGGAGGGAGGGAGGGAAGGAAGGAAGGAAGGAAGGAAGGAGACAATACTGATGATGCTACCTAGTTGGGTCATAAAACGTCTGCACGAAAACAACCAAAGAGCAACAATGGGAGGGAGGGAGGGAGGGAAGGAAGGAAGGAAGGAAGGAAGGAAGGAGACATCACTGATGACGCTACCTAGTTGGGTCATGAAACGTCTGCAAGAAAACCACCAAGCGTAGAGACCACCAAAGACCCCTATATTTCTACCCTGAGCTACAAAGATTCCCCGTTATAGGTCCTGTTCACCCCATGCTAGAGAGCTGCGTCTCCCCGCCCGAGGGTCAGTGGCCGCCCGGGAGGTGGGGTGGGGCCGCCCCGCCCTCTCCCAGTCCGGCCAGTGTGGGGAGCGGCGCCTCCCGGGGCTGGGCTGGGAGCGACCCCAGCAGGCGGGGCGGGCGAAACGCGCACCGACCGGGCTCCGCAAGCGCGCCGACTCCGGGCGGGCTGCTCTGCGCTCCGAGGCGCGGCCGGGTCGCTCCTTCGCCGCGGAGCTGCGCGCCTCGGACTGCGGGCTGCAGCTGCCGCGCCTGCCCGGCCGAGGAGTTTCGGGGCGCTTCAGTCGCCCGGCTTGACCCCGCCGCGCCCGCCGCCGCGCCATCCCGAGCCCTTGCGCGGGATGCAGCCCCTTGTTTGGCCCCCCCAGGCTGCGCCGCCCCCCTCGAAGGAAGACGCGCAACGGCCCGCGACGGATTCGCGCAAGACCCGGAGCCGCCAACAACCCAAGGGAAAGGGAGCGTTCCCACGAGACGCTTAGCCCCTGCAAGCAAACACGTTCGGACCCATCGGCTTCAGCCCGGGGTGCAAAGGCCCCCATTGCAGTGACGTATTGATCGGCTCCATTGATCAGCTCCGCCTCGGAAGCAGCCCCGGCCGGCACGAAAGGGCGGATTCCCGGGGAGAAGCAGTCCCGGGATCTCCCCGCCCCGGTCTGTAGGACGACCGGCCCCGATTCGGGAGACTTCCCAGCGAAAGAGGCCGGAGCTGAGCGCCGAGCTGCCTCTGGGACTGGCCGGGCTGGTTGGGGGCTGCTCCGTCCACCCCTCTGAGAGGCAGGGGAGGAGGAGACTTAGTGCCTCTGACCATGTGCCAACTTCCCTTTGCCACAGAGCTTGGAGAGAGGACAGCAGCCAAGGGAGAGGGGTTGGGTCCACTTGCTTCAAATGATTCCCCCTGATGGTGCAACCTCTCTGAGGCCCTGGGCCAGAAGGAGGGGGTCTCCTGGGTCTCTGGCAATCCTGGACTGCAGTCAGGTAAAGGTGCTGACTAGAATTGAGGAGATAAGGTTCTAGTCCCTGTTCAGGCATAGAAGCAGCCCAGTCACACATTTCGAGGCCTGACTGGAGGTGGAAAAGCAAATCTACAATGAAAATAATCTAGTATTGCACTTACAGCTGAATTCTGTAAAATAATTCTACTTAGATAATTGAATTATTCAAAGTGGCAACCAGTTTGATGTAGAGTTTAGGGTGCTGGCCTAGAAACCAGGAGATGGTGAGTTCTAGTCCAGCCTTTACCATGAAAGCTGGCTGGAAGACTTTGGACCAATCACCAGGAGACGGTGAGTTCTAGTCCCGCCTTAGGCCTGAAAGCCGGAGGGGTGACTTTGGGCCAATCACCAGGAGACGGTGAGTTCTAGTCCCGCCTTAGGCCTGAAAGCCGGCTAGGTGACTTTGGGCCAATCACCAGGAGATGATGAGTTCTAGTCCCGCCTTAGGCCTGAAAGCCGGCTGGGGGACTTTGGACCAATCACCAGGAGACGGTGAGTTCTAGTCCCTCCTTAGCCATAAAAGCTGGTTGGGTGACTTTGGGCCAATCACCAGGAGACGGCGAGTTCTAGTCCCGCCTTAGGCAGGAAAGCCAGCTGGGTGACTTTGGGCCAGCCCTCTCGTTCAACCCAAGCCACCTGGCAGGGTTGTCGTTGTGGGGAAAAGAGGAAGGACTATGATGTATGCTTGCCACCTAGAATTACTTATAAAGTAAGAAAGCCAGGCTAGTAAATCTAAATAAATAAATCATTACTATTTTAATTACTGACGTGCAGATGCTAATAAAATACTTCCTTTGCTTTTTGCACTGCGGCGTAGCAAAAACCCCAATTCCTCAATACTCCCAAATGCTGGTGGAACCACGAAGGAGCCCAGGAAGGGCTGCCCTCCCCCCGCCAAGACTTTGCCCCATCCACCTGCCTGCCCCCCAAGACCTCTTCCGCTACATCTGAGAAGCTCATCCCTCATCAAATCTGTCCGAGGGGAGCAAAGCACCTGGAGCAGGCTTGGGGTGCAGGGGGGCCTCCCCGGTTCCCCCGCTGCAGCTGCTTCCTCAGTAATGAGGGCTGCCTGGCTCTGGGCGGTCCCTCTCGGCCGGAGGATCCTGGGGGAGGCCGCCTCCTCCCACATGTCCAGTTGCTCATGGAGGCGGTGTGGGAAGCCTCAGCCTCTGCAGGGCACACGGCGGGAGCCCGCCCAGCTTGGCATGTCAGCAAACAGAACGGGACAACTCGCCACAGCCAGCTCGTTGCTGGACAATTTAACAATTCAATCGACTTATTTAAAATAAATATTTTAATTTTGGCCATTCACAGTTCATCCTTTCTTTAATGGTTCTGTTCCACCATTTCTCCGATATTAGTGTGGTTTTCGTCCCACGGCGACTTGGCTCTGGCGGGTTCTCCTGGTCAGGGCAGGGTCCAAGATGGCAGAGGCTGACCCTTGGGCCACTCCTCCACTGCAACATCTGGATTCTTTGACCAAACTACAGGTAGCCTTTGACTTGTGAGAACTCGTTTTAGTGGCCATTCGAAATTACAAGGGCCCTGAAAAAAGTGAGTTATGACCGTTTTTCACACTTACGCCCGTTGCAGCATCCTCCATGGTCACGTGATCAAAATTCAGATGTTGGACGACTGACTCGTATTTATGACGGTCGCAGCGCCTGGGGTCACGTAATCCCCTTTTGCGATCTTCTGATGAACAAGGTCAGTGGAAGAGGCGGATTCACTTAACAACCGAGCTACTAACTGAGGAACTGCAGTGATTCACTCAGTAACGGTGGCAAGAAATGTAAAATGGGGCAAAGCCTACTTGGCCTCTGTCTTGCTGACGGCAGAATTTTGAGGCTCACTTATGGTCATAAGCCGAGGATTCCCTGGAACAGGCTATCTGACCACGGGCACAGGGACTGGAGGCTAACACATACAAGGAATGGCTGCTGGAATTGGGCATGTCTAGTTTAAGGAAGAGAAGAACGAGGGGGGACAGGATAGCCATCTTCCAGTATCTCAGGGGCTGCCCCAAAGAAGAGGGAGTCCAGCTATTCTCCAAAGCGCCAGAAGGCAGGAGAAGAAGCAACGGATGGAAACTCATTAAGGAGAGAAGCAACTTAGAACTAAGGAGAAATTTCTTACAGTTAGAACAATTAACCAATGGAACAACCTGCCTCCAGGAGTTGTAGATGCTCCAACACTGGAAGTTTTTAAGAAGGGACTGGACAGCCATTTGTCTGAAATGCGATAGGGCAGTGATGGTGAACCTTTTAGAGACTGCGTGCCCAAAAACTGGCCCCGCCCCCACCCCACCTGCCCGCAGGGCCACTCACCACCTCCAGGGCCCACCGCAGATCACCCAGGCAGCTCAGCAGCACCATTGCGGCCACGCCCTCTGCCCACGCCCCGCAGCATCAACTGTGCATGATGGGGTGTGAGGGCAGAGTCTTGTCTATGCTGAATGGTTGCCATGTCCTTGGCTGCTCTGCTCTGCGTGGGCCATGCTCAGGGGCGACTCTCCTCCAGGGGGGCTGCTGGTGAGGAGGGGGTCACGGGGGAGGCAAGGCTGGGGCAACGGCACATGTTGAGGGCTCCGAGTGCCGCCACTGGCATACGTGCCATAGGTTCGCCACTACTGGTATAGGGTTTCCTGCCAGAGCAGGGGGTTGGACTAGATGACCTCCAAGGTCCCTTCCAACTTTATTATTATTATTATTATTATTATTATTATTATTATTATTATTACTACTACTACTACTACTACTACTACTACTACTACTACTACTACTACTACTATTACTATTGTTATTGTTAAACTGCCATGAGTTGAGCAGAGCCCAGGGTGCCTCTTGTACCTGGACCCCCTTAAAGAGTGTGCAACCCACTCAGGACAGCCCACCCACCCCCACCATCAGCAACCATCAACCTGACATATTTGCAAGGAAGCTTACGATTGTTCAGCCTGTATCTTGAAGAGCTGCAGCACAAACGGGGAGTTTGGGTGCCTGCCGCTTTGCCCATCAGGAGCACAAGGGAGCCCTGCCTGGCTAGACCCCCAAACTGCACCTCAGGCTGCTTTCTTTGAGGGGCTCCATTCTCCTCCCCCCCCCCAAGAAAGCGGGGCACTGAACTGAACTGAATGGCTGGCTGGGTTTAGCTGGTGACTGAGCCCTGGAATGAGAGGTTCAGCTGAGGCTTTTCTCCCTCGGTCGACCGTACAGGTTGTGTGTGCGTCAACAGAATTTGCTCGGTTGTGATGGAGAGCAGTGGGCCAAGCGCACCGTCTCTTCCCCAACTCTCGTGGGCTCCTGTCAGGTGCCCATTGCAGAGCGGAAGGGCAGCCTGTGGCTCTTTGCCCTCTGGGCAACTCCATAAGCTGAGAGACGCTGACCACGGGAAAGCACGTGGACGGCCTGCTTGGGTCTCCGTGCAGAGTCCTGGGAGGGGTCTGACGGCCCTTCAAGCATCCGTTTGAACACAGAGGATCCTGACAGAAAAGCCTCTCTCCTGCTTCCTTTGCGTGCACACACCCCCTTAGCCCTGTGATGACATTTGGGCTCCTCTGTGCCCACCTGTGAAGGGGTGTCAGATGGACGGGGGGGGGGGGAGGCAGCCATGGCTGGGGAGCAGATGACGGCAGGTGGGTGGGCGGTGCAGGAATCTCCGGCAGGGCCAACAGATGTTGGGTTGTTCATTAGTTTCCTCCTTGAGTGCAACTGACAGCTCCCATCTTCGTCACCCCACCAGCCCTGGGCGCTCCTGCACCCACCTGCCTCCGCAGGACCCCGAAGGTGTCCTTGGACTCTCCCAGGCTGGGCGCTCTTCTTCCACGTCCTCAAAAGGACCTCAAAAGATGCAAAGAGAGGCAGCGAGAGAGGGGCAGGGAAGACCACCCTCTCTCATTAGGCTGGCACCGTATCATCGTCGTCATTCATCCTTCTAGCCATCGTCCATCCACTGCAGGATGAAGACCGCTTCCGCATGTTTCCAACCCATATGGTGGTCCCGGCCTTTCTTTTGCCAACTGGGCCCGCCATACTTGCTGATGTTGTTGGTACTTGATGTTGTTGTTGTTTTAGGTTTTTAAGAAGAGACTGGAGAATCGCTTGTCTGAGGTGGTATAGGTTCTCTGCTTGAGCCAGGGGCTGGACTAGAAGACCTCCGAGGTCCCTTCCAGCTCCTATTCTATTCTATTCTCTATTCTCTATTCTATTCTATTCTATTCTGTATTTTATTATTCTATTCCAGCGGTTCTCAACCTTTGGGTCGCGACCCCATTTGGGGTCGAATGACCATTTTACGGGGGGTCACCAAACAACGCAATCCGCCATTTTTTCCCTCAGGGGGCGGCGCCACGCATGCGCGCCGCGTCCTTATGATCGGGGTCGCCGTATAAAAAGGTTGAGAACCACTGTTCTATTCTATTTTCTATTCTATTCTATTCTAGTATTTATTCTATTCTGTTCTGTTCTATTCCCTTTTTCTATTCTATTCTGTTCTGTTCTATCTATTCTATTCAATTCCAGTATTTATTCTCTTCCTGTTCTGTTCTGTTCTATTCCCTTTTTCTATTCTGTTCTATTCTATTCTATTCTAACATTTATTCTATTCTATTCTGTTCTGTTCTATTCCCTTTTTCTATTCTGTTCTGTTCTGTTCCGTTCTGTTCTGTTCTGTTCTATTCTATTCTAGTATTTATTCTATTCCTGTTCTGTTCTGCTCTATTCTATTCCCTTTTTCTATTCTATTCCATTCTATTCTGTTTTGTTCTGTTCTGTTCTGTTCTATTCCCTTTTTCTATTCTGTTCTGTTGTGTTCTATTCTATTCTGTTCTATTCTATTCTGTTCTATTCTAGTATTTATTCTATTCTGTTCTGTTCCCTTTTTCTATTCTGTTCTGTTGTGTTCTATTCTATTCTGTTCTATTCTGTTCCTTTTTTCTATTCTATTCTATTCTATTCTATTCTGTTCTATTCTATTCTATTCTATTCTATTCTATTCTATTCTATTCTATTCTATTCTATTCTATTCTATTCTATTCTAGTATTTATTCTATTCCTGTTCTGTTCTGTTCTATTCTGTTCCTTTTTTCTATTCTATTCCATTATTATCATCTAGGTCTCTTTCGTGGACACTTTTGATCCAGTGGGATCCGTTCTCTGGCCACCTTGGTCCACCTGCCTCAGTCCTTCTTGCTGTGTGACCAGCCCATTTCCACTGACCATCCTTTCACTCTCCTTGATGGCATTTTATACCTTTGTTTCTTCTCTGATCCACTTCCGGGTCTTTCAGTCTTGTCTTGTAATGCCGAGCACGGATCTTTCCATGCCACTCGTAGCTTTTGTGTCGGTTGTGAGGTTGGTTGTCCGTGTTTCACCGGCATTTGTTCGATCAGGTAGCACACCCTGATGGGAAACGTTTTTCTTTAGGCATGGGGGGAGGGGAGGTTGCTCTTTGAAATGAGGGTTAGTTGCCCGAATGCCTGCCTGGTGCCCCAGATGGAACCGAAAGCTCTTTGACCCAGCCAGGCAAGTTGCAGAAACACCCCTTAAGGCAGGGGTCTTCCAGCGTGGCCACTTTAAGACTTATGGACTTCAACTCCCAGAATTCCTCAGCCAGCACCTCAACCTTGGTCCCTTTAAGACTTGTGACTTCAAGTCCCAGAATTCCTCAGCCAGCACCTCAACCTTGACCCCTTCAAGACTTGTGGACTTCAACTCCCAGAATTCCTCAGCCAGCACCTCAGCCTTGGTCCCTTTAAGACTTGTGGACTTCAACTCCCAGAATTCCTCAGCCAGCACCTCAACCTTGGTCCCTTTAAGGCTTGTGGACTTCAACTCCCAGAATTCCTCAGCCAGCACCTCAACCTTGGTCCCTTTAAGACTTGTGGACTTCAACTCCCAGAATTCCTCAGCCAGCACCTCAACCTTGGTCCCTTTAAGGCTTGTGGACTTCAATTCTGGGAATTGAAGTCCACAAGTCTTAAACTGGCCAAGGTGGAGGATCCCTGCCCTAAGGGTGGCATGTTGTGCCCAGGTGGTTGCTGGGACTTGAACTTGATTAAATGTTTTGGGTAAACCCAGCCATTCTCTCCAACCATTTAACACACAGGCAGTCCTTGACTTACAACCATTCGTTTAGTGACCGTTCGAAGTTACAACGGCGCTGAAAAAAAGTAACTGATGACCATTTTCCACACTTACAATGGCTGCAGCATCCTCAGGGTCATGTGATCAAAATTCGTTTGGCAACTGCCTTGTCTTTATGACCGTGGCCGTGTCCCAAGATCCCATGATCCCCTTTGGCGACACTCTGATGAGCAAAGTCACCTGAGGGGGGGAAGCCAGATCCACTTCACAACCGTGTCTCTCATTTAACAACAGGGGCAATTCGCTTGACAAGTGTGTCAAGAAAGGTCGTAAAATGGGGCACAACTGACTTAACAACTGTCTCATTTAGTGACAGAAATTTTGGGCTTCATTGTGGTTGGACGTCAAGGACAAGCGGTCGTTGCAAACTGAATTTTCTTTAGTATAATTTGTTTCCCCTCCTGTGTGTGCCGTATGGGACTGTGCAGGACACGCACACACAGACACACACGCGTGCACACACACACACATGCAAACATACACACACACAAACATACCAAGATTTGATTTAGAATCATGTCTGGTCATCTCGGTTCCATTGAGAAGGGCCATTGTGTTGGCTACAAACGGCCGGATCCACACGGCCATTTCCCCTGCAGACACGGAGGCCGTGGCTTGGCGTGATCAGGCTGGGGTTTCCTGATGGAGACTTGAGGGGCTAATCGGACCCGGGGGTCCTTCTGAGGTCCAGCCCAGGAGACTCTCTGGCCCTCCCACCTGCTGCCCTGATGGTCAGCCACCAATGTTGCCCAGAAGGGCTGCAGTAACTGGACACCCCAGCCTGGTCCAGCCTCTGCTTTTCTGAAACACCGCAGATCAATAGGGCCTCTTTTAATCCAAGTGCTGGAAGGAAATCAATTCTTTCAATGCACAAAAAGATTCTTTGCCTTCCAAAGGTCAGATCGGGCTGCATCTCACATTTCCTGCTACGTTCAGCTCCCACCGTCCTATGACGAGGACGTTCTCTGCCAGTCGCAACAATATGCCCCAAAATACACAGCAACTGAGATGTCCCAGACAGCTCCCGTCCTTTGACCTGGCGTGTGGACCCTCACTGGAACCACACCGGACAGATGGGAAGGGAAAGAGAACTTTCATTTGCAAATAAAAGGGTGACCTAGAATCAGGTTCCAAGTGGGCATTGCTCTGAGGGGGCCCCTTTTACACAATTCTGTAAAGCACACCTTGCCACAAACCAAACATGGAAGAAGGCAACATTATAAATGAAATTTAAGAGCAGCACGCCCCGCATACATCTTCAGTGCTCATAGTAACACAGTTCAGCTAAAGCAGGGGTTCTCAACCTTGGCAACTTTAAGACTTGTGGACTTCAAGTCCCAGAATTCCTCAGCCAGCAAAGCTGGCTGAGGGATTCTGGGAGTTGAAGTCCACAAGTCTTAAAGTTGCCAAGGTTGAGAACCCCTGAGCTAAAGGTTACAAGGTAGGCTAAGACCTTCCTCTTGTCAATAACCTTCGTCCTTACTAAAAACAAAACAAAAAAAAATACTTCCTAAGCAAACCTGATGCCGGGGTCTGGCCCTTCACCTTCCTGGTGAGGCATTCCTGAAGAGGAGGCAGATGGTCTGCCCAAACTGTGTCATTTCTGCTTAACGAGCAGTTCAACTGAGGGCTAACTAACCACACCGGCAGATGCGAAGCGTCGTCCCCAAAAGCTCGTTGTAGGCCAAATAATAATGTGCTAAATAACAAGCAAAACCTTAATTAAAAACAACACTTCCTTTTTACGACCCTAGTAGTTCCTATTTGGGGTAGAGTCGAAGCGGCTGGATGGAGCTGAGCGTTTACTGGCTGGATGCCCTTCCTGATGCCTAGGCGGAGTTCAGAGCAGATATTTTTCCTTGGCGCCCCCAGAGAGAGAAACGTCTGCCGTTACCTGGGACTGAACTCTCAACCTTCCGAGGGGGAGGCAAGCATCTTCAGCACTAGGCCACCAGGCTGCTCTTTAATACATGAATAATAAATAGTTATCAATACATATATACAATTGGGTTAAGGCTAAATGAAATAAGCCATCTTATCGTCAGTTTTTGCAATGTATGGCTGTGAAAGTTGGACCATAAGAAAGGCTGAGCACCAAAGAATGGAGGCCTTTGAACTCTGGTGCTGGAGAAGACACCTGCGGGTCCCTTGGACTGCAAGGCGTTCAAACCGGTCAGTCCTGGAGGAGATCAACCCCAACTGCTCTTTAGAAGGCCAGATCCTGAAGTTGAAACTCAAATACTTTGGCCACCTAATGAGAAGGAAGGACTCACTGGAGAAGGGCCTAATGCTGGGAAAGATTGAGGGCAAGAGAAGAATGGGACGACAGAGAACAAGGTGGCTGGATGGAGTCACTGAAGCAGTAGGTGTGAACTTAAATGGACTCCAGAAGATGGTAGAGGACAGGAAGACCGGGAGGAACATTGTCCATAGGGTCGCGATGGGTTGGACATGACTTCGCAATTAACAACAACAACATCGTCAGTTTGGTCTAGTGGTGAAGGTACCAGACTAGGAACTAGGAGACTTGTGAGTTCTAGTCCCGCCATAACCATGAAAGCCGGCTGGGTGACTTTGGGCCAATCAGTTTCTTTCAGCCCAACCCATCTCACAAGGTTGTTGTTGGGAGGGGGAAATAGAAGGAAGGAGTATTCAGTGCGTTCACCGCTTTGAGTTATTTATAGAAATGATAAAGGGATAATATAAATAAATCAACCAGCCGACTTCTGAAGGGTTTATCAAAAACACAGAAAAAGCATTTATTACGCAATGTTTGGGGTTCAATTTTGCACAAAGTTTTTCATGAAACCCGGTGAGTCCCTGGAGAAGCCGAGAAAGGCCTTTGGGGGCCAAAGTTGCCTCCTCCACACCCTGAGAGTTTGACTCCGCTGCCTGTTAGAAAATAAATATCTTGAGGATATTTAAGTCTGGTCAGACTCCCCTGTGGATTGGTTCAGACAACTTATATCTCCCGCTTTCCCTAAAACGGCCTGACAGATAAAAAGGAGCAGAAAAGCGGCTGGACCTCGGACAGAGGCGGCCTCCTCGAGGTGTCCTTGCAGACCCCTCGCCTTCCAGAGAGGGAGCCTGGAGACGAGGTCATGTTGGACTGATGCTTCTGGAGAGATGTTCAGAAGACCATCATGCCCCATAAAGGTGCTCCTTCTCACAGGCTTGCTCTTTTGGAGTGCCTTGTCCAGGGACCTCACGCCAAGCCTTGATAAGGCCACACTTGGAATGCGGCGTCCAGTTTTGGTCACCACGATGTAAAAAAGATGTTGAGACTCTAGAAAGAGTGCAGAGAAGAGCAACAAAGATGATTAGGGGACTGGAGGCTAAAGCATATAAGAAATGGTTGCTGGAATTGGGTAGGTCTAGTTTAATGAAGAGAAGGATGAGGGGGGACATGATAGCAGTGTTCCAATATCTCAGGGGCTGCCATAAAGAAGAGGGAATCAAGCTATTCTCCAAAGGTCCTGAAGGCAGGACAAGAAGCAACAGGAGGAAACTCATCAAGGAGAGAAGCAACCTGGAACTAAGGAGAAACTTCCTGACAGTGAGAATAATTAACCAGTGGAACTACTTGCCTCCAGAAGTTGTGAATGCTCCAACACTGGAAGTTTTTAAGAAGAGACTGGACAGCCATTTGTCCGAAATGGTGTAGGGTTTCCTGCCTGAGCAGGGGGTTGGTCTAGATGACCTCCAAGGTCCCTTCCAACTTTATATTATTATTATTCTGCCACAGAATAATGGGCTTGGCTGTCTCCCCTCCTGAGACCTCCTCATCTTCAACGTAGGTCCGTTTCCTCTGCTGACCTTCTCTGGACAAAACAGTGAGATTTAATTACAGGCCTTGGAGAAGCCAGCTAGCCAGATGAGTCATGAAAAGGACAAGCCACGTGCGGTGCCAGAGGGGAAAAAAGGAAGCTGCAGCCTCCGAAGGGGACAAGGATGAGTGGTGACAGGAAGATGGCCAGGACTTCGTGGTACCAGGGGGACGGAAAGGACCGTGGGGGGGGCTCTCTGCCCAAGACAGAAATTCTCAGACCGCTCAGACAGAAACTTGACAGAAGCTCCACACGGGAGGCTGGTTGCTCCCCTGCTCAATAGCTTCAAAGGCCAGGAAATCCCCCAAGTCCACCTTGAAACCCCCCCCCCTCTGTAAACTTCTACCTGTTGGTTTGTGTCCTACATGCAGAAGCCGCCCAGACCCCCTTCCTTGTGACGGGTGTTCCAGGATTGAGAGATTGGCAGAACGGTTGCAGGAAGTGGGTATGGCCAGCCTAGTGAAGAGAAGGACTGGGGGGGGGGGCATGACAGCAGCGTTCCAGTATTCAAGGAAGAAGAAGAGGGGGTCCAATCTATTCTCCAAAGCGCCAGAGGGCAGGACAAGAAAAAATGGTTGGAAACCGATCAAGGAGAGAAGCAACCTGGAATTGAGGAGAAACTTCCTGACAGTGAGGACAATCAACCAGTAGAACAGCTTACCCCCAGAAATTGTGGGTGCTCCATCACTGGAGATTTTTAAGAAGAGGCTGGACAGTCACTTGTCTGAAATGGTATGGGTTCTCCTGCTTGAGCAGGGGGCTGGACTAGAAGACCTTCAAGGTTATTCCTATTCTATTCTATTCTATTCTATTCTATTCTATTCTATTCTATTCTATTCTATTCTATTCTATTCTTTCCAAATTGGATTCTATTCTACTCTACTCTACTCTATATTCTATTCTATTCTATTCTATTCTATTCTGTTCTATATTCTATCCTATTCTGTTCTGTTCTGTTCTATATCCTATTCTATCCTACCTATTCTATTCTATTCTATTCTATTCTATTCTATTCTATTCTATTCTATTCTATTCTATTCTATTCTATTCTATTCTATTCTATCCTACCTATTCTATTCTATTCTATTCTATTCCATTCTATCCTATCCTATCCTATCCTATACTATACTATCCTATCCAATTCTATTCTATTTTATTCTATTCTATTCTATTCTATATTCTATTCTGTTCTATTCTATTCTATTCTATTCTATTTTTTGTTGTATTGTATTGTATTGTATTGTATATTCTATTCTATTCTATTCTATTCTATTCTATTCTATTCTATTCTATTCTATTCTATTCTATTCTATTCTATTCTCCATCCCACCCATTCTCTATAGAATATAGAATTCTATCTAGCAGTGTTCCAATACTTGAGGGGGCTTACCAGTAGAAGACAAAACTGGGGAGGGTGGGGGGAGGGGTCAGGCAGAGTCCGGAAACCCAAAAGTGTGAGCAGAGCCCATTTGCACAAGGACCTGGGGTGGCCCACAGAGAGATTCTGAATAGGCTTGGGGGAGGCTATCAGTGGGCTTGCAGGAGTTAGCCCCCCCTCCCCCGTTTCCCACCTTTGCTGGAAATCCTGTCTCCTTTTTCACTTTTCACCAACAATGGTTTTGGAAACAGCAAGCACAGCTGCTGGAGGATTAAACAACCTTCTGCATCTTCTGTATTAGAGGGGGGAGGGGGAGAGAGAAAGAGAGAGAGAGAAAGAGAGAGAAAGAGAGAGAGAGTAAGAGAGAAAAAGAGAGAGAGAGGGAGAGAGAAAGAGAGAGGGAGAGAGAGGGAGAGGGGGGGGGAGGGAGGGAGAGAGAGAGAGAATGAAAATATGGAGGGTTGCATCAGCTGCAGTTTGCCAGGTTAGCCTGGCAAGTGAAATCCTGTCCTATCTTCTTCCCCAAATATTTTTTCTAAACTCTTTCCAGCTTCACCCTCTGGGTGGGAACGGGTTTGGGGGGGCAGAGGAACCAACAGCAGGGCCTGCTGCAGTGTGCACATGACACCCATCAGATGTGGCTGTTGTTAATCAGTTTAATTGCTTCCCTGCTGTGCCGATCTCGACTGTGTGTCTGTTCACTTTTTCTCCCACCTGCCCAAAGCAGCCCTGGGCCCGAAGGGGCAGCGGCCTCCCGGCAGTGACCAGTGGGCTGGCAGGGGCGGTGGACACTCACAGGTCTGTCCCTGCAACCTTCGTGCAGGAGGATCTGGGATCTGCCCCAGAATTATTCAGCAGGCTGGCAGTCTCAAATTTCCACTGCAAAAAGGAGCCGTCAATCTACCACTGCAAAGCAAAGGCAGCAGGAGACTCGGCCGGCCCCGGCCAGCCTCAGCTGAAGGAGAAGCAGCCGATGGCCCAGCTGCAGGTGGGACCCCTCCCTCCAGACCCTCGGCCACCCCTTCCCTTCCCTGGACCTCATAAGAAGCCCTTGGAAGACCCCCTGGCTGAGCCTCCGGCCCCAGAAGCGCTGGCTGGCGCTTAGAGCAGAAATGGAGCTCCTTGCTTCTCAAGCCCCATAGTTCCCAACCAGCATGGGCAAAGGAACCCTTTTCAGGAAGGAACCATTGGGCACAGCCACCCCTCCTCCTATTGCCACCCCTCCCTGGCATCCAATAAAGGGGAATCTTTGTAGACCAGGGTTTGAAATGGGGGGTCCTGGAAGCTTATTTATTTATTTTATGAGACTTATATACCGCTTTAAGTGCAAGCACTCTCTAAGCGGTGTACACCAGTAAGCAATGTATTCTTGCAGACAGTTCGTTACCAAACTGGGGAACGCTATGTTAGTGCTAGAAGGGAGCGGGGCGTTTGGAGAGGAGGAGGAGGAGGAGGATTATGGGTCCTTGGTGCTCTCTGAGCTTGGCTGTTTTCTTGCAGACGTTTCATGACCCAACTAGGGAACATCATCAGTGCTAGAAGGAAGGGGAGTTTGTAGAGAGGAGGAGGAGGAGGAGGAGAAGGAGGAGAACTGTGGGGTCCTTGATACTCTCTGAGTTTGGTTTTCTTGCAGACGTTTCATGACCCAGCTAGGTAACACCATCAGTGCCAGAAAGGAGGGGGGTTGCATCTTCTACCACTGATGATGTTGCCTAGTTTGTGCAATGAAATGTCTGCAAGAAGACAACCAGGCTCAGAGAGCACCCAGGACCCCCCCCCCCCACCTGGCATCCTCTTGAACCCGAAGGTAATTGAGCTGGGCATCCCCCAGAAAGAGGGATCCCCCACTAACCTCGCTGCAGGCATGCCTGGAATCCTCTACAGGGGTGCAGTCCTTCAGAGTAAGGGGGGCTGGGGGTGCCCTGCTTCTCCCTCCCCCACAACCACCCTATTTGGCCTCTGGGTGACCGGAGCCCTCCTGGCCAGCTCCTCACAGGGGCCTGGTGCCCCTCCATCACTGTCCTTGCCGGCCACTCGCAGTTTGCCAAAGGTCTGCAAGAGCCCCCCCCCCCACCAGTTCGGTCCTGGCAGCTGAGGCCGGCATCCTCCCGCCTGAAGCCAGAGGTGAAGGGCTGCTGCATTGCCTGTCCTTCCAGGCATTTTCCCTCTGCCCCCTCCCCCCTCCCCAATTCTTGAATCAGCACTGCTCTTCCGCCCTGCAGGACGTCCTCCCTCCTGCCTCTCCTGCCCTTGCTGCCTTTCTGACTCGCGGGGCCCCGATTATGCAGGTGCAGCATCTCATCAGCAAAAAGACCGGCCGAGTCTCCAGCTTGGCTGCCCTCCCTCTTCTGCATGTCTCTCCCTCCCTCCCTCCCTCCCTCCCTCCCTCTCTCTCTCTCTCTCTCTCTCTCTCTCTCTCTCTCTCTCACACACACACACACACACACACACACATATACACACACACACACACACACACACACACACACACACACACCACCACCACCACCCCACCACCACCAGGAGGAGCACCCACCAAGCCCATGGCTGCCCCAGGGAGGAGGCTGGCCTGGCTGGCCCTCCCCTCTTTCAAGGGGACTCTGGCCCTGTTTCAATGGGGAAGGGGCACCCCCCCCCCTTGAGGCAGCAGCCCTGCTCTTCCCCAGCAAGGCTGAGCTGAATCGCCCAGCACTAAGTCACCCCTGCTTCTCCTGGCCTTCTGCCCCTGGCTCCTCTTATAGGCCTGCGAGGATGTGTGTGTGTGTATGTGTGTGTGTGTGTGTGTGTGTGTGTGTGTGTGTGTGTGTGTGCGCGCGCGCACGCGTGCACATGCATGTGTGTTTTGTCCCCCTGCCTCTGTTAAGAGGCGAGGAGTGCCAGGCCGAACACAGGCACACCAGCCAGGACACAAAACCACTCAAATGGAAAGCAAACGAGGCCAGAAGAGCGAGATTTGTGCCAGGCTGGCTTGGTGCCAACTCCAGGAGGGGTGGAGGGCTCTAGAACCCCTTGCCTGGCCCTCACCTCAACCCACCAAGTTGGCTGTCCGCTCTGCTTTGCTTCATGGTGGTGTGTGTGTGTGTGTGTGTGCAGGTGTGCGTGCGTGCTAGTTGTGTTAACTCCTGACAAGGGCCTGGCCGAGCCGCTGCAGTTTCCTTGGCCAGGTTTTCCCGGCCTGGTTTGGCTCAGCCGCCTCCTGGCAGGGCTGAGCGAAAGGGACCGTCCCAAGGTCGCCCAGCTGGCATCCTGCCTGGCAGGACTGGATCACCTGGGATCTAGCCTGGCGCTCTCGCCCCGCCCCAAACGGGTGGCAGTGATTGGCATCCCTGAAGCCCCTCCAAGGGAAGGGGTCTTTCTCTCCCCTCTTCTTCACAGCGTGGCTGGGTGGGGCTTTTATGTCCCTGGGGAGAAAGACGAACCGGGGTCTCACCCCCAAACTTTGCTAACAGAAGCTTTGAACTGGGGCTCTTCGGAGGGTTGGACTAGAAGACCTCCAAGGTCCCTTCCGATATTGTTATTCTCTTATTTTGTACGTGCCTGGCTGGGTTGGCACTCTCTGGGGTTCTTTTGGTACCCAGGAAGAACCTTCTCCGTCATGGACCCTTCCCCAACATCTGTGTGGCTCCCACCAGGAGGGTCTTCCATCTGAGACCCAGGGCTGAGACGGACAGCAATCCTTGCTGGTTTTCTACGGGTTTCAGGGTCAAGTGGCCAAGTGACCAAATTGTGATCACGTGACCATGGAGATGGTGAACGACCACGGAGATCTACCAAATGAATTCTCCCCCCCCCCACATCACCTTCAGGAGGGCCCCACGAGGCTCTCCCAGGTTCCTGTGGCAGAAGGGGGGGAGAATGGGCAGCCCCACCTCTGCTCCACACGCAGCCACTCTGCCACCCTCTCCTGCCAGATGGCACACGGCCAGCTCAGACCCTCCACACGCATCTCTGTGGCATGCAGAAGCGTGAGTTGTGGCATGAAGTGCCCGAGGGCTTTTAATCAAGCAGAAACAGCGGGATGTGACGCTTTTCCACAGCCCCAGGTCCAAAAGTGGAGTGGGTCAATCAAACGGGCGTAGACGTGCCAAGGTCATCTGTCTAACCGTGAGATGGTCGGCATATAAATTTAATATAAATAAATATCACGAAGAGGATAATGCTAGTTACAAACGAAACTAATTTTTTTCTGTTTCCACCAGTTGGTCCTTAATGCCTCGGTCAACAATTGTCTTTGTGTGTTTTGTACAAATCGACACATCTTTATGTGAGACTTAAATTGGTCTGTTCTAAAGTAGGAGAGAAGTGACATTACTCACTGACCAGAGCAATTTTCTCTTTTCCTGTGTCTTCCTTTTATTAGCTTGCTGAGTTTGATTTCAATGATGGTTCGGAGTCTGCACTGTTTTGTTTCACTTTGTTTATATTTTTAATTGTCTTAATTATTAATTCTGGCTTGTAAACTGTCCAGAGTTCCACCAGAGTCGGCAATTATATTAAATTTAATAAATAATAAGCTTACATCCTACAATGATATGTCTGCCTATCCCAGGTCCTTGGAAAAGAGTTCAGTAGTGGATAATGTTGCCAAATCCAGTCTGGACATCTGGCTGATTATGCAACAAACTATAATAATATAGTAATAATGAGCAAGTTAAAATATTATAGGATTTCTGGATACAAACCAGTGAGAGCCTGGCTCGTAACACACCAGATTTAACAGTATATGAAAAGCAGGAAGTGTGTATAGCAGAAAACAAAGAATTGGAGAAGATCACAAAATATCAAGATCTGAAAATTGGAATTGAAAGAGCTGTGGTGGTCCCAGGGGTGATTGGCACCCTGGGTACCACACCAGAAAATCTTGGACAGCACTTAAGAAAACTTGGTCATTGACAACATTTCCATCTGTCAATTGCAAAAGACCACATCATCTGGATCTGAACGTGGATTACGCCAATACACGGCACCATCCTTGGTTCTTGGGAAAAATTTAGTGCAAATGTAAGCCAACATCTTTATGGATTACTGCCTTGTCGTGGCGAAGGGGCTTGCGTAACTCAATGAAGCTATAAGCTATGCCGTGCAGGGCCACCCAAGACGGACAGGTTATAGCAGAGAGTTCTGACAAAATGTGATCCACTGGAGAAGGAAATGGCAAACCACTCCAGTATCTTTGCCATGAAAACCCCATGGACAGTACTAAAAGGAAAAAAGATATGACGCTGGAAGATGAGCCCCTCAGGTCGGAAGGTGTCCAATATGCTACTGGGGAAGAGCAGAGGGCTAGTACTAGTAGCGCCAGAAAGAATGAAGCGACTGGGCCAAAGCCGAAAGGACCCTCAGCTGTGGATATATCTGGTGGTGAAAGGAAAGTCCGATGCTGTAAAGATTTTTTCTCCATAGGAACCTGGAATGTAAGATCCATGAATCAAGGCAAGCTAGACGTAGTCAAAAAAGAGATGACAAGACTGAACATCGACATCTTAGGAATCAGCGAACTAAAATGGATAGGAATGGGTGAATTTAACTCAGATGACCATCAGGTATACTACTGTGGGCAAGAATCCCTCAGAAGAAATGGAGTAGCCTTCATAGTCAATAAAAGAATAGAAAAAGCAATACTGGGATACAATCCCCAAAATGACAGAATGATCTCAATTCGAATCCAAGGCAAACCATTCAATATCACAGTAGTCCAAATCTATGCCCCAACCACTGGTGGTGAAGAGGATGAAATTGACCGGTTCTATGAAGCCCTACAGCACCTTATAGAATTAACACCCAAAAATGATGTCCTTATCATCATGGGGGATTGGAATGCTAAGGTAGGAAGCCAAAAGATAACCGGAATAACAGGCAAGTCTGGCCTTGGAGTACAAAATGAAGCAGGGCACAGGCTAATAGAATTTTGTCAAGAGAATACGATGGTCATAACAAACACTCTTTTCCAACAACCCAAGAGACGGCTCTACACATGGACATCACCAGACGGTCAACATAGAAATCAGATTGACTATGTGCTCTGCAGCCAAAGATGGAGAAGCTGTATACAGTCAGTAAAAACAAGACCAGGAGCTGACTGTGGCTCAGATCATGAGCTTCTCGTTGCAAAATTTAGGCTTAAATTGAAAAAAGTAGGGAAAAGCACTAGGCCACTCAGGTATGAACTAAATCATATTCCTGATGAATATACAGTAGAGGTGACAAATAGATTTAAGGAACTGGATCTGATAGACAGAGTGCCTGAAGAACTATGGATGGAAGTTCGCAACATTGTACAAGAGGTAGCAACTAAAACCATCCCAAAGAAAAAGAAATGCAAGAAAGCAAAATGGCTGTCTGAGGAAGCTTTGCAAATAGCTGAGGAAAGAAGGGAAGCGAAAGGCAAAGGAGAAAGAGAAAGATACTCCCAATTGAATACAGAATTCCAGAGAATAGCTAGAAGAGATAAGAATACCTTCTTAAATGAACAGTGCAAAGAAATAGAAGAAAACAACAGAATAGGGAGGACCAGAGATCTCTTCAAGAAAATTGGAGATATGAAGGGAACGTTTCATGCAAAGATGGGCATGATAAAGGACCAAAATGGCAGAGACCTAACAGAGGCAGAAGAGATTAAGAAGAGATGGCAAAACTACACAGAAGAACTATACAAGAATGAGCTTAACATCGCAGATAACCACAATGAGATGGTCACTAACCTCGAACCAGACATCCTAGAATGTGAAGTGAAATGGGCCTTAGAAAATCTGAGCAACAACAAAGCTAGTGGAGGTGACAGTATTCCAGCTGAGCTATTCAAAATCTTAAAAGACAATGCAGTAAAAGTGCTACACTCAATTTGCCAGCAAATTTGGAAAACTCAACAGTGGCCACAGGATTGGAAAAGGTCAGTTTACATTCCAATTCCAAAGAAAGGCAATGCCAAAGAATGTTCAAACTATCGCACCATTGCACTCATTTCACATGCTAGTAAAGTTATGCTTAAAATCCTACAAGCTAGACTCCAGCAGTATGTGGATCGAGAACTACCAGAAGTACAGGCAGGATTTCGAAGAGGCAGAGGAACTAGAGATCAAATTGCCAACATACGCTGGATCATGGAGAAAGCTAGGGAGTTCCAGAAAAACATCTACTTCTGCTTCATTGACTATGCAAAAGCCTTTGATTGTGTGGATCACAACAAATTGTGGCAAGTTCTTAAAGAGATGGGAGTACCAGACCATCTCATTTGTCTCCTGAGAAACCTATATGCGGGTCAAGAAGCAACAGTGAGAACCGAACACGGAACCACTGATTGGTTCAAAATTGGAAAAGGAGTCCGGCAAGGCTGTATACTGTCACCCTGCCTATTTAACTTATATGCAGAGCACATCATGAGAAAGGCAGGGCTAGATGAATCCAAAGTTGGAATTAAGATTGCCGGGAGAAATATCAACAACCTAAGATATGCAGATGATACCACTCTAATGGCAGAAAGTGAAGAGGAACTAAAGAGCCTCTTGATGCGGGTGAAGAAGGAGAGTGCAAAAGTTGGCTTGAAACTCAACATTAAGAAAACCAAAATCATGGCATCCGGCCCTCTCAATTCCTGGCAAATAGATGGGGAAGAAATGGAGGTAGTGACAGATTTTATTTTTCTGGGCTCAAAGATCACCTCAGATGGGGACTGCAGCCAAGAAATTAAAAGACGCTTGCTCCTGGGGAGGAAAGCTATGGCAAATCTAGACAGCATTCTAAAAAGCAGAGACATCACCCTGCCAACAAAAGTGCGTATAGCCCAGGCCATGGTTTTCCCAGTTGCAATGTATGGCTGTGAAAGTTGGACCATAAGAAAGGCTGAGCGCAAAAGAATTGAGGCCTTTGAACTATGGTGCTGGAGAAGACTCCTGCGAGTCCCTTGGACTGCAAGGCGTTCAAACCGGTCAGTCCTAGAAGAGATCAATCCCGACTGCTCTTTAGAAGGCCAGATCCTGAAGCTGAAACTCAAGTACTTTGGCCACCTAATGAGAAGGAAGGATTCACTGGAGAAGAGCCTAATGTTGGGAAAGATTGAGGGCAATAGAAGAAGGGGACGACAGAGAATGAGATGGCTGGATGGAGTCACTGAAGCAGTAGGTGTGAATTTAAATGGACTCCAGAAGATGGTAGAGGACAGGAAGACCTGGAGGAACATTGTCCATGGGGTCGCGACGGGTCAGACACGACTTCGCAATTAACAACAACAACAAAGCCAACATCAGCTAAAGAATTGGCAGCTCTGATCTCATGTTGTTGTATATTATTTATCATTAAAAGTTATTGTGTATACAATAATAATACATATCGGGCAGCATGGTGGCTCAGTGGTTAAGATAATGGATTTGTCAGTTGGAAATCTGGCAGGCCAAGTTTGAGTCCCGAGCGCCACTTGACAGCGTGAGCTCCCTTCCTCACCTCAGCTCTTGCCAACCTAGAAGTTTGAAAGTATGCAAATGCGAGTAGATAAATAGGTACCACTTTGCTAGGTACCACTGCTCTGTGATGTCATGCTGGCCACCCAGCGCTGGCTCTGGGGCCTTGAAATGGAGATGAGCAGCGCCCCCTAGAGTCCGCAATGAGTAGTGGAGTAAAATCCGCAGGGACTCCTTTTTTTAACAGTATATATCAGCTCTACATCTCCTTTTCTATTGAAAACCTTGCAAGCAACTATTTAAAAATAAAACGGCAGGTTGCCTTTATTTTTTTCAAGCAAAGTTTTATTCTGTTGCTATCCGATGAGATGAATCCGCAGTATTTCTCTGAGGAGGTGAGGCCAGGAATTGACATCTGTGGTTGTACACTTCAAAGCTATCTGGGAAAAGGAGACAGTTGTAATAACATTTCAGTTTTGTTGGATTTTTTTTCCCACTTTTACTTGTCAGTCAGATCCAGAGGCTGCAGGTGTCCCATCTCCTGACCTACCTGGGTTAGACAGGAAGGTGCCAGGTCAGGGCCCACCGCTCAAAGGCAGCTGGTGGCAGCAGTAACTGGGTTGGTATCCCAGAGAGGAAACAGAGGACCTTCAGATTTTCATCCAAGGGCTTAGACCTGCCATGATGACGGTTTTATCCCTTCAGTCGAGAGTCCGACTCGTGGCAATTCTAAGGGACAGGCAGTCTCTCCCCCTCTTCCGATCTTGCATGGCTTCTTTGAGTCAATCTGTGCTCTCTCTGGGATCAGCTTGGACGGTGTCCAGCCACACCGTCTTCTTTGGCGGCCTGGGGTCCTTTTGCCTCTGGCTCTTCCAAACATCATCGCTTTCTCCAGGGAATTCCTCCCCATGACGGGGCCAGAGGAAGTGAGACCGCAGTTTCAGGATTTTGCCTTCCAGTGACAGGACTGGTGTTATGCGCTAAACTCAAGTCTGGGAACGCCTATGTCAGTGGTGGCGAACCTATGGCACGGGTGCCAGAGGCGGCACTCAGAGCCCTCTCTGTGGGCACACACACCGTCGCCCCAGTCCTAGGCCTACAGCTGGGTTTTATAAAACCTTTTCGCTTTAGGCCTCCACCACCTTGTGCAAAAAAAAAAAAAAAAGTTCAATCAATCAGTCAATTTCAACTTCTCGCGGGGGGGGGGGGAAAGATCTTGCAAAGTTGGAATTGATTAACTGAACTTTTTTAGTCCCACCCAGTCTGCAGTTACCACTGCAGCCACGCCCACCCAATGGGCCACACCCACTCAATGGGCCACGCCCACCCGGCACCCGACGATGCATAAGTGGGTTTTGGGTTGCAGTTTGGGCACTCGGTCTCTAAAAGGTTCGCCATCACTGGCCTATGTAAAGTGAGATTTTTCCAGAAAGTAGATGCCTTAATTATAGAGGAAAGGGGTTCAAAATACAGGCCTCCTTAGGGACGGCCCTGCCCCACTATGAGCCCACTCCCCCTCCTCAAGATAGGCTTGGCTCCATCCTTCTTGAGTTCCAGACGGGCCCCCAAACCTGTTTTACATCGATTTGACTTTGGAATGACTGCATACAGCCACCTCAGTGCAGCAGTCTTGATTCTGTTGCATTCTACGAAGAAGCGCCCAAACCTGGCGGCTTCCTTCTGCTTCCCTCAGTAATGCGCAGGGGGTCCCTGCCTTTTTAATTGGGGCGGTCTAGAAACATTGTACCAGATAACTATCGATAGGATGCATAAATAAATATAAAGAGGCGGGAGAGGGAACTGCAGAGGAAAGGAAGACGGGGCAGAAACGTTGCAGTGCTTTCCCCTCCTGCATCTGATGAAGTCAGCAATGTGCCACAATTAAGAAGCCAGCCACCGAGGCGCATTGGTGCATTTCAGCTCTTCTGTGCTCCAGATTCCAAAAAGGCAAAGAAGCCCCACAGGAGGGAGGGGGCTGAACGGGGGGGGGGCACTGGGTCCACTCTGTCCCCTGCAGCAGCAGCAACCCCTCCCAGAAGCCTGATTCCTGAACCTCAAGGACAGGAGCTCTGCAGAGGAAGCTGCAACGGGGCACCTCTGGCCAGATGCCCAAAGAAGAGCTCCGCTGCTTCTCCTGGGGCTTCTCCTAGGCCACTGCCTCCTCTCCCCCCCCCCAGGAGAGAGGGAGGGCGGCAAACTGCCCGCTGCATGTTCCGTTGCAAGAATGGGGAGGGGGTGAGTGTGTAAGGGGCGCTCTGACGTCCTTGAACTGGCAGTCTTGTCCCCCCCATCCTGAATTGCCCCCCCCGGGGGTGCCTAGTTCTAGTACAACCAACCCGCACGGGGAGGACGAATTCCTTCTTCTGAGCCAGACCCAGCCACTCCCGCTTGCCTGCTCCCACTGGTTCAAGAGCTTTCCAGGGTCCCATCCTGCCCACCCACCCCCGCACCCCGAGTCCTGTGCGGCTCCTGGGTCGCCTGGAGTCGGCAAGGGGCGCCGGCAGAAAGGCTTCTGGACCGAGCCGGGCTTTGTTGCTGGGGGAGCCGAATCCGGGCTATACCTCCCGCTTCTGGGCTCCTGGACTACAATGCCCATTCTGCGCAAAAGGACAAGCGGCTGGGAGGCATGGGAGTTGCCACCCGGCGCTAGGACTGGGAAGGCTGCCTCGGCCCGGCGCCCCTCCCCAGCCGGCCACAAATGAAGCGGTAAAGAAAGAAAGAGATCAGCGCCCCCCAGGGATGCCCAGCACTCGCCCCCCCCCCTCGGGAAAGCGGCGTTGGGGGATGCGGGGCTGTCATTGTTCGCTCCGAGAGACAATCGGGAGGGTGGTCCTCAGCCCCGCAGGAAAAGCTGCATTGGCTGGGGACCGGCCCGGCAGAGAGATGGAGGGAGGGGCTGTTTCTGCGTCCGAAGGAGGGAGGGAGGGTCGCCGAAGCGACAGTCCCTCCGCAGTCCCGAAAACAGACTTTAACCCGGGAGTTTTCCCGCTCTTCGCCTTTGGCACAACCCAAGTCCCCCCTAGAGCTGCATTCGCACATGCTAATCTGAGTTTTAACCCCGCGTCTGGAAGTTTCCCTGGTTCGTTCTTGCGTGTCGGTTCGATTCGCGTGGGGCCTCCGAGCAGCGTGCAAACTCGGTAACCAGCCGAAGACTCAGCCGGTCGTGAGAACGCAACAGGCTACCGCGGCGGAGGACCGGCGGCTCTACACGCCATCCCAGCCGAACCAAGGCGGCCTCGGGCCGGGAGGGCGCACTTTGGTTGCGATCCAAAGGGCCGCCTGGATCCGAGGAAAGTTTTGCCAGGACGGTATCCGTGACGCCTTGCGAGGCTCCCAGCCGCGGTGCTGGTCCGCGATCGCGCAGAGCCTCGGGAGGGGGGGGGGCGCTTTCCTGGCCGCCTTCTAGCAAAGCCGAGGCGAGGCTGGGGGGGGGGGGGGGCAAGGAGCCTCACCCCGCGCCCCATTCCAGCCGCAACATGAGCCACGCAGCGCAACGGGAGATGTAGGGGGGGCTGCCTGCGTGGGGAAGGGTTACTCATCCCGGCACTTCTGAAAGCGCCGGGGGAGCTCAGGCTGCCGTTGGAGGCCCTCCCCACCCGACAATCCCCTCCCCCCGACTATCCCCTCCCGGGCTCCGGGCGCAGAGGGGAACGGCTCCCATCATTCTCTCCCCTTGCTCCTCCAGCAGAAAGTGATCTTCCAACAACAATCCTGTAAGGTAGACACAAAGAGTGTCATGAGCTTCCCTGGACGGGAGGGGGGAGCTCCAGGCGGACCTTGTCCAAAGAGTAGCAGCCCCGGCGCGGCTTACGGGTGGAGGGAGAAGCCGCGCGCCGACGCCCACTTGAAACCTTCGTTTATCCGGAAAGGGGCGCCCGAAGCAGGAGGCACCGACCCCCACCACCACCCCGTTTGGAGGCTGGAAAGCCCCCCCCCCAATGCCCTGCACTCCTCACCGCCCCCGGGGGCTCCAAAGAGAGAGGCGCCCCTTTCGGGACTGGCTCCCACGAGCCACGCAAATCTCGGGGAGAGCAAGCCGGACCGGCCCTGCGGTGGGAGCCGGGCCAGGGGCCCCGAAAGCAGCGGCGGGCGGGCGGACTCGGGGCTTGCTCCGCTCCGCTTCCTGGGAGGAGAAAGCCCAGGGGCGCTGCGTGGAAGCGCCCCCCGCCCCTGACTTCACTCCGGGCGCTGGAGCGGCGCGGCTGGGCTAAGCGGCGGAGGCGGCCGGCCGAGAGCGAAGGCGAGCCAGCAGCGCCATCTAGTGGCCGCGTGAGGAACCGTCGTTGCCTGCCGCCTGAGCTGCTTCGCGGGGGAAGGGGGATTGGGGGGGGGGTCGAGGGGCTCCTGGCCAAATCTGCAGGCTGCGGAGCAACGAGAAGCGGGAAGAATCGCGCCAGGGGGTGCCGGAAGGTCACATCCTGTGCCTGATCCTGAGCTGGCTGTGCCACCTTCCAAGGACATCGGTCTCCCTTGGCACAGCCTGGACAGCTTGGCTGGCACTTCCCACCCCCGATTTCCTGGGCCTGGTCAGCCTGTCCAGGATGCGTCCCTGAAATGGAAATGGGCACAGCATCGATCCCAGTGTCCTCACCTTTGGGTCACTCCCCCCCCCAGACACCCCCAGGGGACTGTGGAGACCCTCTCTTCCCCATTACTCGTCCAGCAGAGAGCATGGTGTGCAAGGACAGCCCCAGGATCAAGAGAGGTGCTGGGTGCGGCTGGGGCCCCAGAACCAGCCTCAGCCACTCAATCAGAATGGAGCTGGGAGGGACCTTGGAGGTCTTCTAGTCCAACCCCCTGCTCAGGCAGGAGACCCTATACCACTTCAGACAAATGGCTGTCCAGTTTCTTCTTTAAAAACTTCCAGTGTTGGAGCATTCACCGCTTCTGGAGGCAAGGAGTTCCACTGGTTAATTGTTCTAACTGTCAGGAAGTTTCTCCTTAGTTCCAGGTTGCTTCTCTCCTTGATGAGTTTCCCTCCGTGGCTTCGGGGGCTTTGGAAAATAGGCTGACCCCCCTCTTCTTTGTGGCAGCTCCTCATGTTCCCCCTAGTTCTTCTGTTGTCTAGACTGGCCCT